>VZSE01004535.1:1959736-2011985 GCA_013398275.1 Promerops cafer | reverse complement strand
AAAAAAAAAAAAAAAAAAAAGATAAAGAAAAAGAAATAGAAAAGAAGTGGGGGAACAGAGAGTGACAGAGACAGATCAAAGAAAATATCACCCCTCTGTGGATCCCACTGGCATCCGATGATTCTCTCCAGTTGGTCTTCTTGGTGGTGAGGGTTCCAAAAAGCATAGAATCCAATGGATTAACATACGCTCAGGCCAGGTGGGAATGCCCAGGTACCTCCCCAGGCTGGGGGCAGTTTGACAGTCTCTTGCAGCAGTCTCTGGACATGCATCCACTTCTTATCACGTGTGATGCTGTGGTGCAAGGCACCAGGAATGAGTCTGGGGAGCACTTCAGGAGATCTTTGATGGATCGTGACACCCCCTCAGCTGCCTCACACATGAATGTCCTGTGGATGTGGTCTGTGGGGTTGGGGGTTCCACAGCTGGGCTGGTTTGTGTAAGGGAGGATGGGGGTGGGTGTTCACTGCCTCTGGCCAGAGGTTACGCCACACACCCAAAACCTCCTCCTCTCCCTTGCTTGGGGGGAGTCTGTGTAAACCTGGCCTCTGTGGGCTGCGGTGTTCCTCTACCCAAACCCAGCCAGGGATGATTTTCTGCTGCATTTGTCTTTCTTATGGATGCATTCTTTTCCTTCAGCTTTGTTTGCTTCTCCCTAGACCTAAGATGATTGAACAATAGTGTCCCCTTTATCTTACCTAGGTGGCTTAACTCAACATCCAAAGTTCCAGTCGGGCATCTTCAAGGAGAGGTGGGCTTCTAGGTTTTATCTTCTTTATACAGTTTTTGCTATAGTGGGCAGAACTTCTTCATAACAATGTTTAAGGCATGAACCATTTCAGTCCCTGACATCTGGGAATATACCTTAATACTGAAACTTACTATAAGTTTTTATTTCTAATATCCTAGGTGTGTTACCTGTTTCACATCCAAAAAAAGTAATAGACCTCTGTCATGCAGAAGTTACACTCTAAATGGCAAAATTTATACTGCATATTTGTAGAGAGAGAATCTATTGAGGGGAAAGGAATATGAAGCTTCAAGCACTCAGAAATTCCAGGCTAGGAATTTAAAATTATTCTCGTGACAATATTGAAAATAGTTTGGGAGAAAAGAGATCCTTCTCATTTATAACATTATATAGTACAATGCCCTAGGTGTTAAAGAAGAGTAGAGGTTTCAAAGGACATTATGGAAATACGACATTGATAGCTCTTCAGTAGTGCTAGAATTAACTTCTTATTTTGGATACTTGCAGATTCTCTTTCAATGCAGGGAGGTAAAAAGTGGCAAAACTGGATGAGATTAGGTACAGGGGGCTGCAACTGAGGTATGTAATGCCATGACATCTTCATCTTTCTCATAGAGAATCTCCCCCAAGTCAGAAAGATTTTTCATCATGAACACTCATTTCAGACTGTATAAATTTTCTGAAGAACACAAGTTCAGAACAGCACCCATTCAGAACAGGATCTGTAATACTGCTGTGCCAATTAAATTAAGCATTCAATTTATAGAGGATGTCATGGCAGTATAATAGAATTTCCTATAACAGGGCATCATTAAAGATTATAAACTGGTATCTACGACATTTGACTGCCATTTTAGAAGTCTACAAGTAATTAATAAAACAGTTTAATTAATGCGGTTCAGTGTTAGCAATTTGCATGTTTGCATTAAGGAATCATCTAGGATAATATATTAATGGCCCAAATTATTGTCTCAGGAGTGTATGCAGTTATGTTGGCATAAACCTGGAAGACCTTGATTGACCTGTCAATTTAATAACTAACACTTGCTGAAGTATATTGTACTCTGTTATAATTTTTCTTAATGTTTTCCTATGTCTACATAGAGAATACCTATTCTCTTAGAAAATTCCCTCAGGAATTCTTAATTCCTCCTCTTAGCTCTCTTTCACATAAATTCAAATGTTGTCCACTGAGTTATTGAAAGACTGGGGGCAGAGGCCACAACTGTATATGAACTGAGAAGAATACAGTTACTCCAATGAAACTATGACTTTTCTCTCTTCCAATAAAAAAAAAAAAAAAGCCTTGTGAGACCTAGTAATCTTTTTTCTCCTATAAACTCCTCTTTTCTGTGTATTTTTGCAAAGTCCATGCAATATTTCTTCCACTGTGATAGGTCTGGGATATAGTAAGAGAGTTTTTTACAAAAATGCTCTCAGCCTCATTTTTAAATTATCATGAATTACTGTGAAAGAGAAGTAACATATTCTACAGATAGAAGTTGCTTTGGCCCATGTTTTTTCTGAAAGATACCAGTAGCAAATACCCATTTCTCTGTCTCACTCAGCATCTTTTTTTCATAACACTTTGCAAGCATTGTGGGAATAGTCCTTCATCTCTATTGATTGTAAACTAAACAGCTTTATTAACTAAATATAACACAGAATTTTAAAGGCATTAGTGCCACAGCATTATCTAGAGCCCATCTAACCAGTAGCTTCATAAACAAAACCCTCCATTGTATTGATCTGAAACTCAGAGGAGGGGAAAATAAAAATGAATGTATCTGAAATACATTCTGGTAAAATATGAACAGAAAGGCTGGCTAACTATTGGAGAAATACTATTTATACACATACAGCTTAGGTGCTTCCATAAGCAGACTTGTAACCTTTTCCAGCCAGGACTAACAGAGGAGGAACAGAACACTAGACTATACTGAAAAGCAACTTGTAATCCCTGGAAATGGGATCAATTATTCTTTGGAGTTCAGTAATATGTCCAGTACATGCTCTTCCACTTTCCAAAGAGATTCTTAAAGCTTGACTAGCTTGACTTGCTGTTAAATTTCTGTGTAGCTTGAATTTAACAATTTGCAAACTAAATTAAAACTTTAAAAACTCCAGAGTATGAAAACTGTTTTGACCAAATCTCCTTCTGAGAAGAAATAGGAATGTTTCAGTCATCTTTATTTTGTCCTGTGCTTTTTTTCTGTTATGTCCGTGATTAAGAAAGAGGAAAGAAAAGAGCAAAAGAAAATCATCTCAGCATTTTCTAATTTCTTTTTTTAATTTTTCAAAAATCATTAAATGGAAAAATAATGTATTTTGAGGTTATTATCAAAAATAATGAAATCAAATTTAAAAATTAAATAAAATGGAAGAACAATACAATGTAAAATTAAAATAATTAAATATAAAATAAAAATCATAATTATTCTAAATATTAAAAACTAAGTGTCTTTATATAGTATTTGTTTCTGCTACAAGTAGACTATATTACTTAAGGAAAAAAAAAAGACAAAACAAAAGAAAAAACCCAAAGGATAATAATTTATTTATCCTGAAATAAATATTTTAAAACATCATGAGTACAGTGAACTAAGTTCCACAAAATACAGTAATAAAAATCTATCTTTAAGAGAGGTACTGTTTGCATTGAAACAGGAGAAATTCAGGAAGTACTCCTTCCCCATGTATTCTATTCGAGAATTAAGTATACTCTCAATTAATTCTCTCATTTTGTATTTAAATTTGTCTGGCTTCATCTTTCTGCCAGCTGTCTTTTTTATGCCCTTTTCTACTAAATTAATTAATCTTATATTTTGAGCCTGTGAAAATATTTATAGACTGTAATCAAATCACCTCTTCATTTTGACAAGATAAATAGATGGGGTCCTTTCAGTCTCTCCAAATCCAAGAAAATAATGTCTGTATGCCTCCTTATTTACCTTATTTGTTGATTTAATGGCAATCATCACAAATAGATTCCAGTACTTGCCTGATCTATACCATAAATGTATAGTAAGCCAATATATGCCAAATATTTATGTATAAATATTTAGGGATAAGATCAGGTGATTGTCTTCCTAGTGCCATCCCATGTTTTTACACCCAGGGATTGCATTAGGCTATACCCATGTGATGTGGCACACAAAATCCAGGATGTCCTTGCCACCCCCTAATGTTTATGTATGTTGGCTTCCTCTCTGAAAGTAGGACTACTCTTTCTCTGCATGGGACATAGTTTTGCATTCAGCTACTTTAGAACTACATTTAGTTTTGCCTGCTTTTTTGATCAAAATACTGTTTCATGGGATGGCCATTGGCATTTTTGTGAATAGCATGTCCCAAAAAAGGTCTTGGTCAACAGGCAGTCACAGCCCAAAAATGCCAAACTTAAACATTTCCTAAGCTGCTTCTCAGCCAATTCTCCACAGATTCTGAGAATAGAATGTTTATCCCAGAAATGCCAAGTTTGATAATCCAATGGAATTACAGAAAAATACTTGCACATATTTCTATTCATAGGAAACTTTCAATTAATAATGCAAATGCCCTTCTGAAGGTTGCTTACTGACATAATTTGCTGACATTTAAAATTACAAGCCTAATGCAGAATTGTCACTTTTTCCCACAAAAAGGTTCCAATTAGGAAATGCAGTAGGAGGGAGAGTGTATCTCAGTAGGAAGAGATAATATGTGCTGCAATGTCTCGGAACAATAGAATTCAATCTCAATAGGAAGTCTTTATTTAGAATATCCTCTCTTTTGTGTGCCTGTCTTAAGAATGTTATTTAAATGTTTCCCTACAAAGAAAAAAATTAAAAAACATGCTTGATTGGGCCAAAATCTATTTATTCTATTCACACAAGAAGACTTATTCCTTTGGAAGTCAATCAGACTTCCCAGATATGAATGTCAAATGCAATATAGCCCATAATTAATTGATTTCTTTTTCTGTGGTCATCTTAGTTTGCGAAGAACTATATTTTGGGTTTAAGAATGAAGTAAAATTCAGTGTTGCTGCATAGGCTGCTGTAGATGCAGAAGTTCCATGGAAGTCAAGGATCTCCTCTGGATTAATCAGGACAGTTCCAGACTGGTAAAACTGGCCTCTCATTTCCAAAAACCTGTGGAAGAAAATGGAAAGCATCTAAGGTTTAAATAGTGGAAGAAACAAACAGAGCAACTGAGTGAGATTTAACCAGTAAATTGGCACCACATGAGAATCTCTCTTTCATCAACCAGAACACATAAAAGGTTAAAACTTTTAAAATAATTATACTATTTTTGTCGTGTAGGGAAATACTAATTCGTATTTTATGAAGCAACAATTCAGCTAGGTGACTCAAAATTAACTTGAAACTATTGGCATAAAAGAAATTTTTTCCTATAACCTAAAGCTTTGTTTATCTCCAAACTCCACTACATAGTCTCTGCAATACTGATTTTTAGATCAGTCTGAAAGGAGAGGCAAAAATATACATTGTTGGGGATTGTGACCTTTGTTTTCCTTAAATAACCTTTACTTTAAAATATTTGAAACTGTTTTCAAATGTAGCAGTTCACCTGTTTAAAGATAAACTTCTTTAGGCCCTTCCACATTTTGTGTTCAGATTTTTTTCCTCATTTTCTCTTTAAAGTGAGAAATAAAACCACATGTCAAGGATGTTTTCTGATCGTGTTTTGGTATGTTTCTGGGTTTTTTCTCCATTATTTTGGACCTTTCTTCAGGACAGATGTGTGCTCTCCTTCAAAGAGAGTTGGGGGAGAAGGGTTCTTAAACTTTATTCTAATTTCTTTTCTTTTTTCTTTTAGTTCTAATAATAAAGCTCTCCTTATACCCTTTAAAGTTTTGAGCCTGCTTTTGCTCTTCTCCTAATCCTTATCTCATAGGAAAAAATGAGCAAATCATTTTAGTGGATATACTGGCATTTGGCCAGCACTCAACTCACTACATTAATTGGTGCATTGGCCAGGAAACTCAGGATTGGCAAACCAAAACCACTACACCTGCATATTTCTTCAGGAGAAAACAAGATAAAGAAGCCACAAAGAAGGTGAGGCATGAGACCAAAGAAGCATGGGACCAAAACCTCATAACTGTTTGGCTGAAGAAATACTTTCTGAAGTCATGTAAATGGAAAATAATTGGGAAGGCAATGCAACACTTCAAAAGTTTTACATGATTTTGGCTGACAGTTGTAAAGCCCCGAACTCGCCTGGCAAGTTTCTCGAAAGGGGCTTAGGTACTCTGATTCCCTGAGGTGGGCACAAGGGAGAACGTGGCAACGTTCTCAAGAGGTTAAACAAACTTTTATTAGCAAGCATTAAAGGATAAGGTACTTCACACATTTTAATGTAACATTCAATCAAAATAAAGAACGTCAAAAAGCGTTGACTTAGCAAGTTCTAACCCACCCAACATTAAGCTACCCAGATTCTGAGAAAGAAGTGAGGACGTGAAGAGGGGGAGGCCAAAGAGGTGGAGAGAGAGAGAGAAATATTAGCTGCTTGAATTCCAGCATGATCTCAGCTACTATAAAAGCCATGTGGTCTGTGCCCCTCCCTTTCAGGTACGTGTGCCAGTGGCTAATAGCCACTCTGGGGCTGGGCCAGAGGCTTCAGGGGGGCGGGGTGTGAAACAGTGAACCATTCCACTCATGCAGGACTTGTCCTGCCCTGCCCTACACGCACACACTTTAGTTGGTTTGAGCCAGTAATAATATTCTCCAGTCTTTAACAATGCTCTTTAAAATTAGGAATTAAAGTTTTATGAGTTTTTCAGGGAAGAAGTGTGGTTATGGCCTTTTTGAATGAGTATATAGAGTTCATTGAATCTATTTTACCTGAATTTTACAAACATGTACGGTCCTGCAGGAACTCAGTTAAAAGCTCATTGAGTGATTTTTCTTTTTAGAGACTTGGGCAGTGATAATTACCTCTGTGATCAGTAAATCTTTTAAATCAAAAAGAGAAGCAGGTCCACATCACACTAGAAGTTTACATGGCCCATAATATTATATTAGCGATTGGGTGATGTGTAGGAAAAAGAAAAACAGGACAAGCATGTAATGATATTTCCCCAGAATATTTACTCAGCCTACCACAGTTCACATTTTGGTGATTCTGAACACATTATTGTTATTTTTTTAATCTTGATAGATTATTCTCTCATTATTTTAAGCTGTGTAGATAGCTAGCATGTAGATGAAACAGTTGATGAACAGATGAAACAGTTTTACAATTTTAATCACCTTTTGTCTGAAGAACTCCCTCCTGTTGTTTATTCTGAATTTTTCCCTCGCTAACTGTGTTTAGCGCCACCTAGTTCTGTATAGAAGAGTCAATGAATACTTCATTCCTGTTCTCTGTCCCCACAGCTTTCATGAGTTGCTAGGTGTCTAACATGCCCACCCATGAATCATCTCTTTCTCCTTATTAGAGAATCTCAATCTATTTATTCAGTCCTCACAGGTAGCTCTCTGCATTTGATGTGGTTTTTTGTTTATCTTTTTTTTTATGTTTATCTTTTCCTGTTGCTTTTCCTTTCTCTTTCTTCTTATTATTTCTGCTTCGTGTTTCAATACATCAGACATTAGTCAAGCTTCAACTATGAATTTATTTAGTGACATAATCATGTTTTCTATTCTGCTATTTCTTTCAGTCGTCAATATTACAGTAAGGTTTTGGCTACTATTAAAAAATTCCAGTTCTTGACTGGCAGATTATTCTGTGAGGTATGACTGAAAAAGTTAAAGTGTATATTATTCATAAATTATTTATTTTAAATACACTATAAATCTAATTAAAGCTTTGAATTGCATATCATTCTTGTGTCGTGAAGCAAGTATGTAATATTTTCTCACTTTTCTAATATTTGCTTCTCTTTTTCTGTGTTTTAATCAATCTCAAAACAGCACAGGTCAAAATTTAATAAATGAAATCACGAGAGTATATTGCCTCTTTTTAACACTACATTTTCTTACTTAAAAATAATAAATAAATAATAGGATATGTTTACATATTGAATATACATACTTATCTTGACAATGCTACTTTACATTTTTGCATTGTGGCTATTAAATAATGTTAATAGATTTCCTAAATACAAAATTAATTTCTTCTCACTGAAGTTATTTTCAGATGTAAATGTTTAGAAGATACACAAATGGTTATTTATTCAAGGTATTTCATAAAAGCAGTCCAAAATACTTTTAAAAATATTTTTAAATTTTCAAAATAATTTAATCAGTGCAAAAAGAAATTACAGGCTGTTTCATTTGATATGACAGTTACGGCACCTTAACTTAAAACTGCTGGTTTATTCCCAAGTGCAGTCTTTGCAAAGAAGGCCAGAAGAAAATCCCACATGGAGAATAAACCACAGGCAAAATGTTTAATCCGATACTGCTGGCTTCATTGTTAATTACCTCTCAAGGGGCTAGGATGTCAATAGATAGTGATCTGGTCTCTTGGAGTCTTTGCTGTTAAATGCATGATCAATACTAAATAGAATTTTAACTGCCCATGATTTAATTAGGAGTGGTTCTTTTTATCCTGCATACAATACCAGAATCTCACTCAATAAAGTACAAAGGAAGATTGCCATGATGGTTGTGTATTCACTACGTTCTGGGACTATGCAAAGGAATTGGGAAAGGAGATTGCTCTGCTAAGAATTTGCAATTAGCCTGTAACATGGCAGGAGTCAATCTTCCTCTAAGTCATATGAGGAGTGGCTGAGGGCACTGAGGTTGTTTAGCCTGCAGAAAAAGAGGCTTGTGGGAAACCTTGTGGCTCTCTACAACTGCCTGAAAGGAGGCTGTAGCCAGGTGGGGGTTGGCATCTTCTCCCAGGCAACCAGTGGCAGGACAAAGGGAAATGACCTTGAGCTGCGTCAGGGGAGGTTCAGGCTGGACATGAGGAAGGATTTCTTCATGGAAAGAGTTGTTAAGGATTGGAACAGGCTGCCCAGGGAGGTCGTGGAGCCACCATCCCTGGACGTGTTCAAGAAACAGCTGGATGTGGCACTTAGTGTTCTGGTATAATTGACAAGGTGGTGATCAAAGATTGTATTTTATCTTGGAGTTCTTTTCCAACCTAAATGATTCTGTGGTCAATTCTGTAAATTTCACTTCACTCTAAATTAATCCAGATTATTGCAAGTACAAAATAGTGAAAATTACAGTTTTATATCCTTAATACTTTGCAGCTCCAAAAAACAAAATTCAGATTTTAAATTAAGGCAATTTGTTTTAAATAGAGCATATGTGTATTTTGAACTGTAAATAACCAATTCCTTAAATATTCCTTGAATATGGCACATTCCTGAGCTCAAATGGGCCCTGGAAAATAAAATTATATTACTAGCTGTGGAAGATCAGACCTTTTACCAGGTTTTATACAAATACATCTAAACAAGGCATCTTGTTCATCCTACCATATGACTTATCCAAATAGCCTGTTTCTGTAAAGGGTAAATGCTACAACTAATTAAAAAAGAAACATACAAGAGTTACCAATGAAAATACAGTTATCACTTCAGAAAATTGATTAGGGGAGCATATACTACCAAAGAAATCGATGGACTGTGGGACTAGGGAAAAGAGAAATAAGTGTGTGAAAAATATGAAAGCAAAAATATGTGAGAAAAGACTAAATGTTAGAATACAATGGTAATGCAATTAATGATGGAAGAAGATAGAGGAGGTCAATATATATTTCTGTTCTTTACTCAGAAGGAAACAGCATGATGAATCCTCTTATCACACAAGGAAGATAAAGTACTTTCCAAACCATTAGTGAGCAAAGAGGTATAAAACAATATCTACATGTTGTAAACATTTAATGATGATATACATTTTTAATAAATTTTGGAATACGATGGAATTTCCTGCAGACTGAAGACTGATGTAACTGTATAACCACTTAAAAAATAAGAGAAGTGACCGTCGTAACTGCAGGCTGCTACTCTTTCATCAAGTCTGAGGTAAAATGATGAAAAAAGGAATTGAGATTCAGTTAACCAAGATTTAAGAACAGAAACCTACTTAATCTGCTTCAACAAAGTTTTTTTTCAAATAGCTGAAGTGAAAAAAGCTAAATACAGAGAGCTGCTGATTGACAAACCTTAAAATTTATTGACAGTTATCTGAATGAATTGATATGCTAATATTTTTTTAAAAAACTAAATATTTATAAGTTAAAATAAACAATGTAAACTAACCTGGAAGATACCAGGGAAATATCAGGGAAATATTTCACAGGAATTAAGGGGCCTTCTTCTAAGAAGGCAATAAGGCTGACAGCCCAGTTGAAGCGAACTGCAGATGAGTAGAAGCTTGAGGTGCTCAACAATTTTTGCCTCCATCTTCAGCAGCCACTTCTCTTTCCACACCTCTTGATTGGATGGACAGCAGGGACCAGGGCGAGAAAAATGCTTCCCACTGTACATAAAGATCAGGTTCATGACCACCTGAGGAACCTGAATGTATGTAAGCCTATGGAACACGATGAGATGCATCCCAGAATCCTGAGGGAATTGGATGATGTAATTGCCAAGCCAGTCTCCATGGTATTTTAATGGTCACGGCAGTCAGGTGAAGTCCCAGGTGGCTGGAAAAAGTACCGACATACTTAAAGGGTATTGTACCCATAAACTTAAAGGGTAGAAAGAAGTGTGTCCAACAGGGCAAGGGAGATGATTGCCTCCTTCTATTTGGCTCTTACGAAGAGCAGAAGAGCTGCATCCAGCTTTGGGCTCCTCAACACAGGAGGGGCAGACACCTGGAGCATGTCCAGAGAAGGGTCACGAAAATGCTGTCGGTAAAGTACCACAAAGTACTTTATTTTGAATTGAACAAAGAAATTAGTTGTAAGAATCTGATTTTTAGGTTTGCAGGTTGCTCTTAAGCGTTTAAGATTTCAGAAATTGTATTTCAGAGCTGTATTTTCCTTCATTTATTTTTCTGATTTTGTTCTTGAAAGTATTTGACACCTAATACTGATTGAAACATCATCTATTTTAGAGATCTAAGCAGCTTTGTTTGTCCTGCAAGAAGCAAGCATTATGCCAGAATGTCAAGTTATTTCATTCCATGACAAACATGCTCTGATCTTGAAAAATGTCTGCAGTGTCCAAATAGTAACTGTCCCTTAGTACTTAGAAAGTAGAATTTTCAGCCATTATGCCTCATCAGCACTTCCCCAGCTTTACCAAATAATTTCAGATACAGAAATTTCTCAAATTAATGTTCCCTAGAATAAAAACATTTTCCCCCGAATTTTATGTCAATATATGTCACATATAAATTTTCACAAAGAAGGAGTCTATATTACTGTTTGTATTTTATTTTAGATTTTTTTTTTACTGTTTGTTGTACTCCTTCCAGTTCTAATATAACTATGTCAACTGACAATATCTGAAGTCAAGGAATGAGCATCACATTAACAGTTTAGTAATATGTAATATATGTAATTCAAGACTACATTTCAGAATTTTTTTTTTTTTTTTTTATTAGGTATGAATAGTTGGAGTTTGCATTCTCTTAAGCTTATAGCAAGATCTAAAAAGGACAATTGACCATGACAGGAGTGTCCAGAAAGAGAAGCTGGAAATAAAGCCAAATATTTTTATCATTACTCTTAATTAAGAAATATAACAACCTCTCAGACTAATTAGGGAATTTCTTCCTCTTTTTACATTGAAACAGAGTTTATGTTTAGACAAATACATGCTGTGCTTTTTTCAGATGCACCCTTTCAATACACCGACAGACGCAAGGATTACTATGACATTTGGGTCCTTATAAACACAAGAAAGTTGACAAAACCACCTAGAAACCTTTCCTTATATTATGATTTTTAATGGGATATGCACATCCGATTAAATAGGTATAAAAAATAGGAAATACAGAACTTTGTACTACAAAGGTATCTTAAAATTTTCAATTTCTGGAAGTTAGAAAGAAAGGGAAGGAAGGAAGGAAGGAAGGAAGGAAGGAAGGAAGGAAGGAAGGAAGGAAGGAAGAAAGAAAGAAAGAAAGAAAGAAAGAAAGAAAGAAAGAAAGAAAGAAAGAAAGAAAGAAAGAAAGAAAGAAAGAAAGAAAGAAAGAAAGAAAGAAAGAAAGAAAGAAAGAAAGAAAGAAAGAAAGAAAGAAAGAAAGAAAACCCAACTAGCTTTGGGCTAAAATGTGGCTGTAGAATGTTTTCTAAATTTTTTCCAATGTATGGGAAACCTTTTATTTTTGTATGATCTCTCAAAGGACTAAGAATTGCAACCTCTGGTTGCAGAACACAGGCAGTATATTGTAGGACTGCTGTGAAGTTACCCTTACCAGGATTACATTATATACACAGGAAATTACTTTTCCAGATATCATTTTGATACGTACAGAAAAATACGCAGACCTTGAAAAGGAGTACTGAATTTCTTGACACCTTGCACAAATGGGAGATAGAAAAATCACAGCATACTATTTTTCTGCTACTCATCCTTTTACAATTAGGAGACAATTACTTCTGTAGTACAAGCGATTTTAAATACCAGTTTCAGAATCAGATAAGAAGTCACTTAAGATGCTGGGTTTTTTCAATTAACTGTAATGGAAGTCTCAGATAATTCACTATCTGCAGAGGTCAAAAGAGAATTAGCCCACTGTGTCTTCCTGAGGTAGCCATTAGTGCTCCCTTACAACCGCATAGGGATATACTGTCTGCTAGATATATGCCCTGCTCTTTAATTCTACATACTGTCTCTCCAGATGAAATTCTAAAGTTATTTTTATTGGAGGCTATTGAACATTTATAGAAAACAGCTGGTCTAATTCTACTGAGACTTTTCAGAAGACTGTGTTCCTCACTTCATCAGTCATGTTCCCCAAGGAGCGGAAACGCTGTGAGCAAGGACTGAGCTCCGCCTTGGTGGCTCTCGAGCGCTGGACACTATATGATGGCCTTCATCAACAGAAGCATGGCCAGCAGGTCTGCCCTTCCACTCTGCTCTGGTGGGACCCCACCTGGAGCACTGCATCCAGCAGCTGAGTAACGCTCAGCACCTGAGAGTCCTAGGTGGCACCACTTATTTCAAAACAGGACAGGGAACTTCATCCTTCCAACATACCTCTACAGAGTTGCCATTTAGCTTTTTTCTTAATTTGTTGAGGATCTATGTGACCACTGCCTACAAATCCCGTATTAAAAAAAAAAAACCTCTGAAAAACCAAAAAATCTACCTAAATGTCTTTTAGTGTGATATGAATGCTAGCAAATAAATTATAATTGTGATGAAACCACTAGTATTGTAGACTTTTCAGAGAAGGTAAATTCTGTGTATCACAGAGAACTATAATCTTGTCATTTCATTGATTACAATATCAGGGAATGGAGAAAAATGATGAATGAGAAAAATATGTGTAATGCAATAATCTCTTCATATGTAAATTGTTATTTCTTAGCAGGCCCTGGTATTTATTAGTTTTCAGTAAAATTTGATTGTTATTTATAAAGGAATAATTTCTTAGTATGAAAATTTTGAGAGGACCTTGAGCCTGGAAATCATCACTATTGTTGCAAAATTATGCTATCTGCTTCCAGAAGGTCACACCTGGCCATTTTCCTTACAGATATATGAGCTGCCTGCTAGAAATATTATTCCTGTTAAGAAAATGACATTGCATGCATGCATTCAGCCTGCCCTCTGGGCCACTCTTACCAGATCAATCACCTGGACAATTTTAAACAAAGTCAAAAATTTGCAGTTAGTCTAAGTCTAAGCAGTCTAATCATATGGTTATTAGTAATTTTGGTACAATTGTATTAGCATTTACAGTTCCAATTGCTCAGATATTCAGATGATTCCCAATACTGGCTCAATGAATACTGAAATGCATATACTTTCTAATATTGACACCTTTCTCCAATGATTTTAACTTTCTAGTACTCCAGAGAAGGAGTACTAGAAGGAGCTGCAACAAATCAAAGTCCTTTGCTCTTCTCTGGATGGAGTTTGCTGCTCTCTATGATTAAGGTGGCATCTACTTTGTCTTTGCAGGAGGAATATAGTGTTTATGTCTTCCTTCTCACTCTTGAAGTCACTGTCACTTGGTCGTCTTTTCACAGTTGCTAACACAGCTAGCATAGTTGCTTTCACTTCATTACTTGATAATGCCATGTTGCATCTTAATTTTCTACATGTGATATAGTTTACATTTTCTTCCTGTCTTCATTATCAAGAAGAGAATAATCTCTCTCTGACTTCCCCACCCTCAAAAAAATCCCCAAAACCTGAAAACAAAATAGCTCCCAATGCTGCATTTCTTTAATGACACAATACTGATCATGTTTGAGTTACTTATATCCACGGAGCCTCTGACACCTCCCCATCCTTGCATTTTCAATTTATGCTTTAATTTCATGTTTGTCCTTTTGGAGATGCTACTTACAATCCCCTGGGTTTCTTCAACAGCTTTTAAGCTGTAATTTCATAACAGCATAAATCTATTTTTTTTTATTAGCATGGCAAGAAAAACAAACATATGTAGAGAAGCTCACAGTGCTCTGATAAAGATTTGGTATCAAAATCTCCTGGTTTAAGTTATCTCTTACATTATCAAAACTTCTCAACACCAGTAATTATATCTATATATCTAATATTTCTGACTGTCCATCTGATAATGTGTAGATCATAAGATTCAAGATGTTATAAATGTTTCTTAAATTTCATTGATGAAAAGAAGATGCACACAGGAGGGTACTGACTATGGCAATATAAAAGACTGTACAAGATTCATAGCTGCATATGCTTCACTGGAAACCAGCTGGAATCAACATACTGAAATAAATCACACTCTCCATTGGTGGAGTAACTATAAGCAGATTGCAAATACTGTTTGAGGAAAGTTTATTGAATGAAACAGTTTTAATGGAATGAACAAAATGTTAGTTGCATGTAGGAGATAACATTCACTGCAACATTTTAAAAGTAAAAATAATTTGAATTGACAAAGACTTATGAACCAGAAAGAATTGCATTACCAGTAATTTAAAATCATACAGTAAAGTGGTTTTTGAAAAAGAAATACAATTATGTTTGGGAAAATGACACAGTTTGGAAGAGAAGTCCAGAACAGAACAAAGTCCTGGAAGGAATGGCATGAAAATGCATGTTGAAGGAGACAAAAAGAATGCACCAATGAAAGGTGAAACTTCCTGATTTAATACATTTTGTTATTGAAAATTTAGAAAACAGCATCTACGTATCAGATCAGCAAATTCTGTTTGTGACCTTGTGAAAAGACAGTCAGAGCTATGTTTAGATCCCTGTTTCTTCTGGGGGAAGAGAAAAAAGAAAAAAGAGAAAGAGAAAGAAAAAGAAAAAGAAAAAGAAAAAGAAAAAGAAAAAGAAAAAGAAAAAGAAAAAGAAAAAGAAAAAAGAGAAAAAGATAAAGATATTTATATTGAGGCTTGCCTTGAAGGCTGAATGATTTTATCAGAGTAAAATTATGATAAGATCCAACTAAATTAGAGGTGAAGTATGCACTGGAAGAAAGAAATACAAGCAGCAAGATTATTGCTGATGTTTAATTGACTGTTTATATACTAGCAAAACAACAAATGCTCTGTAAAAAGTGCCAATAATCTTTGAAAAGTAAATTTTGAAATGTGCTAAAAATCTGATTTTTCCCATTAAATTCAAAAGATCTTGGTCTTCTTAATGCCATTCATGATATTTGATGAAAATATGTCATAAAGCACAGGCTATTTTTGCAATATGGTTATGAAGTAGCCTTATTACAACTGTAGAAAAAAAAAAAAAGAGCTATTAGTTAATTAGGAAAGAAAGGGTAGAAATCTAAAGTGGAAGCTATGGAGAACTTAATGAGCTTAAGCTATTTGGGAATTCCATTGCAATTGAAGCGGAAATTTGCTGACTATCTTCCACTTAAACAAACCTGATGAGGAAGCAAAAGTCAATATATAACATGTCAACCTGGCTATGACAAAATGATGTTTATTATGGCAGCTAGCACAGTTTTTCTTTACCAGGTCTCAAAATTTTTTTGAAATATCAGTTATTAATACTCCATTTAAAATAAAACTATACATGTCAACTTCCCAAGATTCTGGCAGACTCTGCTGATATTTCAAAATTTTCCTTTAGCTCCATTTCTTAGGATCTAATTATGACTTGTACCTAATTAATTAGTTTCCATTTTTATTACAAAATGAAATATCCACTTGAATTAATTTGTTCCACTCTTAATATATTATCCAGCCCATGATATCACAACTTAACTGCCACTTCTTACTAATTAAAAGTCTAAAAAGCAGAAGTTCAAACTTTAGAAAAATATCCTGTGTTTCATTTCATTTCATCTGCAATTGTCAGCAAAAAAAGATGAGAGCTTTTCTGGATAATGGTTTTACGTTTCACTCTACCAACAGCTCAATTCACTTAGCTAAAGGAAACTTCTTAGAAATACAGTGTATTGCAAATGTTCAAAGTTAGTAGAACTCATAGTCGAAACATATTAACAATATTTATGCCAATAGATACGCACTCTTCCATTTTTCAGTACAGACTGTTTTGTTGGCAAAACTTTCACAGTATTTCAAACACTGCTGATATTTAGAAAATGCTGCTTCTGCTTGAAAGTACATGCAAAGGAAACTGTCAGTATCCTTCACATGTTTTAGATGGAAACAACACTTTTCCTAACTGCAGTTGGTTTTGAAAAATACTGATAATAAAAGTTTGCTTTACTTTTAATGGACTGTGTATCTGGTTTAACAGTCTGCCAGACTCTTAATTTTTTAAGACATAAGTAGATAGACTTTTCTCCCTAGTTAGAATTCTTGCACTTTGGTTGTTTTTTCCTGGGATGGCAGGGAAAGAAATTCTTAGACATAGGATGTATGCTGGCACAGTATCTAGCATTCTAAGAGTGTATTTCATTCAATATTGAAAAAAGGTAAATTGCCAGAAGTTAAACAGTGACACTCTAAAGAAAAACCCTAAATGAAGTTAGAATAATAAATTTTTTTTCAAGTTACAACCATACCTTTAATGTAAAAAACATATCTTGTTCACACTAAAAAATAAGACACCTGTTACTGAATGCAGTACAAGCAACTAGTAGGTGTCACACTGCAGAAATAAGTTAAGCCTGTGTCCTGGTTCTGGCCAAGACAGGCTTAGTTGTTGCTCTAGCTGGGAGAGGCATGGCTAGGACCTGGAGATTATCCTGTACCACCTCACATCATTTCCAAGCCAGGGGGGAGAGACTCCCTTCTGGGAAGAAAGGGTATTTTTCAGGGCAAGTACGTGTGGTGGAGGAGACAGTGGGCTATTGCCTATTGTTGGAGAAATTCATGTGAATCGTTACTTTCTTGTATTGTTGCTGTTACTGTTAATTTTCTTATCCTATTGCTGCTTCCAGTAAATTATTCTTATCTCAACCTTTTGTGCCTCCCATTCTCCTCTCCAGCCCTCTCAGGGGAATGGGAAAGAGGGGGAGCAAGTGAGCGGCACATGGTTTGAAGAGTCTCAGTGGGAGCACCAAATTCCAGAACAGCATTCCTAAACCATGACAGCTTGCAAACCCACTTCAATTTACAGTGTACAATTTCAGTGTGCAGTTTATAAAAGCAATAGAAATAAGCAGACAGATAAAAGTGGGAGGAGGCATCATTAAACAGTATATTTAAGAAGTATGGATCACTTCAACATGTTACTTACTGTCTCATCTAACTTTTCCCTTATTTTTTAATACAGGCCATTATTTGTATAATTACACAAGTAAAAGAATTAATGGAAAAAAGTGTTTACAGTGAGTTTAAGTTACAGATTTCAGGAGGTAAAGGGCAATTTACTTACCACTGTTAGAGGTCTCGGTAGAAGATTAAAGATGAGAACGGGTGAAAAGCTGCAAATATTAGAGACAAACCAGATATTTAATACAGAACAGAATAAAAATTAATGACAAATTTTGAAAGTCTGAAGATATCAATATTTAACAGAGTTCAAGGTGGTAAAATAGCGGAAAATAATACATCAGGAAAAAAAATTTCTATGCTTATCATCACCAAAGCAGGAGCTTGCAACTCTTCTTTTGCAAATGAAGAGAACAAAGCAGACAGAACATATGGGAGACTGGACTGTCTCAGAGGGGTATGTAACACTGGGAGAATGGTTATAATCAAATGAAAAATGTGAGAATTCAGACCATCAAAAATACCAACTTTATGTAAAAATGTTTTTTTTCCCCTGTGTTACTTTTTCTCCTCATCGTGTTATTTTTTTTTCCTGGGTGTATATTTTTCAAGATAAATGACTGGTATATCACTGAGCATAGTGATGTGATAGGAATGGGAAGGGCTGCTATGTAATGTCAGAACAAATTCTAAAACCTGTTTTATTCTTAAAAAAAAAAAATTAGGTTCCCATACTATAAATTGCATATAGGTACACAGTATTGTCATATGCAGTACGATATTTTATGAATAGGGAATGACAGAAAGACATAAAATACATAAATTTCTTTATTGCAAATGTTTGAATATCTGACATAAAAAAAATAATTTACACAGCCATTTTTATGGGAAACTAAATCAAAATATAACAAAATCTAAACATTAAGTTACAGAATGCTCTTTTTCTGTAGAAAATAATGTTTAAAGATTGCAGGAATTCCAGGCAAGTCTTAACAAGTATTAAATTCCCTGAAGAAAAAAAGTTGGTAAAAGATATAAAGAAGCTCTCTAAAAATATGGTCCTTTTTTGAAATAGTATGACAGCTATTTAAGGAAAAGTTGAGAAATTTGTCTGAATGTGAAATCAAATGAGACTATTTTAATAGAAACTCAAACAGAAGTTGAAAATAAACAGAAAATCAGGTCTTTTAACTCAACAAAGAGCAGCATTGACAGAATGGTAAATAGAAAGCTTCAAACATCAAGAAAATTTAGTCTGGGAAATGCAAACATTTATTGGAATTAGTTAATTCATTTCATATTAATTTAAATCTAGAAGATATTTCAAAATACATAAAAAGATATTAAACCCCTTTGTAGTTTTCTCTGCTGTTATGCTCACTGTTCCACTGTCTTTTTGGGTCTTAAAGTTGATGGTCTGGAAGGGAGCACAGTGAACTGTGAAAATTCCAAGTTCATTCACTGGAGAAGTATTATGTCGATAGTATCTTCTTCCTCACTTTAGCATTGCTGGGAGTCACTTTCATATGCTTGCTAATATGCTCTATGACTTGCTGTTTTTTGGGTTGCAAGTCTGTATTGTATCTGAATTTACAGTAGTATATAGTGTATTTACGTATTTGGAGGTGTGGGTTGTGGATTTTTTAAAATTTCTTTGTGATCTTTAAATTGGTTTTACATAATGCTTAATGATGCACCTCTTTGATGACTAGTAATGTCCATTGGTGAGGTCCTTGGTCTTCCAATATTAGCTGGTACCCACACATTTGAAGTTCCTCCCATCACCCCATGCCTGTATTTGCCAATACTGTAGTTTTGTTTAGTGTCACAGATAGTTTATAAAGAGGAAATACTTGCTATTACTGTCGCCTCATTACAAAAGATATATAACATGACATTTCACCACAAAGCTAAACAGAGGTAAGTAAAAGCTAAAACCAAGGGTGTAATAATCACCTGTCATTTGATCATTGCTATTACAAGGTAAAACACCGCTCCAAGCTGGTCAAGACCAGTATGTTTGAAGTCTGTGTTGTTAGTTTAACATAAATCCTGTAAGCCTGTTACAGCTGTACCTCAATACTCCCTGGGTTACAAAGCTATGCTTGTGCACTTGTCAAAATAGCAAAGGTCACTAACAGTGAAGGAGATAACAAGAACAAGGAGAGAAACACCAGCAGCCTTCTCCCCTCAGGAATTGGCTCTCAGTACTGAAACTGTCACCTAATGCTATATTGCATTGCACTCAGAAGTGTGACTGCAGCTGAATGTGAAGAAATTAATTTCAAAGAGAAAAAAAGGGGGGAACTACTGGAAATTTTTGTAAATTTGTTTCTCAGGCCAGGGAAACCTATAAACCAGCATAAAATATTTTTAAAAATAAGTGCACTGGCGCATAGACACAACCATACCCGATGAATTCGTGATAATAATGTCACTTCTTCAAATATTGGCCTGAAATTATTATGGTGGTCATCATAGTAAACCTACTGTCTTTTCAGCTGAAGTTATTTAAGACTACAAAGACTTAAAGAATGCAGTTACGTTATCAAAACACTGTGCCCATAAGATAAGCCACCCCAATGGAACTTGAGATAAGTACAGATGGCACAGCAGGAAGCAGCTAATGCCAGGCCTAACTGAGGCAAAGCTTTGGTTAGCATCTGGACAAAAAATCCCACCATGGAAAACTGGGGGGAGGGAAGCAAGTGCTTATGCACATGCCATTTCTAATTAAGAAGAGCATCTATACCCCATGAGTACCCAGGCTGTGGACTGTACAAAAGTGGTACCTCCAGAAGAACAACTTGGGATGCTCACAACAAAGATCAGTGTGAAGAAAGACCAGCAGGATACTGCAGGAATCCGTGTGGTAGTATTATCTTTTTCTTAGTCTCTCCTCTCTCTCTGACTCTCTTTCTCTTTCCCTCACCTTCTCTCTTCCTATTTCTTTCTCTCTCTCGACCTCACATTTCCTGTTAAATAAAATCTGTACTATTGACTTTGGCACATGGTCTTGTTTGCACCTTAATTTGAGCAGAGTCATTTCTTATAATTGGATCNAAGTACAGATGGCACAGCAGGAAGCAGCTAATGCCAGGCCTAACTGAGGCAAAGCTTTGGTTAGCATCTGGACAAAAAATCCCACCATGGAAAACTGGGGGGAGGGAAGCAAGTGCTTATGCACATGCCATTTCTAATTAAGAAGAGCATCTATACCCCATGAGTACCCAGGCTGTGGACTGTACAAAAGTGGTACCTCCAGAAGAACAACTTGGGATGCTCACAACAAAGATCAGTGTGAAGAAAGACCAGCAGGATACTGCAGGAATCCGTGTGGTAGTATTATCTTTTTCTTAGTCTCTCCTCTCTCTCTGACTCTCTTTCTCTTTCCCTCACCTTCTCTCTTCCTATTTCTTTCTCTCTCTCGACCTCACATTTCCTGTTAAATAAAATCTGTACTATTGACTTTGGCACATGGTCTTGTTTGCACCTTAATTTGAGCAGAGTCATTTCTTATAATTGGATCATAACATTATTTTGGTGTCAGAATTGGAATGTTGTTCTTCTGTATTAACGTTTGGAAACCTTACCATGTCCTCGTTCTGAGGAGGTTGTGTTAACTTTTGAAAATTTTTGACAAATTTCCTCTAAGGTAATTGGCGTGTTGGTTGTGTAGTTCCCTCTGCGAGAATTTCTGGGAAAATGGCTATCCTGGGTAGTCAGTGTAAAGAAAATATTTTGTTGCCCTTCCTTGAAAATTTGTTAGTCTCCCCTCTACCTGGGGTAGGAAGGGAGTTGGCATAAGAAAATTGGGATACAGAGCGATTGGCTACCCAGAAACTTGAAAATGAAATAATACTATTTTTACAAGATTTGGTGAAAGAATTGCACTCTCAGTTAAATGAGAAAAATGAAAAAAAAAAGCTACAGGCAGAGCTGCTGCTTGCTGCTGACCATGATTGTTTTACGAAGATTCAGATGGAGCTTTGGAATGTGTGTGAAAGAATCATAGGGAAAGAATTGCAGGATGTAGAACCTGTAACATTCTCAAACCATGGTCTTGTGACTCAGACCTTCTTTGTTTGGTGGAGAAGTTGAGAGATAGTGAATTCATCTGTTGTTCTGATAAAGAGCAAGACATATAATTTGCATTGGCATCTGATGATGAAGAAGTAACATTATGACCCTTAATTAAAATTGAAACTATAAATAATTGTCAAGGTCGGAAAACTTCTGTTAAAATGATGTCCTGTGCAGCTACTGAGATGTCAAAATCTGGCCATAAATAAGCCAAGATTGAAATCCAGTCAGTATTAAAGCAGTGGAATGCCAAGATGATGGGTAATGCTTCCTGGGAAGCAAAGAGTTAAAATCACTGGAGTAAACAAAGCAAGGATTACCTGCTGAGGTTAATTTATAGCTCCCATGTGAGAAATGGAAATCCATGGATCTTACCCTTAAAGAAAACCCAGAGACTCCACTATCACAATACTGAGGTTTTTCTGCAATGCAGAATAAAATTTCCAAAGTTGCAACTAATTTGGCTTTACAGCTGCAGCATTTAAATATTGCAAACCTAAAGTTAGAATTTCTTTCCCTAGCACATGTGCTTTGGCAGTGGAAGGATGTTCCTACACTTCTCTTCTAATTCTCTAATCCAGCCACTTTATTACATCTCTTATAATTGAACCATAACAGTGGTTATGAAAATGGTCAAATGAAAAGTGGGTCAAAACTTCACAGTAAGAGTGAACAAAGAATTACAAATGTGTATTGGAAAGATTTAGCCAGAAGATGTTAAATTCTTAGGAGCTGGTTGAGTTTGGTAAACTCTGACATAATTAGTCTAATGGCAAAGAAGGTATCATAATCTTATAGAAGATGATTTACCTTTGAGAGTTTCATTTCATCATCTAAAGAATATGAAACTCTTCATATATTTATGCCTTGAGATGTTTATTTTTTGTATGACAATTTTAAAATTGACCCTTATGTTTACAGAAAGAAAGGATTTCCCACATACATACACAGTATTTGTTCTATTTTGAACACATTCATATTCTGTGAAACTTTAATACTAACAGTAGCTAAATACAGCTTTTATTTTTTCTAGAATCGTATACATCCTTGCAAAGAACTGTTAACCTTGACATGTGACTGGTCAGTCATATTTTGCAGAGAAGTGTCTGGGTGCCATTAACTTCCATGACCTACAATATCTTTTGACTCCCCATGTCAGAGCTATGGACAATGCTTCAGTGCTCTAAGCACCCATAAACACTGTCAGTATGTATAATCGTGAACAGGGCCACACTGGAATATGACACTTAGGGTTTTTTCCATCTTTTTCCTTTGGAGCTCATTGCTTTTCTGTCTTTTGTTGCTGTCTTAGCTCTGGTTTTATTTTCTGCTTTGTCTTAACCCTCCTGAGCCCTTATTGTTGTTCAACTTACATTTTAAGTTGCTTCATTTGTTAAGATAGTGGAAGCATATTTATCATTTATTCAAATGACTATATGACATTATCATATTCTTATACTCTAGAACATACAACTCCATCATCATCCTCACTTGTATAATACTGAAAGTTATTTCAAATGTATGTGCAATAATTTTCTGCCTACCCCAGGGACTTGGTTATTCATAGAGGACCGTACTTTTGAAAACATACAGTGTGATTGAATTTGTTGTGAATCATTTATAAATCCAAAGTAAAGCAAGAATTGCAATGTGATACATATGAATGTTATCTCTGCGTACACAGGACTCAGGCAATACATAAAAGCAAGAAACACCAAAACAACGAAGTCCTTTAGTACTAAATTATGTGGAATTTCTGCCATGGCAACATTAACAATGTTGCCTTGTCAGAGCTGCCAATAGTTTAATCTGGTCATGGATTTTCCCCAAAACACAAAGTTTTGTTGATGACAGGACTGGAGTGCTGCTTAAATGGAGGGAGTGTAGACTTAAGTTAAAGTCACTAATCATACCTAAAAAATACAGACATAATCCAGGATCTTTTTTTTTTTTTTTTTAATAAAAGTTAAATTTAAACAAAAAACCCAATATGAAGGTTTAACTATGTACAGCTCTAGCTCTGACAAAGCTTCTTTCTTCCTTCCCATGAGTATTAATGAAGCTTGAGATGACATTAGCTAAACAAGATGCCTTTAAAGGTGCTTTAAAGGAGCACCTTTAAAGGTGCTCTTTATTAAAACAGTGTTTACTATTGTTTCATGACTTCATTAAAATATTTTCCAATTAAGATTTGTATCAGAGGCATTGAAGATGGTCCTGTGCATGGCCAGGAGCTGGACTTGATGATCCTTGTTGGTCCCTTCTAACTCAGCATATTCTATTATCCTGTAATTCTTTTACAAGTGGTATAGTCCAGTTGTTTGATTTTAAAATTAGTTCTTCTCAGCACCCTTATACTTTCTAAACCATTTTTTTTTTAAGCTACTGGTACCAGCAAGCCTAGGGAGCTGATTCTCCTCCTCTACTGTGCTCTCATGAGACCCCATCTAAAGAAGTGTGCACAGCTCTGGGGTCCCCAGCATAAAAACTCCAGTAAGTCCAGAGGAGGATCAAGAAGATACTCAGTGGACTGGATAGCCTCTTGTATGGAGACAGCCTGAGAGAGCTGGGGTTGTTCAATCTGAAGGAGAGAAGGTTGCAAGACCTTAGAGCACCCTTCCAGTACTTAAAGGGGGCCTACAAGAAAGCAAGAGAGGAACTTTTTATAAGATCATGTAGTAATGGGACAAAGGTGAAGGAGTTCAAACTGAAAGAGAGAAGGTTTAGATAATTATTTAATTAGATATTGGAAAGAAATTAATTTACTGTGGGAGGGGTGAGGCCCTGGAACAGGTTGCCCATACAAGCTGTGTGTGCCTCATCCATGGAAGGAGACTGGTTTTGAGCAACCTGATCTAGTGGGAGGCATCCTTGCCTAGGGCAGACTGGTTGGAACTAGATTGTCTTCCAACCCAAACTCTTCTAAGATCCTGTGATTCTAAATGCCCTGCAGCAAGGCTGCCTGGACATTTTTCTTCAGTAGTCGGATTGCACATTTTCTCTCTCTACCTTGTACTCAGATACAGCTTTTTCCTCTATGGATGGGTGGAACTCCAGGTATTTTATGAAAATCTAGACCTCTGCTTTTCATGTATTTACACACATAGACTCATATGGAGATACATATATATATATGAGTTACACTAAGCAGCAGCAAGGACTTACATTGGATAAGGATATATTAACAAAATGAACAAAAACAGGGTGGTTAAAATAAAGTAGAATTGAAAATAAAGGTTTCCACTGAAAAGGTGTGTCCATTGGAATGTATGCTATTACAAGTTGTGCACATTTCCTTTGTTCAATCATAAGGAAATGGCTATAATTCTGTATATTAGATTCACTAAATCTGGAACAAAGCAAGGGAGATATCCAGCAAGGCACTGCATGTTCTGGAAAAAGATAGTCCCAAAAGCACAGAGTATTGTCTTCAGAAAAAGTGATAATATGTATGTCATATGTATTTCCTGAGCAAAAGCAACAGAACTTATTCATAAAGGAATAAGCAACTGCCAATTGACTATGAAAAATATGAATTTCATATAGTCTACCAACACAGGAAAATAAATGCTGGTGAGTTTTTTTGGTTGGTTGGAGGGTTGGGATTTTTGTTTGTTTGTTTGTTTGCTTGTTTGAGTTTTCTTTGGTAGGGGGAGGTGTTGGTTGGTTGGTTGGTTTTGGTCTTGATTTTTTAATAGCATGGTTGAATTATCTTATCAGTTGGAACTTTCATTTGACATGTAAGATTTCTGCTAGCTAATAATTTGGTATCCACAGTACATGAGAAAACAGAATGAATGATGAATTCTAAGACAGTTTGGGTACTGAAAAATGGATCATTTCTTATGGTGTTCAGAGACATAACTCATTTTTGTATAAAGTATTTGATTACAGCTCCTGCTTTTTGGCAGATTTTTTTTCATAATGGTGCATTTTATATGTGAAATTAATAACATGAGTTGTCATGGAGAAACAAGTGCCATCACATAAACTAAATGAGCCAAGCTACTAAAATGACTGGTAAATGAAAGTAAACAACAAGTGAAAGGAAGAATCATTGCAGGAGTTAAAGACAAATGATGTGAAAGCCTTTGGAAAGCAGTATAGCTCACATCAAGCAACCTAAGGAAACATTTGATCAAACACACCAGCACTAAGTTATAGGGTCTGTTATTAGGTATTCAAAACTAGCTTCACAATCAGATAGAAAATTCGACCTTCTGCTTATCCATTCCTGGGGCATCTTCTTTCTTCATTAAAAAAAAATTAAATTTTAGTTATTTGGTGTGCTGTTATCCCAGCAACCACAGGACAGGATGCAACCTGGACACACCCCCTGCACATGCTCTTGCACTGCAGTACCATTTAAGTAAGTAGGACTAGTCCTGTGATTTAGACCATATCTGAATAAAGAACCTAAGAGTTTGAAGTAAAAAACTGTGATTCTTGCATATGAGCATAGTATACTTTATGGAAGTTTTGGAAATATTTTTGTAATACCTATTTAAAAGGAAGATAAGACATTTTGGGTGCTACAGGTTACTGTACAACTCAGACAAAGTTATTATTCTGTTATTCTGCAGGACACAGGCACATAATCAGAGAATCATCAAGGTTGGAAGAGATCTTCATCTATCCAACCGTCAACCCATCACCACCATAATCACCCCTAAAACTATCCCCAAGTGCCACATCCAGACACCTCTTGAACTCTTCCAGAGACAGTAACTGCACAACCTCCCAATTTATTCCAGTGCTTATCCACTCTTTCACAGAAATCTTTTTTTCTAATATCTAATCTGAACCTCAGTGTGCCAATTTAAGACTGTTTTCTCTCATCCTTTCACACGAGACACGGCAGGAGACTGATTCCTACCTTGTTACAACCTCCTTTCAGGCAACTGTAGAGAGCAGAAAGGTCTTCTCTGAGCCTCCTCTTCTCCAGGCTCACAGATCCACTCCCTCAGTCACTCTGCACAGGGTACAGAAGATGGATGAGAAATTTTGAGAAGTAGAGTACATAAAGAGGGCACAGTGATGAAGTTGTAATAGGGATGATGGGGAGTTGGAGATATCCAACTTCCTTATGAGAGGAAGAAGAAGGACAAGCACTTTTCTCTCTGGTGAGCAATGACAGAACCTAAGGGAACAGCATGAAGCTCTGTCAGGGGAAGTTAAGTTGGGATGTTAGGAAAAGGTTCTGCACACACACAGGGTGGTTGGGTGTTGGGAAGAGTTTCCCCTGGGAAGTGGTCACAGCACCAAGCTTGACAGAGTTCAAATATTTGGACAACACTGAAGCACATGGTGGGATTGTTGGGGCTGTCCTGTGAAGGGCTAGGATTTGGACTTGATCCTTGTGGGTCCCTTCCAAATCACGATATTCTATGATTCTGTGATACTCTTTACATCCTTCACCAGCTTTGTTGCCCTTCTCTGGACATGCTCCAGCACCTCAATGTCCTTTTTGAAGTGAGGGACTCAAAACTGGACAAAATACTTGAGGCATAGCCTCACCAGTGCTGAGTACAGAGGGACGATCACTGCCCTGGTCCTGCTGGCCACTCAATTCTTGATACAGACTAAGATATCACTGGCCTTCTTGGCCACCTGGACACACACTGGCTCATATCCAACTGGCTGTTGACCAGCACTCCCAATTTTTTTCCATTTAACAATCCTCAAACCATCCTTTCCCTGCCTGTAGTGCTGCATGGGATTGTTGAAATCCAGGTGCAGGACCCCACATTTCACCTTAAAGCTCATACAGTTGTCCTCAGCCCATTGATCCAGCCTGTCCAGATCCCCCTGTAAACCATTCCCACTGTCCAGCAGATGAACACTGCTGCCCAACTAGGTGTCATCTGCAATGTAATGAGAAAACATTCTAAAGAGGATCATATAGAATGTGTCTGTGTACATAATGAAGACACAGAAATAGTTATTTTATTTATACTAGAGAATAGTCAGTTATGATATATTTTATTTTAGGAGAAAATATAGTTTAGTAGGGGAAAATAACCAAACCACAGAGGCATAGAAGAAAAAAACAGTGGACCTTGACTCACAATGCTAGCAATGAAATTTGATTATTAAAAAAACATGCATGTAAGAGAAAAAATTCATCCAATCTGAAAATCAACATCTCTTTCACACTACCTACAGAAATTATAATCATAAATGGCTCAAAATTATTTTCAAGATGCCCATAATTTTTTATATACTTTACAACAATAATTTTTTTCCCAAGGTCAGTTGTTCTCATTTTACAACTTATTGTCAACCTCTAACCATGGAAACCAGAATTAGTGCTACTTAGTCATTTTTTCATAAATGCAAATAATAATTATAATGGCCACTTGCTTTCAGTATAAACCAACACTCAAAGATGATTTCTGAAAAAGGAAATGAATGTGCAAGAAGCAACGATACCTATAAACTATTTATGAAAAGAAATTTAACCCACAAATTAAGAGCTAATGGGTAAAATATTGCTAAGCTTAGTCAGGTGAGTAATGTCATCTATTTCAGTACAACTCATACAAGTACAGCTATGCGACTTGACTAAAATGAAACCCTAAGCAACATCCGTAACAGCACTAATGTGGGATAGATGCTCACCACAACAGCAATTAAATACTCTGCAGATCATCTAGTACTATGGTATCTGCTTTATGACTAGAAAACAAATGTGTTCATTTTTCTAGTCCAACTACGTTTTTTTTCTTGATTGCTGATTCAATTGTAAAGGCTTCACTGCTGTGGCTAATTTCAGTATAAGTGTTTTTCCCACTGTCTTCACCTCTATAATTACTTGCCAGCATAGAAAGCTTTTTCTGAGGATCTAACATAGGTCCCAAATGGTTGCATGTGTGCCATCTTGTCCAAGTTTGATGTGAGGTGTTAATTAGAGATAGTTACCTGCAGCACACTCCTAGATATAAATCTAAAAATATTTTTGCCTCAAAACAGCCAGGTTTATCCTTTGCTACTTTTAAATTAGTCTCAGACAGATTTATTGTGTGATTCAATTATTTACTCTCATCATAATTTCATTGCATTTTTTGATAAAAATAGGAAAAATCCTCTGACCAGTAAACCTGGAGAAAAGATTCTTGCTCTATCTGCTTCTGCTTCAAAATATAGGATAAAAATTAGTTTGGTGAGGTTTAACTTGTTTGTTGCCAAAGGCACTCTTCCAACTGCTGAGCTAGACTCCCTTTTCTAGAGAACTATTTACCTAATGGTTCTGTTATGATTTACTTAATTTTGGTTTTGTTTATGTACAGTTCAGGGGTGTTTTGCACAATTTTATACCTGTTAATTTCAGGGAAATTGGTTGTTAAGGATTTTGAAAGCCTAACTTAAATTATGGAAGGAACATTTTTAAAATAACGACAAATTTCAAGTTTGCTGATTTAGGAATATTAATGTTCATGTACAATATTCATTTAAAGACTAATCAAAATGTTCACACAATATTATTAGTTCATTTTGAAATCACACTTTTCCCCAGCTAGTTTTAGGTGCCTTTTTGATTAGTGAAAGTCCTCAAAACCCAACTGGCAAAAATAATATTCTGATATGACAATTGCTATCTTTGATACCTGCAAAGTTTAAAACTGCCATTCCTGTAAAAAAAATGCAAAAGCAGACTGGAACTTCAGGCATTGTGCACTAAATTCCAGAAATTAAATTTAGAGTTGTAGGAGGACAATTTGAAATGGTCACTAGATATTAAGCTGATGCATCTACCCAGTCATTCATTCCCTCAAAAAATTGAATATACCCATTGCTACCAAATGCCATCTAGCTCAAATAACTTTTTTCTATGAAGAGCGAAGACTCACATTCTATATATAGAAACAACAACAATTAAAGAAATGAAATGAAATTAAATTAAATTAAATTAAATTAAATTAAATTAAATCCCCTAAACAAACAAACAAAAAAACCCAAAAAAACCAAAACAAAACAAAAGTACCATAACATATAGTTGGTGAATCAACACTCCAGGACATATTACATACACTCATAACTGACCTTAAATGTTCACAGTGTTTCTTAAATAGCTTGAATAATATAGCATCTAGTGCACTTGTTTATTTTCCTCATGGTTTTTGTCAAAATTATTGATTATTGTAATACAAACCATAAAGCTATATATCCTAACAAGTCAGCTACATTAATTCAGTGTGAAGATATTTAGAGGTCTTGCCCACAAATTCTTAAAGGCAAATATATTGACTTTATTTTTTTCCCCACTTTTTTATACTCTCTTATAGGTGAAAAGCATAATCTGCAGAACACCTCTATTTGTACATAAAGCAAAACTTAAAAAATTAAGTCCCCTCTAGCAAGCAAGGATAGGTCTGCTTTTACGAAAAGCTGGGACCTCTGAGAAATAAACTTTAGTTTTATGAAGCAATTATTTTCTGACACCTCAGTCTGGGTGTTTTGAATTCCCTCTTAAGCCTGCATGTTTGTCAGTGCCAAAGTGTCTGTTGCAAAACCAACTAAAATGATGAGATTTTTTGTAGCTACATGAAAATATATAGTCATCTCATAGAGATACCAACTTTTCTTTTAAGTTGCCTGTATTAAGACTATGCTGCTTTTTTTTTTTATTTTAACAGATACGACAATTTATCCAATATCTAATACACACACATTATCTGAATTTTCTTATAGGTATTTCTCTAATTAATATTGAAGACAAATAGTAATTAAATACTTTAAAATTAATTTTCTTTAACTGCAGAAAAAGCCTATGGGTTTTTGTTGTGAATTCAAAGTTTTGCCATCATCCTGCATTTGGCTTATGCATGCATGACTGGTTTTGATAAGATGGCTGTGGGTATCAAATTGACAGGTACATTCATCACAAAATGCTGATTGAGACCTCTTGGACACAGAAAGCCTTTGAAAAACAGTTTGTCCCTGACTAATACTCAGTAAGAAGTCTGGGAGGAAAGGACATGGCAGGTAGAAGTCAGAATTTCTTTTTCTACACTTTTGCTTTCGACTTGTCCATCAGAGGTGCACCACATTTGCACTGAGCTAAGCCTTTGAGGCCTGAAGACACAATTAGCCAAGTCAGACATCACACAGGTATGTGACACCCAAATGTTTCCATTTAATGGGATTTAACAAATTGTTCAGAAATAACTTAATCAAGTAGGAGTTTATGGAAACTGCTTTCAGTGGAATTTCCCATGTCCCTACCTCAGGGCTCCAGTACTTTTGTTTAATAATGCAATAAGAGCCTTCCTGATCAAAGAATATCTAACTGCAACAAACCAAAAGCATGTCAGTCTGATAATACTGAAAGAGGCATTTATGACTTGGTATTCCAGGGAAAAAAGAACTTAACATCTGAACCAAAATTTTTGAAAAAGCAGGGAATCCATGGATAGTCAGGATTTTAACCCTCCTTGGATTTTTTTAAAGCTAAGAAATAGCTTTTATAAATTTGAATTGTTGACTGAATGAGGTTTAGTTATTTATTTATTTATTTCAAATCAGACTTTTAAGGGGCTGTATTTGACCTGTCAAAGGAACATGCCTTTTACTGGAGTATGGTAACCTTTATACTGGGCATAAAGCATTGAAATTACCAAGATAAAGACTTCCTTCATTAAAAGTAATTATCTTCTTATATGTTAATTGCTGCATTTTGTGTAATTCAACACATAAGCATTTTCCTACTACACATTCCATAGACAAATAAATGTGGAATAAACAAATAAATGCGGTAGTCATGGATAGCAGGAAGCTTTGGGCAAAGTATAAGCAGATTCTAGTGGGACTTAAACAACAGAAAAAAATTGAGGGCACAAAGAAACTTGTAATATTCAGAATGTGAAAAATCTATTGCTGTCATGCTTCTCTTACAGAGCAGTAATTCTGCATAATCCACTATAGATCTGTATGACCATTATATATATTTATCTCATACCTACGTAGCTGCTGGGAGAAAATAAATTTTTTTGGAGTTGCTGAGCTGCAGCTCTCTATGATCTATAATTGGATTAATAAATATATTCATTCATGAATCAGAAGTCACAAGCTGAAGTCACAGAGCTGAAACAGATCCAAAGCCAACCATAAAACCATTCTGATATTGCTTCTTACAGACAAAGGATTCAAAAGGTATACTGTGGTTGTAAATTTCTGTTTCATACATATAGTTTTTATCACATATTAATTTTACTTTTGCCCTTTTAAAAGATCCCACAAACTGACAAAAAATAGATTAATGCAATTACAATAAAATGGATAATATTTTCACCCTAAATTTTAGATACTGGAGATATTTCTATTCCATAGGAAAAAAAAAATAAAGCTATCCCTTACTTTCTCTTCTCTTTAATTTACTCCGCACTTTTGTGAAAAATTTCATGTGTTCTTTGTGTTATTTAGTTTTTGTTTGGGTTTTTTGGTCTTAACAGAATTGTATTACCTAAGCTGAGCAGAACCTGAGAAGAGTAAACCTAGAAAGGTTATTGTCACTCTTTCTTGAGACATTCATAAACCCAATGCTGTCTTCTTAAATAAATAATGAAAACTATTCCTGAATGCACAGACCATAATGTTCTTTTTTCCATTAAGAAATTTTTTTTAAATACTCAGATGAAATGTACTGCTTTTCTTTGGGTATGATTTCATTATAAAAAAAAATATCAGTATAGGATTTTTATTTTATTACTTTTGCAAGACCTTTTACTCAAAATTATTTATTAAAATCCACAGCAGGAAAAAAGAATGCAAAAGAGCAATCTGTGACTTACAGAGCTAGAAGGGAAGGAGTCCCAATCTTTTAATTAGATGCTCAGAAAGACATTATTGAATGATTACAGCAGTCAGGAAGTACAGTGTGAGTATTGTAAAAAGAATTAATTTTTAAAGTATTTATGAAGATGTAAACTTAGGTGTCTGACAAATGAACAGACAACTCTAAATTAGAGCTGGAATTTTACGGAGAGGTCTGATGAGAACATACCTGAATTTACAGCATCAGAGTATCTGTTTAGAGTCAAGGACTGCTAGTATTGAGTTCATTGTTTGCTCTTTTTGGGGTTAAGACCAGGCTCATGACCCTGCCAGGCACTACATTATTATTGATGTTGTTTCTTGCACCTCAGTCAGTGTAGTTCAGCTCATCATCTGTGACAAAAGGAGGTTAAGTCAGTTTTCTTGAAGACAAACACAAAAGACAGATACAAGATTTAATTCCTGCTGTTTTCTTACTCTAGATAACAGCTTCATCTACCCAAGGCAACTGGCCCCTTAGAGGCTTGGGTTGAAGTAAAGTGTGTTTTGGCTGACACTTAATTCATTGGCATGTGATGGAATTGTGAGGCTATAGACATTTAGTTGTGCAGACCAGTAAGAGTGGCTGTGCTGAGACAAACACTGTACACATTCCAGGATTTTGTTTAGTTGTTGCTGGGCTTCGTTTGTTTTAAACTGGCTGAGTATGACTGACTACCCACTTGCTACTACTGCAATGCACCTCTGCAGCACAAATCCAATTTTCTTCCAAGACAAATCCTGTTCATATATTTCTACACCATGCCAAGAGAGAAAAATCAAACTTCTACTTGAAAAGTGCTCTTTGAACAATAAAGGACATGCATCTTTCCCACTACTGCAGATATCCTTCTTCCTCCTTCATGAAGACATTTCTATGTTGCATGTGTCTTTTACATAATAAAATTAGAAGAAGTTAATAAGTACCACCCACAGTTCTCATTACTAAGTTCATCACAGAAACAAAAAGAAAACACTATTCAAAAAGGTAACAAACAAACCTGTCATTCTTATTTCTCAACTTTCTCAGCGCAAGAAACATCCCTAAATGCCTGACATGCATTCAGATCAGTGAGAACTGGGCACACAGACTCTTGCCAAGGGCTGAAATGGAAATCTGTGCAGTCTGTTATGACAGAATGGGTACAAGTGCCAGACTCACACCAATATCACAGAGACTCTCATTTATTTTCAGAACAAAAAAAAACTTTGGCTGGAAGTTTGGTGCTCACTGAAAACAAGCAAGCATATGTAATCACAGCCTGACACATGCTAAATCCCATTGAAGAATTACGTCGTAGAGAGGGAAAAGTGTCTGAAGACAGTGGTTTAGGTCCAATGTTTTGTAGAGATATAAATACTTATCAGGATTTCTGGTTCTGGAAAGTAGAATGTTCGTATTGCATGAACTTGTACTGTTGCTTTAGTGCTGCTGTTCCCACTCTATTCAAAGTTTATTTCTCTCTCCATTTCACTTTTCACACTCCAGCAATGCCTCTCTATTCCATATTCCAAAATCTAGCTGGCTTGTCTCCTGTTCTTTCTTTATTTTCTTCTAGGCACCTGCTTTTTACACCCATACACTGATTTCAAGGGTATAATACTGTTGATTTCCTCCTCAGTCTTCATTAGGAATTTTCCCCTCCTCTTATGAGAGAGACAGTGTCTAGACCAATCAGGTCTAGAAAACACCATTAGGGAAAGCAAGTATTGTTACAAACTGCAACATGCTCCTTGTGCCTTCCCATCCCCCTCAATAAAGCTCAAAATGCTCAGGAAATACAGGAATCGTACTGTACTGTAACATTTACTCACAAAATCCTAAAATGTGTTTACATTTAGAATGTGCTAATAGCATATAATTTTCTGTTCCTGTGGATGTCAGGAAAGTAACTGAATCCCTCCTCCAAAATCAGAAATATTGGTAAAAAATAAATATATATATATATACACGCATACATATTCCAGAGATCATAAGGGTTTCCCTTTCTCAGAGAAGGAATAATAATTCAGGACTATAGCTTATAAATAAAATTCTTTGTTATATCTGATAAAGACTACAGAATGAAATCTTTACAGAGTTTTAATTTCAGATGGCTGATTTTTAAGCTACATGAAATGTTGGTATAATGTAAGCAGTTAGACAACTTACCCTCTAGATAGAGCACAACCCACAGCCTCTGAGTCAAGCTCTCTGATCCCAGAACTACTTCGGTGCAGCATAGCTGGGTGACCTTGGCTCAATCTTACCAAGAAGGTTGTTGCTAAGCTTTGGGAGTACATGAATGGGATCCACATGAAATAAGTAATAACACAGGCAGAAGAGAAATTGTTGCAATGACAACAGTTGGCAGCTAAGGGAACCACAAGGGGAAAACATAGATGTGGAAAATATATCCCCTTAAGGAAAAAGCAGGCAACTCGAACAGAGTGAATCAGCAAGATCAAAGGTCAGAGGCTTCCAGGATTACAAGAGGTGACACTCCTGGTATGAATGACCACTTACTGGCCAGCAGAGATCATACAAGACTCTCAGAACTGATAAGTACATTAATGCTTAACCTGGCACTACACCTCTCTACTATACATACCAGACACATACAGAACTGCTGTGTTTTTATGCTGTGTGTACATACACAGCTTGCAAAGGGCCTCTTTGCATGCAGCAGGCAAAAGTGCATGGCTGGAGAAAAGAGTCTCCATGGGAAGAGATACAGAACTGGAAGAGGAGGGTTACAGACCAGGTTCTTTGGGTTGTTTCATGGTTTGACACTGGCCGAAATCCAGGCACCCATGAAAGCTGCTCATTCACCCTCCCCTGCCACAGCTGGCAGAGGAGAGAAAAATTTAATGAAGGCTTCATGATATGAGATAAGGACAGGGAGAAAACACTTCAAGGGTAAAACAAGCTCAACTTAGAAGTACAAAGTGAACTTATTGCTTACAAAATCAGAGAACAATAATGAGAAGTAAAATAAGCTCTTAAAAACATCCATTCTTCCCCCAGCCCCTCCCTTCTTTCCACCAACAGCACAGGGAGACAGGGCATGGGGGTTTGGTCAGTTCATCACTCGAGGTTTTCTTACTCTGCACAGGGACAGGAGTCCTTCCCCTACAATGCCATGGGAACCCTCCCACAGAAGAAGTTCTCTATGAACCTCTCCAGAGTACAGTCCACTCTCATGAGCAGGAGTTGTCCTGAAACTGCTGCAACATGAGTCCCTCCCATAGGCACACAGTCCTCCTAAAAGTGCTGCAGTGTAGGTCAGGCTTCCCCAGGGTGCAGTCCTCCAAGGACAGGCTGCTCCAGCCTGGGAGCAGAGCCCTCTCTCTCCACCAGGTCTCCCACTGGACCACAGCCTCCTCCAGGCATCACCCACTCCGGCATGGGCACCTCCCCCATGGGCTGTGGGTGGATCTCTGCATCCCCCGTGGATCCCCACAGGCTGTGGGTGGATCTCTGCATCCCCCATGGATCCCCATGGGCTGCAGGTGGATCTCAGCATCCCCCGTGTATCCCCATGGGCTGCAGGTGGATCTCTGCGTCCCCCACGGCCTGCAGAGGAATCTGGAGCAGCTCCTCCCATCCTTCTCCACTGACCTTGGTGTCTCCATGTTGTTTCCCTCACATGTTCTCACCTCATCCTCCTCCTCTCTGACTAGAAAAAAGTGTGCATTTTGTTTTGATTTCCTTCTTAAATATCTTATCACAGAGGCGTTACTGACCTCTCTCATTGGCCCAGCTTTGGCCAGCAGCATGTCCATCCTCTGAGCCGTCGGGGGCTGGCTCCACCAGGCATGGAGGAAGCTTCCAGCATCTTCTCAGAGAAGCCTGCTCAGTGGCCCCCTCGCTGCCAAAAACCAGGCCATGCAAAACCAACACAGGTTGAAATCTAGACAGTTCCGAAGTAGAATAATACAACTTCAGGGGAATTCATGTTTTGGCAGTCTTTCTGCACTTGTGCAGTATTACACAGCAATTTTTTTCCAGTGAAATTACCAATCCCTTCTGTCTTAAACCAAGATTTATTTGAGAAAGGATACAAAGAAAAAAACCCTGAATGTAAATACCAGTTAAACAAATTAAAATATGTCTGCTAAATGACATGAGAACTTCTGCTAGAAAGGAAAAATATCATAATCATCCTATGTTGATTTAAGCATGATTTAAATTCTTGAATTTTGAATATCCTTGATGGAACTCATGAAAATGAGTCCCTCTAGATGCAGACAAGTCATTAGGCTGCCACATTTTCCTCTCTTGTACTGAATACAGAAAATCACTGAACACTAATACTATCTTAACTCAGGTATCACTCATTCAAATTACACTCAAAAGTTATTGAATTTGAATAATCACTATTCTCTTGAAACTTAGTAGAGATTTTATAGCAATATTGTGTTCTCTTCTTTGTGCTAATCTCTTTGCTGAGTCATAGTCTTATTTTATAAGTGGCAATGGTTTAATCTCTTTCAGCATTGGAGGATTCTACCATTTTTAAAATATCACTTCTGAAACACTAGAACACACCATTAAGTTAAAGAAACAAAACAAAACAAAGCTGTTTTCTTCTAGTTGCCCAAAAGAATTGCATTCCCCAGACTGCTGTAATAGAACATGCCTAGGCTAACAGATTCACCATACCCTACCAAATCTTAACACTCAGAAAGCTGTGACCAAATTTTTTCACTGGTCATCTACAGGTGAGAAAGATCTCCATGCATCTCACAAATTTAGTTCTAACTTCTTGATCCTAAAAGTACTTTTTTGTATAGGAATCCTGGACCAATAGCTGGGAAGAAAATAATTTAAGAGTATCTTTTCAGTGCATTGGCAAGCTGTTTAAATGAAGATTTTGCAATATTTCACAGGGTGGTAGAAGTCATGTTCCTGGTAACAAAACCAAGTTGGATATATTTTGTATTCTCTATACTTTTTCAGTAGGAAGTTAAATTTCAGAAATAAAAGAGGCTTTTTTTTATTTTCTAAGCCTCAAGTTGGAAAAGAAGGGAGTTCCATTATTATGGAAACATAAGTCTGTCAAGCAGAATATACCAAGCCTCAATATTTTACAGTTTCCACACAATGTTTTACTAACTAGTGAAACAAAAAAGATACACAAAAGTTTATTGTTTCTGTGATAAACAAAACAAGGTTTACAGAAAATTACTTTCTGGCTTTACTAAATGAAAAATCATTCACTTTGGAGTTGTGTAGGAAGAGGAAGACATTGACTCCAGACCATTTCTGGAAACTTCTACATATTTTTCATGTTTTCTTTAGGAGATTTGTTAGTATAAAAGCCATGTTCATTCTGGGAGCATGTTGGTACTGCTTCTTAGTGAAGAAAGCTGCACTACTATTAACATTTGCATAATAAAAGCTCCCAATAATTACTGCAAAACAATTAGGAGCACATAAGAGTGACACTTACCTGGTCTGTATCTCCTCTTTTTGAATTTGGCTTTCTACCAGAACTAATGTGTTTGACAAACATGGAATAATTATTTAAATGGGGAGGTTCCCTACATAATGTGCTGTCTGGAAGCTGATTTAATTAATGCCAACTAAAACTCATGACTGAAATGTAGAATAGTCCGCTTATTTTTACTCCACCTTTATCACTAAAGCTTAGGTCATAAAATAAACTAACATTCAGCAACTGCCTAATGCCTCTTTGCCAGTGTAGAACTCCAGAAAGGTCACAAGACCTTTCAGTGTGTGTATATTTATCTGTTTGTGTGGCTGCACACGTGTGTAAGCACATGTGTATATCTGTGTAGCACGTGGAAATGTTTATATACATACACATGCACAAATACAAAGCATTTTGGCAGACTGAGAATTCCTGCAAACTAGATGAGTTAGAAGTACGGAGTTCATAAATGGAAGAGCTCTTCATCATGCATATGTTTCTTCTTTTTAAAATTGTTGTTAGTTTAAAGGGTTAGTTAAAACATTTAAATAGCAGAAAGGAACTGTGGTAACACTGATGGTTATAATCTTACTTCCAAACTCCCAGACCATATTTATACAGTGTGAAATGAGTCAAACAAGAGTTTATACACAAAAATAAGGATTTGAATCTCACCTTCTGCGCATTCCAGATGAGACTTTAAAATTACTGGCTGTTTGAACATGGGAGTTTTGGTCAAACAAAGCAGAGGCATGGATTAGGGTGCTCTTCTAAAGATAGGAAAGTTGTCATTTTAATGTAGAGCTAAAACTAACCTTTTAATATTTGTTGAGAAAAAAATGTCTCTGTATAACCTTCATTTTTAATGGTATGAAATAAGCATCATAGAATGCATATTGAAACCTTACTTCTCTCAGCTATATTTTATTCCATAAATACTTCCTTCTAAGGCTTCATCCTCATTCTTATATATACAAATGTCATTCCAATTATTTTGTCTATTTTAAGCATACATGAAAATGCTTATAAATTAAGCTTGATACACATTTAGAATATCCTCTCCTTATCAGAGCTACATAATTGTCCTTACTAGTGATGAGAAGTCAAGTTCTGTAAGGTTGCACAGAATCTTGTCAGCACAGACCCATATACTATAGTCCTACCACTTAGTACGCACCTGTTAAGTATATAATTTCCACAACTCTTAGTATTAAGTCTCTTTAATTTTTTAATTTGATTGTCTAGAGGTGGGGAGAGCAAAAGCCTATATTCACAAGAAAATAATGTATATATATTGACCCTCCAAACAGAGTTTTTAAGATACTTCAAACAAGTATTAAACTACAGACAGGAAAAGTATTAATAATTTTATCCATGAGTTTAAATAATATTTGTTCCACAGATTTAAATGATTGCATTTCTGCTTGATGTGATAGATATGTGGTGAACTTATCCACTGAGAATTGGGTGCCTTTATTTAATGCCTAAATTTTTGCTTGTCTTGAAAGTACAGGAATGACTTGGTCATCTTGCCCAGACAACTATCCAAGGCATTTATATTAGGGAAAAAAAGACACCATTAGCTCCCTTCCTCTCTATACTAGCAATAGATAAATACCTCTAACAGTTAATAGACATCTGAAATGAGTCTCACTGTTTATATATATTTCAGCCTCTTTCCATTAATTATACAGGGAGTAAGCTCTTAATTTAGGTTAGTCCTGAGATTGAAAGTAATGGATCAGGACCTAAAACCTATCTGAAAAAAGGGAATAACATCCTGAAGACTGAAATTACCTGATGTATTTCACAGTGCACTACCTTGCTTATTTTGAGAAGATGGCCGATGAAGGTGATCTAATAATGACAGCAGTATAGTGTCTCAGGCACTAAAAATTTCAAAAAAAAACCCAAAACAAACCCACAGTAGAAGAAAACCTTTATCCTAGATCAAGTTTGCAAAGGAATAATAGAACAATGGAGTTGCAATGCTCTAATAATATCTAATCTTTTACCATCAAACAAATATGAATAGCAACAACGGGTTATTTGACTTATTTCCTATGTAGGAAATAATTTTTATATTATACGTGGTGACTTTGCAATGGGAATTACATTACCGAAAATTTTAGCCATTAAAGGCTAGAAAGGTCTTTGTTTATTTTTTGAGTCACGCAAATGAAGAGAGATTTAAAGATGTAATTCTTACTGAAAATGATTGACACTTTATTTTTTTTCTAATTCCTATTCATGGAATAGGAATTATATGATGATGATATATTTCCTTTACTTTGCATAACAGCATACTTGATGTTTCCACGTAAGAGTGTTTTCTTTATTTGTTTTGGAGAAGGCAGACTTGTTTTCAGCCACATAGTCAGTTTACTATGAAGTAAACTTGGAGAAAGAGTGACATATGTGAATCTCATCAGCAACATGTGGTCTCTTGCTCATGTAGCACCTAAAACTACCACCAGGTTCACTGACTTGACCATTTTTCTGCCTGATAGAATTCACTGTGGTGCTATTGGAATAGTTTTATTTATATTTTATAAATGGCATCAAGCAATGCTTTTTTGCTACAATAGTAACTAGTTAAAAAATTCCAGCCTTGGTCTCTGTCAAAGTTCTCTGAGTCTGCTCTTCCTGCAATTGTCAATAAAGTGTTCACAACCTCATTTTGCAAAAGTGCCATACCACAGTAGCATTGCTGAGTGTGTTACAGCTGAGATTTTCATGAAATAATTTAGAAATTTGGACTTCAACTATTTTGCCTACAAAAAGTTAGAGCTTCTCAAATGCTGTTGTGTTTTTGAATGCAAATAGCTATCTAGATGACTCGTGGTAACTTTTAGGTAAGAAAATATGGTTTTACTCTCACTGTTTTTGAAAACTCCTAGACATCTGGTCCAGCAAGATACAACATAGAGTCCTGCTGGCTAACATTTGTCACTTCTATTGCTTATGTTAATTTTAAAATTGGCTTTTACTCCTTTCCTATATGTTCCTTCTGATGATGGGGCTGTTCTGAATAAATGCAGCCACTAAAAAAACTTTATCACATCTCTGTTTTCCATGTTATTTATAGCTTGCATTTTATATATCAAATGGCAAGTTTTATACATACACAAAGGCAAAATATCTTTTTTTAAAAAAAAATTAAACTAATTAAGAGCAAAGTTGGCTGAAATTTAATGAGCACTTCCTTTTTTGACCTAATGTTGTTTAGTAGAATTTGAGTTAAAATTAGTTGGAATTCATTTTACTTTCACTTTACATGTCATTACTTAGGTTCCCACCTCCTGCAGCAATAATAACCTCTGGAGCACTGTGCTTGCCTTTATTCCCTTTCAATTATTCAGGCAAGAGCTGATTAACTAAGCCTCTGAAAGTATGTCTTTCTTAACACTCTGTCTACTTTGAGCTTGGGTTACATATCGATATCTGAAAACTTTACTAGCTAAATAGATATAATAAATATATTTCTTATGGAAACTTAGTTTTCAGTCATAGCTCTTAAGTTCTTGTTTCCAGATGAATTAAATGAATTCTGACAGTTCAAATCAAATTAGAATAGTCAGGCTACTTCAGTCCTGAACGAGACCATTCAAGCCAAATTCTGCAATGGTTTAAATAAACAATTTACTTTCAAGTCTTCATGGAAACAGGTGCAAATATTCTCATAGTTTTTAAGATCACTTAACAGAAAAAGCTTTGAGGAATTCAGGGCTCTCTAACAGCAGTCATAAAAATAAAATTAAAGATTAAGAGTTAAAAATCTCTGCTTTATACATTCTATAAATAAACATTTTCCTTTTATACATATTATATTTCTTTCCGATTACTACTTCAAATTATTTCCAGCTCAGATTTTCAGCTTGAAAATTTGATTTTCTGTTTGCCTGTTAGCTTCTTATGGATCTTGCTTGAACCCAGGCAAGCATTTTGTAACCTAACCACACTTTGACCAGGAGGTCTATATGTCTATCACCTACTTAGTGATAAACCGCTTTTTTTTCTTTTTTTTTTTTTTTTTGCTATTTTTGTGTATTATTATTCTGGCACCTAGTTCTTGTGAATGATTGTTCTGTAGCCTCTCTCTCCATGATGGGCCTGTTTTATAAACAGCCTGGAGGTCGCACCTGCTTGGCACTGCAGAGTCCTAGCTTACTCTATCCGTTCTTGCATGAAAAGTCTTCTATTATTTTGGAACCTCACTTAAATCATCAGTCTTTTCCAGTTCTCTCATATTTTCCCTGAGATAAAGGCACAGAATAATACACAGTCCCTAAAGTGTGAGCAAGGCAAGAATCTATAAGGAGGTGGCATGAAATAACAGTTTGAATATGATCAAATAGTGTTATGCATGTTGAGACAGTATATTCCAGAAGTCTATTCTAAATCCTATTACAAAAGTAGCAACGTAAATGGTGGCACTGGTCATCTTTCTGTCAGTTTATCCCTGTTAATTTTGATAAAGGAAAACTTTACATTTCAGTATGTCATTTGTACCTCCTTCTTCATTTTTCTCATGTGTCAGGAAGCTGACGGTAGCATTTTCTCGTGCTGGACTTTATAAACCTTCCAGCCCACCAAGGTTCTTGTAGCTTAACTTGGCCATTCATTCACTCCCCCACCCCCAGTGGGATGGGGTACAGAACAGGAAGACCAAAAGAGAAAAACTCAGAGGTGAAGAGAAAGACAATTTAATAAGTGACAAAGCCTGTAGTTTCCCAGATACTCCTCCTTTCCCTTCTTTAAGACATGACATTTATGCCTTTTACTGTCTTCAGTGAAATTGAAGATGCCCATGATATTTCAAAGTAAATAGAGAACAGACTTGCAATGACAGCAACTATCTCCTTCAACAGCATAACAGCCAAACCACCATTCCATCTGTGGTCCTCTGTATGTCCAGTTTGCTTAAGTGGGCCCTTAATCAACCTTTGTCTCCTTCCAAAAGCTACTGAAAAACAAAGTTTTGGTCTATGTTAAGATGTTATTCATCTGAGTTTTTAAATGTTTTCTCCATCTCCAAATAGTTTTGGGATTTTTAATTAAGAAAAAAAAATATAGAAACATTTCCGATACCACACTAAATAAAAATCTTCCTGTTTTAGATCAAGAAAATAATCTTCCTATACTATATCAAGATAAAATCTTAAATCTTTAAATCCTCTCATATTATATCAGGGAAATTATCAGCCAAGATTATCCTATATATAGGAACATCTCCATCATTTGCTTTTAAATTATCTCAAGAAGAATCTGTAGATTGGAGATAAAAGAAAACAATTTTGTAAATCAAGAGCTCACTTGAACAACAAATATGCCCAAATGCTAATAACACACTACTAAATTCTCAGCTACAAAATATATTTTAGTAGAGTATCTATGTTTTCAAATATTATTCTGTTTACATTTAAGGGTACTTCACATTTCAATCTGCTTAAATGCCAATAAAGATTCTAGCTGTGGGCACCATTCTGTGCTCCACATGTGTAGTCACTACATTGATTGTTAGAAATGGACACAGCACGTCAGCCTTTGTTTGTTTGATTTTTTTCCCTAAGAGCAATTCATTCAGACTTAGGTTGCAGTAATGCACTATTGATAATTGTTGAGCAATCCAATTTTTCTCCTTTATTTCCTTTTAGACTATAATTTTCATGATGTTTTAAGAGTACCGTTTCTGTTTATCTTCATATGCAATCTTATTAACTAAAGTGCTAAAACTAATCATCATCTTTGAACTTTTCAGCTTCATTTCAGCCTGCAGCTACACCAGTGATACTTTGGATCACAGCTTCCTCACTTCAAAACAAACACTCATGAGAGTAGGGAACAATCCTCTATGAGGGCACAAAGATTGTTCTTTGGAAGAACATCATTACCTGGCAAATTATCAGGGGACAGATGAAAAACTCTGCTAGGACACTGCTGACACTTAATAGGGAGATGAAAAATAAGGAGGTTAACACAAAACTGGCACTTGGTAAAAGATGCCAGCAAGAGGCTTCAACATTGTTTAAATTGTCTGGTTGGATTTCAGAACCACAGCTGTTGTGTCCCTAGGACTAAGATGTCACAGGTAAAACATGCAGTATCCATGTCCAGATACTAGATGCTGATAATTTTTGCATTCCATATGAATCAGAAGAAAAAAAAACACCCACCAAAACTTTCAAAAACAAAGCACTTCTTTTAAGTCTGAAGTTCAGTATTTGTCCCTGAGTTCAGTATTTGTCCCTGATATAAAGAAGAATATGAAAGCTCAGCTTTATTTGTCTGTCTTCTGTCATCCTGTTCTGCCCACGTTTACAAAAAATCTTTTATATGATAACTAGAAAATAAAGGAAAATCCATTGCTAGATCTAGAAATACACAGGTAGGTAAGTAGAAAGTGATGTTTGGGATTTACCAGATCATTTTTTTTCCTATGATTTTGGATGCTGATTGATATATGAGCTAACTTCAAATATTCTTGTGGCAGTCTTAAAAAGAATGGACAATACTTCCCCACTCCTGACAACAGCAGAACCAGAAAATGCTTTTTCACATATCAGGAAAAAACTTCACTGAATAAATATTCATGTTCATGTTTGAAACAAAATGTATTCCTAAAGATATTAAGCGTTTTAAATAATAGGAATATATTAATTTGTAGTAAAATATGAGAAGAACAAAAAGATAAAACATTTTTAGTTGATCATAGCAAACTATGTTCAAGTCCATTACAGCAGAAGAAATATGCTAATTTAATTTTGAAACTTACCTTATATATATTATGAACCAAAAAGATTAACCGCATCTTTAACAATGCTAAGACAAATGAGAACTATTTAAAATAGGAACAAATAGGAAGAAATAGGAAGACTACTTAATTTAAAAATGGAAAGAAAAGAAAGTAAGCTTTATAGACTATCAACTGAATAAGAGTGCCTGTAGAAACCCAAAAGTTATGACAGAAATAAATTGACAACACTATTATATAAAAGAACCAAACACTTTCTTCTGGCTTGCAGTTGACTTCTGGTATCAGCATGGTTTGGATTCCTTAAGTACCTAATTATATAATTGTGCATTTTATGTAAATGCATATAACTTTTGGCCTTAGAAAGGCTAACCAAGTTTAGATAACAGCAGGAACAGTATAAAGGTAGCAACCATGGACTGAGCAAACAGCATCAGCAGAATTTGAATTTTGACCCTCAACAGGCTGTTCTTCTATCAAAACATTTGTCAATCATTTTAAGCATGCATCCTACCTCTAAAAATCAACTGTATATATTTTTAAAAGCAAGGATATTTAAATTTTTTACCTTGGATTATCTTAAATCTGGACTTTTCTATGTCAAAATTATTACTACAAGCTTTCTAAAAACTGCCTGAAATGTAGTATATAAATAATATATAAAAGTATATAAATGAGTGTGGGCCCACAAGGTAGTCCTAAACATAGGTTTTACCCTATAATACCTTCAGCAAGAGGTAATGAGTTCACAGAAGGTCCTGTGTAACCCTTGCTACTTCAGGTGAGTACCAGAAAACTCTGAACCTCCACTGTGCAAATTCCCATAGGATATATAAAAGTACAGGAGTGGGACGGAGGAAACAATGCAATTCTATCTACTCTGAATGCCTTTCACCATTTTTTAATCTACTTGATGCTTATAAAGCTTTGCAGTTATCCACTCTTGGTCAGGAAAGCCTCCTGAAAGCAGTGTACAAACAATTTCCTACAAACCTATAAAATGAATAAGGACATATTTTTGCTCCTGTTTCATTTCTTTATTTTCTTTTCTCAATTTTATCTCGTATTTTCTGGACAGTTCAGCGTTTAATTTTTTTTTTTTTATTTTGCAATGGAATCAAGGGAATAATGCTCCTTGACCTGGATATTGGCACTTCTATTTTTCTTAATGCGTATTGCCAAAAAACTATTTACGTATCTATCTTAGTGTTCCTACATGCCTAAATTTTCAGAAACAATTACTGATTTATGTTAAGACCCATAGGAAATACTGTTACTATTTACAGTTATACATGTGGGAATTAAACAATGGAATGTAAGTGCGTTGTCCAGAATGGCCTCAGAAACTAGAAAGAAAAACTTAAGTAATAAAGACACAATGATTTATTTCATGTGATATCTCAGGACACCCCAGCAGTTTTAAAGACTAAATTATAGTTATGGGAAAAAAAATCCATAAGAAGTCTCAAGGGTGTTATGACCTACTTTTATATATATATATATATATATCTATATCTATATGCTACCAAAAATCAAGCCTCAGATCTCATGAAAAGGAATCAAATTCTAGTTTTGAAAAATATTTAGGTCATATTCTAAGGTGATATAGATCCACATATAAGTCAGCTTTTTCTATTTATGACAATTTATGCAAAGTTGTTTAACCACATTGAAAGAATAAATTTAGCACAACAATGCAAGTTTGAAGGCAATCAGAGGGAAAGATGAAAAAACCCAACATGGTAACCAAGAAAGCTTGCATATAGTATCCACTAGTATGCAGTGTCTAAAACACCCCAAACACCTCGTACCAAAATAAATCCTGGTGCAAGTGTTGTGATATTTTTAGAGACATTGAATATTGGATATACATTTGAAATTGACTTATGGAGACTTTAAAAAAAGTTACAATATATCAATTTTTTTTAGTGAAACACATTTTAAAAACATATACTTTCCCTTTTCTCCTAAAATATGTTTTTCAACAGTGACCTGACTATTTTATATTTTGAGAGCTGATGAAAAGAACTCACATTGCAAAGGATGTTCAGTGCCAGAAATCTACGCAAAAATGGTTCCAAAACATCGATTTTTCATCAGAGATGCAAAGATACTAAAAAGAAGAAAATTTATATACATATATATATGTGATTTATCAGAATAAGGGGAGTAGGTTTCATAGGAATAATCATGGAGGTTGATGGAGCTGCTGATATACATTTTTATACTATGAGTATCAACACTTTATGTTGTATACATCAATAGTACACTGACCTCAGGACAAAAATTCATTTGAGTCAATATTAGAATTGCCTACCAAACGTGAAATCATGAATAGGAAGCAGAAAATGCAGATGCAAAACATAATACCTTGTCAAAATCTATTTTTGATTTTGCATGTCCTGTTCCCCAGTTTGTACACTTCGAATACTCTTATATGAAGGTATATATAGCTAGTTCCTCTGAAGTTTCTTCTCTCCTCCTCATTTTTTCCTTGCTTTATCTCACAGTTCTTGTTGCAAGGAAATCTCACATTTATGTTTTGATACAGTTGAAGACTGCTCTGAACACATCTGTATCATTTTTCTCCCCTCTTCACTTATTTTTTGTTAAAGGATTAAGCCCCCATAATCAACATGAGCATGGTGAAAGCTCTAGGTAGAGTTTTCTTGCTACCCTGAATTTTGTTCAGGGACAAAAAAAAAAAAACCAACAAACTAAAAAATATCGTAAAAAGCATTCTGTGACACTTGTAATTGTTTTCTTTGGTAGAAGTCTGTTGGAGGAGATTTAGGGAAAAAATAATATAAAGTTACTATACTTTCCCATCGGGTTTTTTGTTTTCTTTGTGACTCTCAGTAAAAAGATTCTGAAGAAAGACATAGTTTAATATTTGCATACCTAAAATCTATATCTATGACATCTGAATGCTGAAAAAGAAAGGGGGATCACTATTCCAAAAAAACAGAAGAATCCCAGCTAGCTCTGATGTCCGGCTTGTGCCAAATGCCGTTCCCGAGCCCGCCGGCAGTCTCGGGAAGCAATACAGATCAAGGCTGCTCCTCCACGGCTGCGGATGTATGAGTGTCGAGGTCTCGAGGCAAGAACTTAGAGAAGGCTCCCTCTCGTTCAGTTTCTCAGGTTTATTGTCCCAAGTGGGGATGACCAAGGAGAGAGAGAGACAAAAGCCCGCACTAACTTTTAAATCCAGCAGGAGTTACAATTCCTTGACCAATTGAAATACAGTGGGGAGGGGAATGAGGAGGGACCCATGATCTAGCACCCTATAGGAACAGCGTGGGGAGTGGAAAGGGTCACCTGGACCAACTGGACCTCGAGGCATAGGGAATTCTCTCGAACTAGGGGTAGGAATCAGTGGAGATTGACATTATGTAAAGAAATGCCAGGTATGTCCAGGTAGTGATTGACAGCAGGACTAAGGAGGGGAGAACCCAGGATAAAGCCATCACCAGGGGGTAACAGGGACAAGCCATGGGGGGAAAGACCCACCACGACACACTNCAAAAGCCCGCACTAACTTTTAAATCCAGCAGGAGTTACAATTCCTTGACCAATTGAAATACAGTGGGGAGGGGAGTGAGGAGGGACCCGCAATCTAGCACCCTATAGGAACAGCATAGGGAGTGGAAAGGGTTGCCTGGACCAATTGGACCTTGAGGCATAGGGAATTCTCTCTAACTAGGGGTAGGAATCAGTGGAGATTGACATTATGTAACGAAATGTCAGGTATGTCCANGAACTAGGGGTAGGAATCAGTGGAGATTGACATTATGTAAAGAAATGCCAGGTATGTCCAGGTAGTGATTGACAGCAGGACTAAGGAGGGGAGAACCCAGGATAAAGCCATCACCAGGGGGTAACAGGGACAAGCCATGGGGGGAAAGACCCACCACGACACACTTCTTATCAAATATTTGTGAAATGGATTGTCATCCAAGGGTTTATTTGAAGCTGCATAAAACAGTCTTCTTGTTTGCTCTTCTCAGCAAGCATAGCAGTAAAATCAGCAAAGCAGGTAAATTCATATTTCTTTCAGTGCAAGGAGCTTAGTTACCTGAGATATCTGGGGTTTTTTAGGATGGTGAACTTTACCACCTATACTAGTACATATCTTTAAGTAAAATATTACTATAAGCACTGATGCTGTAATGGCCAGCAATGAGTAGGAATCCTAAAGCACTCAAGGACTCTGAAGAAAAGTAGCAAATCCTTTCATGCAATGTGAAATAATGAATTGAAAAACATATCATTTGATTGTTTGCTTAGCCGCTGAATCACACTGAGGTCTCCTGTGTTTGCATTTCCCTCCCAAGACCAGAAAAAAAACAAAAATTCTTTTTGTTAAAGCTGTTTCCTCCTCTGGTGTTTCATTCTTTAATCATTTTGTTCAAAAGCTCACTCAGTGACATCATCCTTTCCCCACATATTATTTCTTCACCAGCCTTTTATGAGTCCTGTGTTTCTGTTAGTCTTTGACACATAACTTTCCATTTATCCAAGTGATATATCAGAAGGATTGTGTAATAGTGATCATCAAGGTAGTTGTTTCCTTTGGGCTACAGCCTGAAAATTTGCTTGAAGAAATGCTGAGCTATTTGACATATGTTTGATCATGGACTCAAGGACAAAGAACTTCCAGGCTTCCATCCAAACTACATCCTGTTTGCAATCAAACTGCCCTTCATTGTATATCCTGTCACGGTGAAGCAAAACTGATAGTCCATCTCTGGTGCGGATATACCCAGCTTCTTGAACTGCCACTTGATATATTCAGTGAGATTATATTCTTGCAAAATATGCACATAATTGCCTGGATAAGACTATCCAAATGGCACACAGATGACATTGAAATACCTCGCATTGAAATCTGTTGTGTTTCAAAACACTGATAAGGATGTCATTTTCCTGAAATCTACTCCAGTTCATATATTACTCCATGTAAGTATCTTGACTTTGAGTACCCTCAAAATATAGTGATTTCCACTGCCAGTAAAATCCCACGATGTATACAAAAATATGCTGTGAATTTTTATTTCTTCATTTGTTACATTATTAAAGGATACAGGCAGAATAATGAGTCCTTTTCTAAACAAAACCCAATGAAATATTTACATCCTTCCTCAGTGCATAGACTGCCATTTGTAATCAATAAAAATTATTGCCTTGGGATGATTTTTAACTTTAATGTTACTGACAAATTGCTTGTTAATCTACTATTATGAAAAAAAAAAAAAAGATGACCAACAGAAAAACAAGTAGAAGAAACAAATATATCTGTCAAAAAATTTTGCTAAATTTCTGGAAAAATCCTTGTTAAAATATATTCTTCCACCTCTTTTGAATCATAATAAATTAATATATTTTCTTATCAAACTTAACCATTTTTTAACAAGAAAAACTCTACATCAAATCCAAAAAAAAGCCACACACCCTCATCCTAAAAAAGCAACAAAATTATTTCCTCTTATTTCATTGGTAGCAAAAAAGTTATTCAGCATTTCCACTACACTGCAAGAGCTATCACATATTCCTCTGCAGACTTAACCTTTAAAGATGAAAAAAAAAAATCTGTTCTTTCTTCACACCTCAAGTTTTAAAGCGTTAAAATTAGTGTCACATTTCTCTGGTGGAATCCCTGAAGCTTCTTTGTCTCTCACCTCCAAACCAGACAGTATTTCGGTAAAGTAACTAACACTTAACAGAGTTGGATCCCCTCTGTCTTTTGTAGTAAATTACCTTTCAGTTTGAAATGTCTTGAAACCACAAACCAGTATTGACCTCAATTAAATAGTTTGCTATATTATCTTCTGCCTTTTCAGTTATTACTTATTTTATATATGTGGTTTATTTTTTGGTGGATGTAGCATTTTGCATTCATCCTCTCTAAGGTAAGGGTTAGTTTTTAGTTTTTAGCAAATTCTCCAGATTCATTAAAATAATTTCAGTCAAGTGACATGGTGTTCTGTTCCACAGTGTTTTCCATTCATTCTTCTTAAGTGCAAGGACAAGTTTTCTAAGCATAGTGTCTATTCCATCAAGTTTTTCCTGTCCCATTACTTAGAAGTTGAAATGTTTAAGATAAGAGCATAAGAAAAGAATATGTTATGTCAGTGTCTTATAAATTATCCAATATGAGCTATCAAAGAGAATCTTAAGTCACTAAACCTATTGCTTTGTATGACTTAGATCCCTTACATGGTATTCCAAGAAAGGCCTATCTTCAATCAGCATTACAAACCTTCAGTATACCCTGAAGGTGAAGAAGCCTTTTGTCACAAATCACTGCAAAAGTAGAAGCTGCCAGTCCTCTACCTTGCATAAGTCATCCAGAATGCATTCATTTTCAGGGGGTGAATTCATATTCTGTTTTTAATGTATTTCTTCAATCCACAAAGAGTAATCTACCCAATGGGTGTGCTTTGAGAATGCCATGGAGGAAAAATAATTGGGGAAATACTTGACAGGATTTAGATATGAGATCCAAAGTTCCTGGCCACACTATATCTAATGTACTTGTGGGCATATTGAGGGGAAGATCATCAAAACATAAAGAAGATTTAGTGTGTAACTTTGCTTCCTAAGAGGTCTGCATTCTGCACAGGGCAGACATACACATGGTCAGGTACCTACCGCCTGGGACCCAAAGGCTGTTTATCTTGTGTTAGATAACCAACTAACATTATGGGTTCCTCTGTTCATCCTGTGACCACACCCATTCAACCAAGTCTTGTACAAACCATACCCGAATTCAAACTTACAGCTATTATGTGTCTCAGTAAGGGAGTAGTCAGTATCCTCCTAAAGGAAGTGGAACACATTTGCAAGTTGCATTTCTCTCTAATTAGCTTTGAGTCTAAGCCTCTAACAAATATTTTGCCTTTTATTTGTGTCTAAATTAATTCAATACATTTTAGAGATTTTTCTCAGCTGCTCAAAGGAAAGTTGAATATGATTCAGCAACGTGCCCTGGCAGCCAGGCGGGCCAACCAAGGCTGATCAAGGGAGGCAATTTTCCTGCTCTGCTCTGGTGCTGCCTCACTTCGAATATTGTGCACAGTTTTGGACACCAAAATATAAGTTGTAAAGCTATTAGAGAGTGTCCAAAGGAGGGCCATGAGGATGGTGAAGTGCTTTGAGGGAAGCTGTTTGAGGAGCAGTTGAGGTCACTTGGTCTGTTCAGCCTAGGGAAGAAGCTGAGGGGAAACCTCATTTCACTCCCCTATTTCTTCTTGAGGGGCAGAGGAGGGGCAGACACTGATCTCTTCCCTGTGGTGAGCAGTGACAGGACCCAAGGACACTGCCTTGAGCAGTGTCAGAGGAGGTTTAGGTTGGATATTAGAAAAAAGGTTCCTCACCCAGAGGGTGGCTGGGCACCAGAACAGGCTCCCCAGGGAAAAGGTCACAGCACAAAGCCTGACAGAGCTCAAGAAGTGTTTGAACAATGTTTTTGGGCACATGGTGTGACTCTTGGTGATGGTCCTGTGAAGGGCGAGGAGTTAGACTCAATGATCCTTGTGGGTCCTTTCCAACTCAGCTTATTCTATGACTTTTTGTCTTACTATTATTAAAAACAGCTGTTCCTTAGAAGGGATGCAGGCTTGCTCTCGGTTTAAAAAAAAAATAGATCAAGAGTCATCTTCATTTACTCAAATACAAAATAGCAATTTCAGTGAAATTAAAGATCACTCTGAG
>VZSE01004535.1:1931452-1959385 GCA_013398275.1 Promerops cafer | reverse complement strand
ATCCCTTACATGGTATTCCAAGAAAGGCCTATCTTCAATCAGCATTACAAACCTTCAGTATACCCTGAAGGTGAAGAAGCCTTTTGTCACAAATCACTGCAAAAGTAGAAGCTGCCAGTCCTCTACCTTGCATAAGTCATCCAGAATGCATTCATTTTCAGGGGGTGAATTCATATTCTGTTTTTAATGTATTTCTTCAATCCACAAAGAGTAATCTACCCAATGGGTGTGCTTTGAGAATGCCATGGAGGAAAAATAATTGGGGAAATACTTGACAGGATTTAGATATGAGATCCAAAGTTCCTGGCCACACTATATCTAATGTACTTGTGGGCATATTGAGGGGAAGATCATCAAAACATAAAGAAGATTTAGTGTGTAACTTTGCTTCCTAAGAGGTCTGCATTCTGCACAGGGCAGACATACACATGGTCAGGTACCTACCGCCTGGGACCCAAAGGCTGTTTATCTTGTGTTAGATAACCAACTAACATTATGGGTTCCTCTGTTCATCCTGTGACCACACCCATTCAACCAAGTCTTGTACAAACCATACCCGAATTCAAACTTACAGCTATTATGTGTCTCAGTAAGGGAGTAGTCAGTATCCTCCTAAAGGAAGTGGAACACATTTGCAAGTTGCATTTCTCTCTAATTAGCTTTGAGTCTAAGCCTCTAACAAATATTTTGCCTTTTATTTGTGTCTAAATTAATTCAATACATTTTAGAGATTTTTCTCAGCTGCTCAAAGGAAAGTTGAATATGATTCAGCAACGTGCCCTGGCAGCCAGGCGGGCCAACCAAGGCTGATCAAGGGAGGCAATTTTCCTGCTCTGCTCTGGTGCTGCCTCACTTCGAATATTGTGCACAGTTTTGGACACCAAAATATAAGTTGTAAAGCTATTAGAGAGTGTCCAAAGGAGGGCCATGAGGATGGTGAAGTGCTTTGAGGGAAGCTGTTTGAGGAGCAGTTGAGGTCACTTGGTCTGTTCAGCCTAGGGAAGAAGCTGAGGGGAAACCTCATTTCACTCCCCTATTTCTTCTTGAGGGGCAGAGGAGGGGCAGACACTGATCTCTTCCCTGTGGTGAGCAGTGACAGGACCCAAGGACACTGCCTTGAGCAGTGTCAGAGGAGGTTTAGGTTGGATATTAGAAAAAAGGTTCCTCACCCAGAGGGTGGCTGGGCACCAGAACAGGCTCCCCAGGGAAAAGGACACAGCACAAAGCCTGACAGAGCTCAAGAAGTGTTTGAACAATGTTTTTGGGCACATGGTGTGACTCTTGGTGATGGTCCTGTGAAGGGCGAGGAGTTAGACTCAATGATCCTTGTGGGTCCTTTCCAACTCAGCTTATTCTATGACTTTTTGTCTTACTATTATTAAAAACAGCTGTTCCTTAGAAGGGATGCAGGCTTGCTCTCGGTTTAAAAAAAAAATAGATCAAGAGTCATCTTCATTTACTCAAATACAAAATAGCAATTTCAGTGAAATTAAAGATCACTCTGAGTCTTCTTACGTGAAGATCACTGACAGCCTGAAATATTTCTCTTTTTAGATGACAATATTATTTGGTGTGTAAATCAAAACTTTCTGGTTTGAAATAAGAAACATAATAATAAGAATAAAAAATCTCATCACTGGAATACTAGCAAAACTGTCAAACATCACAGACAACTAGTGTAGAGAGAAAAGAGAAATCTATACATCTTAGTCAGGGTGGGAAACAAATTACCCTCCCAATCCCCTGTACAGATTATTTTCCTTGCATCTTCAAAATGATGGAAAATATCTATTAGACTGCAATGGATAGTAAATTCTATGTGATACTGTCCTTTGGCATATGTGGTCCTTCAATATAAACAGTTACACCCATATATTATGTAAAACTAAGAGTTTGCTTCACAGCAAATAAAAGGAAGGAAAGGGATTACGGGATTCTGATGTAATTTGATAAACTATCACATTTTCTTTTTCCTAGAATCTCACTGTCAGTTTTGACTAGTACATGTACAAGAGCACTATACTTCGAAAAAAACCATTATATAAACGCAAGGTCTATTGTTTGCAGTGTCCAAACAAAATTAACTCAGGGGTTCCCATATAACTTTTGGAAAGAGAATGCAGCACCAAATCAATAATATTTATTACATACAAAACACTGTTAAGTAGTGTTTGACATTCTCCAAGAGAGAGTAAAAAGAAAAGCTGTTAACCTAAAAGTCTGCTGACAGTGACATGGGAACTTCCCACTTTTTTGCTGCTTCTTAAGGCTCACAAAGCACACGGAGTTATAACATAAAACACCTTTGAACTTCAGTGCACACATAGATAGTTCCCCTCTTGCTCACCTCTAGCAATTTTTATTTAGAGATAGGATCTCAGTCTTTATGATGTTGCACTTCAAAACAGTATGTCATTTAGCATCTTTAAACTTTCACAAAAACAAACAGTCAAGAGCTCACAGGAACTTGTTAGAAAAGCAATCCAAAACTTCTGCACAAAGCAATTCAACTACTGGGATCAGTATTTAAAAAAACAGTAAATCAACTCTCAGAATCTCCATAAAACATTCACTGTATACAAGAACTACCTCTTCATTTTATCAACTCTGTCTTTGACTTCTCTTCCTCAGAAACAAAATTCCCCATTAAATCAGTCAGTTAAACATTTTTCTGGATTTTTATGAAAACATAACACAACACTTCATTCCTTCTCACTAATGCCATAAAAACACAGTTATCTGCCACATATTCTCTTCACTGAAGGTAATTAAAGCTCGAATAGCAGTCCTCTGTGGAGAATGCTGTTGCTTTTGGAACCAGCCTGCTGGTGCTACATGAATAAGTTACAACTCCTCTCTTTATAATGTACCCCTGTTTTGGATTGAGTCAGATATTAGAAGGTGACTGAATGTAATTTGTTAGATAATAACCTTACAGCGACTTTTTTTGTACACTGTCAGCAACTGTAGCTGAGATGTACTATTTCTAGGCAATTTGAGATCCACATATGAATTGTTGTTTTGTATTTTGTACGTAAGTAAAAATAAAAAGTAACCTTAATAAAACTAATATCTTCTTTTTCCATCTTTTCCTTTGACCCAGATGCCCACATTATTTAGAAAGCATGTGGATCACAGCATGAAGATATTATTAAGCAGCCATGATTAAATGTACATCTTCTTACATGCTTTCAAACCTCTCAGGGTACTCAGGTTTTAACAATAAATGAAAGATTTCTAAACATTTTTTTTCACAATTGCTGTCAATACCAATGGAAGAAGCAATGACTTATGTTTACATGCAGGTGATGTCCACCACATTGGGCTTTTTTTGCTTTCCATTACGTCAGATGATCAGAATTAAATATTGCCAAAACAACTGAGACAATGTAAATTTGGTTTGTGAAATCACCTGTAAATGCAGAGGATTTAGCACAGGTAACAGAGCATCATGCACCCAAAGTGTGAAAGATGTCTGTCTATGCATTATGGTTTCCTATGGCACGGTAGTTCAGCAGGGAAAACTGAGCACTGATACAAATTGCAGCTTTCCTGAAATCACCTGAAATGTCTAGGTAAGATAGCCAAATTACAACACACACACACACACAAAATTTGAAACGTGTTTCTTGCAGTTGCAACATTTCTATTTTGCCTTCCTTTCTTTTTATTCATGTCACTATGACATGAAAGCAATCTAACGCTGAATAACACTGCAGTGGGTTACTCAGTAGGCTGCTATAGCAAAAGGAGAACTTCTCAATTGCTTTTTGCTTGCATCCAAGTAACCTTTATCTTGGTTTACTGTTTTGTATTTATTCCACAAAGGTACCATAAAGAGAGAAACCTCTAATATCAAAGCCAAAACATACATTCAAGTCCAACCTTTCATATAAAATTTTTACAGGTGGTCACCCGTGTCCCTTTAACTGCTGTGGAGAGAACTGGGGATATTTTCATTAAGTATGTCCCAGTAAAAAGTGAAAGGATAAAAAACACACATGGATGAGAATAAAAGGAAAAGAAACAAGATGATTTGATTAATTCACAATGTCATGTGACTATAGATAATAGAAGCTTTTATCCATGGAAATGTTCACTTTGGCTTTTACTGCTTCTGCCCTTTCTAATAGAATTAAAGACATTCATTTGAAATTAAGCTTATTGAGCTATTTTAAAAATGAATGCACTTTGAAAATAATGTCTGTATGTTTGACATAAGTTTCTTTTTAATAAAAACTGTTATTTGTAATAGGAAGAATGAGGAAAGGTCAAAAAGTTTACTTGAAACCACAGGCACTTCTGTTCTTACAGAGAGAAATGGTTAACCAAAAGAAATGCAGTGGACAGTTTAAATGAATGATTACATACCTGATTATTTATCTTAATCCATAGTTTTGAATAAGCTTTCTAAATCATGAACATTTTTTAGAGAAGGTGATTTTCCTTCTGTCTAGTGAATCTCAGTTTATATTAATTGAAGTCACACTATTTGAAAAATTTATGACTAAAAGTGAAAATAAATATGCAGCATTTCATAAACCTAAGTAAATGATGTGTTATTTTCCCAAGCTACTACATTAAAAAAAATATTTTGAGATGATACAATTAATATGACCTCTCAAAGAGTTATACTTTTATTGATATTTGTCCCTGCTAAGAGGACATTACTTTTTTTTAATTTTATTTGCAATTTTATTCTTTAAGAGGATTATTTCCTCCCAAAAAATAATGAGATAATCTTTGTGACAACAGAAATAATATTCTAGTGAATGAGCACATCCACTTCTTCCTATTTGGAAGCCTGGGTTCTGGTTAAACTACAAGGCACCAGAAAATTGAAGCAAACTTCTTCATTCTGCTTAGGGCCATTTTTAACAGAATCCTACTTTAGCTTTTACAGCAGAACTATGGACACAGTTGCAATCCCTTCTCTCCTGTCTTCCATCACACTCTCCCACTAGAAACCTTTTTATCACAGAACTAAGAAAAAGTCTGTGATGACCTAATCTGTTTTATTTGAAAGCAGTTGTTACCACCATCAATGCAAGATTCCATCTAATACTTCTACTTCCAGTTATTTTTCATTTTAAGGGTCTAGTTAAAGAAAATGAAAAGAAAAAAGGCCTTTTCCCAATTAATTTCCTATCAATAAACTTCCTTAATCAGGAAGGCCAAGGAAAAGCTGGGTCTTTCGGAGACCAGTTTTACAGGAACCTCATCAAAGAAAAGATAACTGCAGAAAGGAATCAGAGAAAAATCAGTCCATTTCCATCTTATCACAAAAATCATAATCTTGTTGCAAAACAGGAGGAGTCTTGGGAACACGAGGTGAATATAACCTCTATAAGCCAGTGGTAATGAGAGGAATTGGGTTATCTGTAGTATAATTAGCCCACTAATTTATGGAGAATGTTTATTAATAGACCTCCATTACTTGTCTAGGTTCATGACTTAAAAAGTTTTGGAAAAGACTGCATCCTTGCTACAATGATCATTTTTTAATCTTCAGAAATTTATTTATTGACCTGAGATTTCAGGTTATTTCTATACACTGCAGAAGTTTGCTTTGGGTTTTTGATATCATTATTTTTTCTCAATATTTTATCATGGTATATTGAACTCAAATCCATTTAGTACATAAAAATACGTATTTTAATATTGAAAAATATTAGTGCTATTTTAAATGACTTTGTCAGTGGAATCTAATGCATAAAATTATACAAAACACAAAGAAACTGCTAAGACACTTACTTTTAAAAAACCCTCTGTGCTTTTTTTTCCCCTCAAATTTCTTCTGTAACTTTTTCCTTTCTGCCATCAAACTTTATTCAGATAGCTTCACAGAAAATACTGCTGTCACATGTTGCCTCTATGAAATGAAATATTCTTTATGCTAGCTTATAAACAATTGATGTCAATGGGTTTTGACTTGATGAAAAAAAAACTTCAGTGCAACAATGGGGAACTGTAATCCTTAGAATTCTCAACTGACTTCTTTAAATCAGTAATTTCCTTATAAACTGCATGCATCAAAATATACTTGAGAAAACATGCTGTCAATGTGTGAAATTAAAATGCTTCACACTTCTAAATTCTCAAGAGAGAACAGATTTAGTATGTGAAGCAAACCTTGTTTGTTTTCAGAAATGTTGACTCATTAGCTCTCTAGGTGTTCTGCGCAGGCACCCATAAAGCTACATATCAGACAAAAATAAAGATCAGGCAGATTTGGCAGTGTGCAATCATCAGAAACATAATTTCCAAAATACAGGATTTAATTTTTTATCTATTTATTTTGATTTTCAGGATGGGAAGACTAGAGTGACCATTAATGAAAGTGAACGTGATCAATATACAGATCAATTAGTTAACATAACTGTAAAGAAGAATAATATTTGAAAGTTGAAGACACACCAGCCAAAAAAACTTTTCCAAAGTCATTTAAACTGTTTATGATAAGAAATTCAAGGTGGAAAAATATAAGCCAAAATGACCTTTTGAAAGTAATTTAAACTGATTGCTTTCTTATAAGAAATTCAAGGTGGAGAAATATAATTACTGACTATGCACTTTATACAAGGATTTCTAGACATCTTAGAGCATGTGGATTTTGGCTAACTTCCAATAAATTGCAGTAATGGTAGTATACTGCCTGAAAGCTGAATAATGTCCATCATAGTTCCCTTCTTGTAATTACCTCAATGGCATGTTACCCAAAGCTTTATAAAAGGCATGGGGGTGCCTTCTACACAAGGAGGAGAAAGCATAAAATTCCAAGAGATAAAGAAAGAATATAGCTTGACAAAATGTGGTTAGTTTCATTTCCAAGAGCCCTGTGTAACATCAAACCAGATAGGCTTGTATGTTCCAATAGTTCTTGGCAATTATAATAAAAGCTGCTGTATTTGGCCAAAGTATACCAGGAAATTACCATCATTTTCTTCAGATTATGGCCTCATGAGCTTGTTAGCCCTGAGTTTTCTTAAATTTGGGTTCAGAAGTTGAAAGAGTATCTCACAACAACTAAGTTTCATCACATTAAAAGCGAAATGCTATTTGCATCATTTAATTTAAAAACCATAAATCACTATCAATGTACTAAGAAAATGAACACAGAGTAATTATAAAGATTTCTGAAGTACACAAAATGTTTTGAGGATGCTCCAGAGGGCCAAATGGCTCCAAGTGAATAGGCTACTCAGCTAACTCTAATTTGTTGTTTGGAAGGAGAACCCAACTATATGGATTTCCCACATAAAGTATTTTAGAGCTAAAAATGTCACTTTGAAGATGTTTGATTATTTGTCTGATGCTTTTTGAATTGCTGATCTCTGATGATTTCCAGCAGGAGAAGTAGGGATTTTTGGTAGAAAAGAAGAATTGAAACATATTAATCAGAAAAAGCCTACTGTTTGCCTTGAAGTCTATTCTCAGGTTTGTCCTTTGGTGTGCATTTGAAATTCAAATTACTGTCAAAATGACCTCACGTTCTTACTTAGCAAAATCTTTTGTGCTAACAAAATATTTCCTCTGCTGTAATGTAGGTCCCTAAGGTAACTGCTTCACAAGATGCCATAGTATCATCATAAATACCAAGATGATAAGCATAAATACAAGGTGGTAAATAGATTAGCATTACATCATAACCATTTATTTGCTTTGGGTTTTATTAATCAAATGAAATTCTGTCCTGTCATGTAAATTTCCCATATTCTTAGGCATCAAAAAGTTTGATGCTAACATGTTTGTTAAGAGTGTAGAGTCCAAAGAGTCCAAAGGGTTCAAAGGGTCTAAAGTGAACTTCACAGGAAACAATGACAGAAAGAAGACAAATGTCTCTGACCACAAAGTCTTGGAATGCAAACTGTACTAGCAGAGATATTTCTCGAGCACAGAAGAGTCCTCTGTGATGCACAGTTACTATGTTTGGGGCCAAAACCCCTCTATATCCCATTTCATGGCAGTGAGAAAAAAACAACTGAAGCAAGGAGCTGCAGCAGTCGTCTGTGTCTTGACCAGGTAAGTGCTCAGACAGCCTGTAACATTCTTCAAAATGTTAGTAGATTATGTCAGAGACCTTTAACATGCAGCCCATCACAATAATTTTTCTAGTTATCACATATCCTCAAAATATGAATGTGCCTCCCCTGACCTCTGTGTTCTTAGCTTTCCAACTGCTTTGTGAATTCTGTGGAGGCACATGGCATTGTTCTTTAAACACAGTGAACAAGAGAACCAAGCACCTGCTAGTGACCCCTAGTCTGCTTTTAATGATCTCCATAGGCACAGTTGTGAACATTTTGTTATCCGTGAGAGAGGTCAGAGTTAACTTGCTCACTAGGCTGAATTTAAAGACCAAAATATGACTAGCTTCATGGTAGCAGAATTCTTACCCTAAAAAAAAAAGTTAGGATTATATATAACAATAAATATCTTCACCTTCTTCAGTCTGTCAGCTAGCCTCTACTTCTCTCTTTCAGATTAAGTTGGAATCTCTCTCTAGCAACTTAAGATGTATCTTCCTGAACTGATTCTGTTGGATAAAATGGTCCATGCCTTGCCCCATTCCATTTTTCTTTTGCAAGAGAAAGAAAGGTCAGAGAACAAATCTGATACTTTTCCTGTAGCTAGCAAGAATGTACCTTTTTTCCTGGTGTGAACACTTTTGTCCTTGATCTCCATCTGGTTATTTTGAGGCATCTTGGACTTTCAGAAAGTTACATTCTACCTTTCTCATCCACTGCTGTTATTGCATAACCTAGCAGAGTCCAGATTTTGATCTGCTTACCCATTGCATTACTAACCCTACTTATCAGTACATATGCATTGATAAAACTCTCTATTTGACTTCCTGGATTATTTTTCTTTGCTCATCAAATGAAGAGAAATCATGAAACTGTATACACTGAAATCAGGAATAGTATAATAGCCATTACTTCCTGGTGCAACTCTTCCATTCATGGATTTCTTTGTTGCAGAAAATTGAAGCAAAAATCCCCACAGCTAAATTTCAAAATCTGTTTGATACAAATGGAAAATATACTAAAAACATGCATATAAATTTTTCAACCTTTTCCTGCACTAGAAAGCACTAGTATGTGGTATTAAGCTAACATATTACATATTTAAAAGCAAAATAAATAAAATAAAAAGAATGCATCTCAGCACCAAGGAATATATAAGCACTGTCCTGGCACTAATTTTCAAAAAGTACTCCTAATGATCATTACTGTCTACAGTAATTTAAGTCAACAACAACTGAAGAGGTATTTAATGCTAAAACCCAAGTCCTTAAATGTACAAGAAGCACATTTTCAACAATTTTATGTTAGACCAAAAAACTTTTCCCCATCTTTGCTTTCTGAACATTCTGCTTCACAGAAATTTGTTTTTCACATTCAGTTTCATAAGGACAAGATGTTAAAGGAAGCATTACAGCCATAAGAAAAAGGACATGGAAGTACAGAAAATGTCTAACAGCAGAACTTTGAGCAAATATCAAGTTTAATTAACAGGGGAAAAAAAAGGAAAATAGTAATTCCTTGTATCATTTAATAGGTAGCACTGCTTCAGCACTGTAGCAAAACACTGCATGCTGTCAAGTATTAGGCTTCCAGCCATACATCCTGCTTCATAATATAAATTCTCTCTATCTCCAAATGCAAGAATAATGAAAGTGAAAAATATCAAAGGAATTATAGGTTTGTTATAATAATTTATAATTAATATATTTTGTTTATCAACAGTGAAAGCTGTTGCAGAGAAATCTCAATTTTTTTTTAATATTAGGATACTTAGTATATCCAGAATAGATATAGGTATGAAAATTCTTACAACATTTTTAAAACAAATATTAAACTACAAATCTAATTGGAAGAGTAATATAAGAACATTTAATTCTGTCTGCCAATTTTATGCAACTTATTCTCTGAAATATAAGCCTCTGGTCTTTGTTAGAGATATGGGGCTAGAACAGGCTTCTAGGCTGTCCAAGCATGGCTCTAGTTAAGTTCTTCTGACTCATTAACTCAAAGATGGTACAAGATTCAAAAGAACTAATTGAAAAAGCCTTTTAAACCACTCGGTAAAGTTAATTTTTACAAAATTGTGTGGACTATTACTCTTTCACTTTAATCTATAATGACATCGGTTTACTTACATCTTCAAAGGCTATGTTTGCTTTTTCTTTCTTTCACCCTTTTCAAGGGCTTTCTTCTTTTAAGAGATATGAAGTCATATGAAGTTCTGTCAATGTATCAAACACAGTAAATCTATGCAGAAAAATGTGTTTGAGCATTAGTTCTCTCCAGTCTACATTGTTTATAATGAAAGACAGCTCATATATTGCTTGTTATTAATATCCAAGAGAGCTGAGCAGCAGAGAAGGAAACTTTCCACTCACAGAAACCTTTTATCTTGACTCAGCTGAAAGTTAATATACTATAGTCTCAGTTAATAGATGATCAAAGACATAACCTAGTGTGAGGATTAAAGAGATCTCTGCTGTGGCCATCTTCATATATTCTGCACAGCAAGGTATTAATGCAAGCAAAGATAAGTCCAAAAAGCCAATATTGATTTTAAAAATGAAACCATCTTTTCATCTAAAATAGGTGAATATGACAAAATGTCACCATGCACTTGAAAAACAACAATGAAAAGATAACAGCAGGAAATTAATTAGTTTAGAGAAAAAGTGAGATTTATTGTATCAAGTTTTCATTTAGGAAGCCATTCCTAGTCAGCAAAAGACTTTAATATATGTTTAACTAGAAACATATTCATAAGTTCCATGAACTTTGATGTGTTATAATGCATTCTTAAATTTTAATATTAAAGCAGTGATTAATGCCTAATATTGTTCTTGCTAAACTCAATAGCATTTGCCATGAACTTCAAAAGAAGAATTACATGGCTTGATTCACTCTCATAATTTCCCTTATAAATCTAATGTGTGCCTACTCTTTATGTTCAGTCTTATTCTGTTATTTTTGTTATTTGAACAGGAAAATAAAGTATTATTGCAATATTTTTCTGTCCTGGTTTACTTCTAGACATTATGTTTCAAAAAATAAGGCCTGACAAGTATACGATCATGAGTATGGCATGCTGGCTTGCTAGATGATCCATATTTTTAAATAAAAGCCTGCAAGATTTTGCATTCTAATAATTATTTCCTCCTTTATGTGCTTTATAAAAATTCCTGACTACTTTATTCATAAAATGGGAGGGAGAGGGTGGGTCTGAATAAATGAGACTATCAAATGCTTATGTTTTATGTACATATCAAGGACAGAAACTCAAATATGTATATTTTAGGGGAATTACACTCTAGAAATAACCAGTGTAGAGAAATACTGCTGTGTATGGAAAGCAAGGAAGTCAGATTGGAATACCAAGGGGACTCTCCTATGCAGAATTTAACATGAGATAGTTATATTGTGGAGGGCATTATAAGTAGCACGGAGACTGTGAGTGCTCTTGTGCCATGGCAAATGAGAAAATGAGGCAATCAATTCTTCACTATAAATGTGACATTCTGCTTTTCATTACAAGAAGATGAGCAAATGGACAGACAGCTATTCTGAAGGAACCACTGCACTGGAAATACATACAAATCTTGATCTCCTTTTCAAGGACTTGGTCACAAAACCATCTTCTAAGCATTGCCTGTCAAAAGTTTATATTCTAAAGGGTTTAGGTCTCCCAGTCATATTCAGCTGACTAATAAAAATGTTCTAGAACATGTAGATCCTCTTACATTTTTGTTTCTGTTTACATAGATTAAATATACACGTGTGTGTGTTTATATATACGTATACATATGTAAAGTTTTTGTAGGTTATGGGTTATGTTATAACATTATGAACATGAGATTAATCAAGCAGGAAAATAAAACAACTGTAGTGGCACTTCTATTTATGAGTACATGTGTAATTGGCATTTCAACTTCAATATACATTAATGATTGATGCAATATGCTAAGCAAATAGGCATAACTAATACTAGTCGAATATACCTAAGAATATTGCTACAAAATAGACAACCATATCTAGGTCACCTTTGTTCTTAAAAGCTAGAGAAGGTCAGATTGGTAGTAATATCCTTTTTTTAATTAATCACCCTTTGTTCCTTGAAATTCTCAGTGATGTGGCAAGGTTCCAGAAAAGAGTAAAAGTTGCTATAATCTTCACAGGGAAAAGCTGTGTGAACAATTTCCATGTATATATATGAATTGCTTTCTTCACAAGACAGTACAGTTGCTAGACACTGCCAGGGGAAATTTGTGTACAGAACATGTTTATGTTTTGTACACCAGGCTGCTTTATGGTCCTAAAACAGAACACCAGCTGACTTTTCTGCTTTGATTGGAGATATGTGGATTAAAATAATGAAGTTTGCATGTTGGTAAAATTATAACTGATCTGTCTTCTGTTGCATATATGTTGACTGAGACTTTCTAGGCCACTCTTCTAACAGAATCCACATAGTTTGGAGACACTAATATATGCTATAATAAGTCCATTATATTATAAGGCACATTAAATATATTGTATACTATTTTATTATTCCAAGGAAAGCTTATAGTGTTACACAGTTACTCTGTTTTACTTGTTTTATAATAAAAAATGCATAGTCAGATTTCTGTTCCAGATTTAAATGGGGCAGCTTGAGAAGCAGGGAGTCCGACTGTTACTGTTGACTTGGAGAAAGCCCAGATATACTTAAATTTTATATTAAAATGAATGGAGATGATTTGCATAATTGGTTACTGCAGGTAAGATGCTGAGAAAGAAGTGTTCATTTTAAGTTATTGCAGTTTACTAAAATTATTCTCTCAACCACATCTTGAATTTCAGTGATTATACTTTGACATTTTTTAATCCTCTTTTGTGTAAGAGTAACGAAGTAGACAAACCTAATGAATAGGTTATGTTCCTCTACACATATACATGCTCATGCTGCCTGATTTTTCTCATGAAACTTATTTTCAGAATTCCCTACTAATTGCACCACTGGACAATATTTTTCTGGACACAAATATCAGTAATGGAAGTCCTGAAACAGTTTTTTTCACATAACCTCTTAAGGTAACATATTGATAACTTTTCTGGGAAAGTTAGTACCTGCATCCATCATATTCTGCTGATGGAAATCAACAAAGCACTAGGAAGGTTCTCTAGTAAAAGAACTTACTTCAAGCCAAGTTACAACAGCTTTGGTTCTTAATCTTGTACAGAAATATTTCAATGTAGTTTTCATGTTTTGAGTAAGAGTCACAGACTAAAAGACTTTTGTTAATGAATCTTTGAGAAAATAGCTGATTAACTAAGTACATCAACAGAAATATTCATGGCCCTTTCCTGTGCCATGACCCATAATAAAGCTTACATAAATGTGATTTACTATAGAAGTCACAAAACTATCAAATCAAGGCAAGGAAAAGAACTATCTTTCATATTTCTTTAAAAACAGTGTTGTCCTACATATACTACCAGCTTTTTAATATAGTTCTGAATGCATGATTTCCATGAGAAATTAGAATTGTAGCTCTTCATTTAATACTCTTTTCTCTAAAAAATCACCTGAAATTACCCTTATTTCCCATTATGTAGCATCCATTTTGAGAAAATTTAATAAAAAAATTCTGCCTTACATTAATGCTATGATGAAATCACTGGATATTTAATATTTTGTACTGCCTTTACATCTTTGTAGGTATTTGCAGTGTTTTCAGACTTCTCCATACATTTTGAACCTACTTCTCTGTTGCCTTTGGACTCAAGCAAATTAGAAGCAAACCATGATCTCTCTGAATATTTGCATTTTATAATCTACTCTCCACTCTGAAAGTGACTGAAAAAATGAAAACAACAATACTAAAGTTATCAGAATTTAATGAAGATTGTGTCTCTGTTGTCTTGTGCAGAATTTGTTCTTTATTCCCCTTGTTTTCCTCCTCCTTTGCCCTAAAGTATGATTCTGACTAAGTGTGACTGTTTCCTCTTTGTGTATATGAAAACAAAGAAATGTCAGTGCAGCTGCACAACAGAGGTATGATAAAATGAAAAAAAAAAATCCCTTAAACAGTGTCATAACAATGAAATAATTATTTGGAATTAAGCAGAATAAAAGTATTACCTGACTATGTGCCAGTACTGAAATCCTCAAATTATGGGAAATATGGAAAACTAGAAATCAAAACATTTGCCTAGATGAGAGCTTGAGATTTAAACCATATATCTACCTACTCAAAGCAGGACTATGAATCCCTAGATGATTACCAGGAATTTTAGCTAGTCTTTAATTTAAAATTCTAACTATAACATTTCAACAACAACTATAGACTATGTAGTTCAGTGCTTAGGAGTATTTTCCTAATGTCCAGTCTGAATATCTTTACAGGAATGTGAAATTATAATTTTATTTTCTTCCTATTCTGAATGAAAAAGAAAAATAATTTTTGCTTTATCTTTGAAGACTGCAATCACATCTCTTCCCAGTTTTCTAGCCAAATATACCTACAGAAAATTACACCGTAATTTTGCACTTATTTCAGCAATAACTTGGGGGATCTGCCTTTTTCAAGCATGATGCAAAAATCTTATAGAATCTATGAATTTAAATCCAAGCATAAGCATAAAAGATACACATTTGGAAAAGTCCTAGTATTGTGCATGAAATTAAATGAATGCATAAATGTGTTTATTACATTAACTCTATGATGATAAATGTGGGTAGAAAAGCCAGACTAAATAAATAAAAGAAATTTGTTGTTGAAATTAAATGAGTGGTCAGTATAAACAGGGTAAAAGTTCACTTTTTTTGCCATCTGCACACTGATGAAGATTACAGTACCTCTCTATGTATTTTCACTGCCTACTGCCACTGAAATACATATTTACCTCTTTAACACCACATGTAGTGTCAAACAGCAGTGCAAGTGGGGAACAAGAAGACAAGTAGTACAAGCAGTTATACAAGAATGGCTCAGGGGTTATATCAATAAGTATTTCATTTTCTAGAAAATTAAAGTGCTTTGAATCCTCTCAATTCTTCTTTCTTTTTTTTTTTTTTTATTTTAATTTCTGCTGGCTTTGGGCGGGTACAGACTAGTCTTACAGCAAATAACTTTTATAGACTGTGATATCTCAGTCCTAGTATTGCAGTACAACTTCCTAACTTCTATGCATCATATTAAACCATGCATTTACCTCCATTTTTAATAACACAGATGTGAGTATCAGTCTGAATGAAAAGCCTCTGCATAGTTGTTTGACAGGCTTTCTGTTTTCTTTCCTTACTGTAAGAACAATGATTTGTGATCAGCTAGTCAAATACAACAAATCATTCAGCCCAGTGTTAACCAGGAGGTCCCTGAAGTGAGCTACCCTAAATTAACAAATCCTTTCTCTTTCCTTTTTTCTTTCTTCTTTTTTTTTTTTCTTTTAATAAAAGAAAACTTTTTTTTTTTAATTGCATACCAAAAGTTCTTTAAAATGTTCTTAAAGCAAAATGTTAGAATAGCCAACTTAAAATGCCACAAAATATTCTTCTCACACAATAGCCAAATTAGGAGCTTAACTTGAAAAATTTGGACTTAAAATACTTTAAAATACTATTTACTACTTAACCTCTGCTGCCATATTGCTATTGCAAAATTATATTGCTGAAGTATAGGCGTTATTTTTTTTTTATAAAATACTCTGCTAGTACTCAATTATGAGATTTCGTAATATTATAAACCAATATTATTGCAGATATTAAAAAGGGAAGAAATTGTTCCAGCACATACTGTGTTGACAAATATTGCCTCTCTGAAACTGTGATCATAAAATTACTATTCACTGACATATTTTTATCTGATGTTCAAAAGCCCACACTAAAAGCTGGAGCCCTTTTAAACCTTAAATCCAGGCATACTAAATGTATATTAAATGAAACACATACTAACTAAAACTTTCTGGTTTAAAGATGCATTAAGTTGCTAGGAGTTAAATGAATTTGAATAACTTGGAGGTTATTTATCTTGCAAGTTACAAGAGATACTGAGTCATTTGACTTTTGTGGAGATTACTGGGGTACATCTGACTATCTCAGAATAATTGGAAAGTCTCCCACATGACTGTAGATGCTGGTCATTTAGAGAAGACTCTGCTGTACTTTCATAAGTCTCATTAAAAGAATTTCACTGAAGTACCCAGGTAATGATAAAAACACTTCCTCTATTCTAGACACCTAATAAGTAAATATATTTCCTTGTAATATGAAGTTAAAATTAGTGATGAAAATTAAGTTAAAATTGACTATTGTTTTGCATTATCAACGTAATTTCAAGACTATTGAGAGCATAGGGTGGAGTTATACTGACATGTGACAGATGAGGTGGAAATACAAGTGTGAGAGCCATTGAACACCATGAATTCTTATAATATATCATCATTATGAAAACACCTGTGCTGAAGGACATTGTGCTGATACACAGAAAATAGCTTTTCTGTGGTTGATAATATTTTCATTTTTTCCTGCGATGGTTAGAAAGGAGAACAATACTCTCTGCTAGATGAAGTATTTGTAGACTACATGAAAAGCAGTCTAAACTGATAAAACATTGCAGATTTTTCTAGCAGAAAGGAGGCTGGATGAAATCTTCCCTGTCTTTCAAGTCATTGAACTGAAAAAGACCCACTTCAGCAACTATTTTTGAATGACTCTGCAGTTCTAATCTTCTGCCTGTCTGAGAGATGAAAGGACTAAAGGTATCAAAAAAAAATTATTAATGAAGTACATGGGACAAAGTGCATCCCCAGAAACTTTTCAGATGATACAAAGCTGCTAAGGCTGATACACAGCATGGTTATGCTGTCATTTGAAAAGACCTCAACAGCCAGAAGAGAGGGCTACCAGGAGCTCCATAAAGGTTAACAAAGGGAAATTTGAAACTTTGCACCAGGATCCATTGTCCTGGCCGGGTTCAACAAAGAATTTTTGTGGACTTATACAAACATGGTATCCAATTTTGAGCCCTGTATGTTGAAAAGAAGACTGTCAAGTTATCTACTTTCTCCAAAGTACCTTTTACAAAAAGATCACAAACTGAGAAAATGGGAAGAAAGCTAGAGACAGCAATATAAATAAACATGAACATTTTTCAAAGCTTTTTATAGCTGCGTGTTCAAAAGTATTCCTTTTTTGGGTACTGTACTGATCAAGAAGTGACATAGTTTCTTGGATTTTCAGATAATTGTAGCGCAGTATCTGCTGAAAGCAGATCATCTATTGTTCCCACACTGTCATCGCTGGATATGATTATGTGCTAAGTTAAAATATTTTCCTTTAGACTAGAAAAGTTGTGCTGCTGCTTCATAGATGGCATTTCCTTTATCAGTCATCAGTAAAAATTACATACGCCTTACTTCGGACATGTTCAGCAAATAATTTTAAAAAAATAATTTCTTTTACAGGGTGTGAAGTTGATAGAGAACACTCTTTCTTGGATATCAGAATTTTACAGACCTGGAACAAAGTACTCCCAGCTGTAGTACAGAAAGAACAGTGATCCAATTGCTACTCTATTTTGTATGCCTACTATATTTAAACAGCCTTGGTTGATGGACTGATCAGGAAGACATCAAAGAGTTACAGCTATAAGGACAACAGAACAAAAATCTGCAAACAATTTTAAATTTTACCACTGAGAGTGTTTAGTTATTAAGGATGACTATAAAATAAGACTGAGGAGAATTAAAAGACCGCCTAGCTCAGCCCTACATATATATGTTGAAAGGAGGACAGTAATTGTACATGAGCTCAAAATATAATACTTATGAAAAATATTAAAGGAATATAAAGCTCTGCAGGCTAGAATTCAAATGCCAAAGATTAACATGGACACAGATGACTGTAAATATCCACAAGAGTCTAGTACTTAATTTGACAGTGTGAGACTTTTTACTGTTTCATGCATTGCATAGAATGACATTAATTCTGTGAACAAGTATGTCACAATTTTGTCTCTTTTTTTGTCTGAGATATAGTCCTACCATAATGACAAGTACTTCAATTATTTTTTTCATTTTATTTGCTATGAAGAATTGCTTTTCATGTTTTTTTTTATGATGTTCATTGTCGAAGAATCCAATATTTCTCAAACTTGCTACCAGTTTGTGAGACCACTATCTAAAATTATCCCACACTCAAATCAAAGCACAGATGTATTGAGGTTGTGTCTCAAATAGAATCATGGTCCTAATGTGAGATACCCAGGATATAACTTTAAAAATACTTAGCTCTTCTGCTGTTCATTGCACAGCTTCCATTTTTGCATCATAAGGAAGGGGAAGGGTATGCTTTGTGAATATTTCAGATGTGCTCAGTGTCACATAAGCACTTTCATCAGAGGCAGTAATGAATTCCAGTTTCCTGCCAGGAATCAGTAGGAAAAGGAGAAGCTGACCCTGTTCAGCTTTTTTAATAGCTTCATAGACCTGAATGCACAACTATACCTGGCAAGTCAGTGAGGTGTGTTTGACTCCTTTTGAATTGAGCCTAGGAACCAGGTCTTTCCCACCTTAGTGCTAAAATGACTACACATGTGACAAAGGCTAGATCCTGGACTGCAGGGTCCTGTATCCCGACGGAACAGAGATGTTACTCTGGCTCAAAACCTTGTCCTTCAGTGTGTGGCAGTAGGCTCGACAGCTAGACAGCTGTGGAGTTACCATGGATTTCTGAGTATTCTTCTGATATGTAGAGCTCCATTTACTCATTATAAATTACTATTTGGGGGCACTTTCTTCCCAATTTGACTGTTTAGGAAACTAGTTCTCTTTCCTGCCCTTTCCTTCCCAATGTCCAATAAGACACTGTGCCCCATGACTTGTAAATGCCAGCAGATTCATTCTGTAATTTTGTGTAAGTTCTGAAATCACCATTCTGCTAAATCAGAAGCTATTGCTTTAGACAAACACTAACAAAAAAAATCACACTTCTTAAAATTCTGGTCAGGACTGATTATTTTTTTAAAAAAGCAAGAATTGTCAAGCTAACTATATTTGGTGTAATCTCTTTTGCCCAAAGCATGCTGATTTATAGTTCCCTGATTGTGATTTTTACAATTTAAACACCTCATTCACTCAGAATAGGTTTATAGACATAAGTTAAATTACACTTTTTCCTGTGGCAGAGATCCAGCATATTTTACAACTGATTCACAATAAAAGCTCAGAACACATCTCATCCACATGCCACATTTCACACAGTGTTTACCTCATTAGTGCCAGTGGAGAAAGCCCAAGAGCCAAGGAATTTTCAATATACTATATTTCAATAACTTTACACAAACAGATTTTTGATTAGTATAGCATGTAGAATTAATGCATGTTGATAGCCAAAATATATCATTAATGCTTTGCTAACTGTTTCATCCTTATTATCCTAATGAGCTAACTTCTAGGTTACTGAATTTCCCTGCCATCACACAAGCAACTCTGGCATCAGAGATTTATATGACTCCATGGTATGACAAGCTGATTCTGCTGATAGGAAGGCGGAAGAAAGATTAATCATGTACCAAAATATGTTGACAGAACCATTCCCACTTGGTATGAAGGTTATTTGAAAAATAGAGCTTGTATATCTTGGCTGAGTCAACCCTCTTGTTTTCAGTTTGTATTTGTAAAAGTCAAGCCCAGTTCTGCTCAACCCATGGTCTGCTTCTACTGACTTCAATGTTCAGCATTTTTTCAGGATTAAAAAACAAGGTAACAGAATTAAGTATTAAATCCTGCACAAAGTTTCCTGCTTTGGTTTTTCTTTCCCTTTTTTTTTTTTAAATATTTTTCTTGTTTGGGCTTTCAGCAAGGGTTAAAATATTCTTGAATTACACAAGCACACTTTTTTGCATGCCGTATGTGTGTTTGTGTATGTATTTATATATACAGACTTCCTAAATATGCATAGATAGGTCCTTGGTAAATAATACACTGAAATTGCACTAGCTGAGGAGACCACGCAAGAATATAAGCCGCTTCTGATTTAGACAATTATTTAAACAGACATTAAGGCAAAGTAAAAAATAATTTTCACTGTAAAGGACTATAATATCTAAAATCATATCTACTGTGATATTGTCAAACAAATTTGTCTTTGCCACTTTTTCAATCTTTTCAGCTGAAATAAGCATGCATGTCCTGCTAATTGACAATAACTGGACAAAATTTTTAAGAATACAAAGAAATACGGGGTTTTGGTTGTTTTGGTTGGGTTTTTTTGGGTTGTTTGTTTGTTTGACATATTTTATTAGTGTAGATATACTGAAAATGTGCCTTATAGGATAATACTTTTAGGATGTTACCTTTTACAGATGATCAGGTTTCCTTAGGTCTGTGATCTCTTTATTGATGAATTTGAAAATAGAAAGATTGACCACACCAAAACAAAAAATGCATGGTTTCTTTTTAATTTAAGCTGCAAATTTTTCATGTGTCTTTGATTTTTTGTCTTTTATTTTTTTAGATAACTTGCTTATGATACATGAAGTCGCTTCATGGTACACATTAAAAGCAGGTTTGGGTGGCCTCTGGTTTAGATGTTACGTAGGTAAAAAAAGGAAATGGAAAAAAATATACAATCCTCTTCAGAATCGTGGATGCCAGCCATGGATAAATTGAAAAAGATTGTAAATTCCTCCGAGAAAAATGAATGAAAAGAGCAGAGCATTTAGGAATGTTCTACATGAAATCAAACCTGAATAATCACATCTAGCCAACAAAAGTGGAAACACATCTCAGAGATTATAAATTCATCAGAGAAAAATGCTTCTTTAAGCAGTTATTATTACAGAGGTGACTCAGAATTCTGTGTCTATTCTAATCCTTTTCACGTCTTATTTTCTAGTTTCAATATTTTCCAAGCACCCTTACTTTTTTCATCCTTCCCCTAAGATTTGCAAGGAAATTAGAAACATTTGAATATGACTCCAGTTTGTTAAGCAAGCCTTTGAATTGCCTCTTCAAAGGATAGATTTTCAAATAAGGGATGTTGACTACAGAGAATATTTAGTTTCATCAGATCTGTTTCATATCAAAATTCAGTGATGGAGGGCATGGGCAAAAGTTCTCCCATGAGCAAAACCAAGGTATTTTCAGAGAAGTTCATTCCATTGTCTTTAGAAACACTTATTGTACCCACCATGAAACTTCACAGGTCACTGGGTTGAGTCAAGATATAAAATCCTGAATTATGATAATATAAAGCATTGTGCAAAATTAATGCAGAAAGACTTTTGCTCAATACCTGTCTCACTTCAATATAAAACAGGCATCTAATTTGTAGCTCATGTACTGAGTTTCTATTAACACTAATTCAAGGCTAAATGAATTTAAGTACCTCTTTGTGGTTTTCTCTGAAATATTCAAAGTCACTATTTGGCTACAGAATGGCATGATTATTTAAGCAGTATTGAAATAATGAAATTAGTAGCAGCTTATCACATTAGGACCAATTTAAGAACTTAAATAAAATATCTTCTCCTATAGACTTTTGAAAAGATTTTTTTCAAAGCAGTAATTTTCATAATTATATACAAAATATTGAAATAACTAAGACTCCTTAGAGAAGTCAGACATTACTTTTATTTCAATTTTTATTGAAATTTATAGAAATAATTTCTAGTGTCACTTAAATACAAATTACTTTTAAGGACATAAAGTGTTATCATTTTTTTTCAGTGTTTCTCATAAGAACAGCAGTCAAAGAACAGTCATTCAGAGAATTATAAAAAGAAAACAGTTTAGATTAAAAAAACATAATCTTTAAAATGAAACAGATTGTTTGTGTGTGGTGTTCAGGGAAGTGCTAAACTGTATTTTCAAAATATATCCTCTCTGCAAAGCTCTAAAGCTAGTATGTCATATGGATCTGAGGACTTCACACAATTAATTGCACAAAACTGAGGAATTTTAAGGGGAGAGTTAAAAATGTCATCTATATTCGTGTGAAGTGGTCTTTGCTGTATTAACTGTAGCATTTAATTAAATACAATTTCTGCTAAAAATCTGCCTATATATTTTCTAACAAAGGTCGCAACTTTTTAGAATAAATCAACCCTGAAAAGCTTTCTTCTTTTCTCTTTTAGTTCACATCTTTTTCTCCCTCTACATTATATTGCTAATATATTATACTCTATTACTTCAAATGTAGGATACTTCAGCAGGCCTTAAAAATGCCATGTGACAAAATAATGCTTAGAATTTTCCCAATATCCTATCCCAAACAGCACAGATGAGGAAAGAATCCCAAAAAACTTGATAAAAATTGTTCAAATTTTTTTGTCCTCCACCTTATGAAATCCTTCTTCTTTCTAGAAGTAAAAATCATGCCAGTGTTTTCCTTTTGTAGAATTTTATGTCCATAAATTTAACTTACTGACTTCCTTCTTCCTGATACATTTCTCTGGACACTGAAGATAATTCAAATGGAAATTATCTTTGTTTCAGAATCTTTATTGTTACTCACACAGATGATACAAAGGTGAAACAACGTTAAAAATTAGGAAAACATTTACCAGCCTGTTGCATCTCTAGCAATTTTTTTTTTTTTTGACAGATGGGAGGGGACTTCGGTGGAAGTCCTGCAAGACATTATATTGCAGTTTCCCAGAAGTCATGCCCAAGTGCAGTCACAGAAGTAGCTCCTGTTAATATGGTTCCATTGCAGATCTGATATTTGGATTTTTTTTTAACTACCCATCATTTTCTCATTCCTTGTAGAAACTAATTATGAGTCATGAAAAAAGCTGTTGCAAAAAATTTTTTGTATTTGGACTGAAATGTTAGCATGATGCTACCATGTATTACATTCTATTTTATATCCCTCAGGTCTATGAGTATCCACTTTTGGTCCTAGAGATGGGAGGAAAAGCTTATCTGGACTGTGAAATCATTAGTCTTCTAGGAGGAGTGCAGCCCACACTTGATGAAATGGTCTGACCTTTGTGACTATTCCCACTGCAGGAACACTTATGGATATAGATGAACTGGGAGAAAGCACAACTCACAGAGAAGGCTAATAAAGAAATGTAATGCTAAAGGTAATTTTATAAATAAAATTATATTTCAGAACAGTGTTTCTAAGCTTGCAATATCTGAAAATCTTGGACGTGTAAGAAGTTGACACTGATTGGCACCTTAGTAAATGAAATGCTAGTAATTCCACTGATAGAAGAAAACGGCATTGCTATAACCATGCAAGGTTTTAAACAATGTCTAGGTTCTCATCAGTTACAGTAATTTTCTTTCAAAAATGTCATAAAATGCCTATTAAACATGGAAATATTAAAAAAAACCCTGCAGAAAATAGCTCTTTAAAAACTCAGTGTTAATGGTCACACAAGTCAACTTTGCATGTTATAAGATATGAAAGTATTCGAAGGTAAGGTAGGGTGAAATAAAGCAAAGAAATGTGAATGTAAATGAAACTTTATCTATAACTTTATGAGAAAATTTGATTCTTATGTGATTGGGGTTTTGCAGAACTAGGAATTAGAGAAGGATTTTGTTATGATCAATAAAACTTTAGAAAGCTTTGTATATCAACACCTTATTAAAGTCAAGGAGCCTCATGTGGGTTTTGTTGATATCATTACTCTTTGGACAGTTATGAGTTAGGTGACAATGCAATCTCACTCTACCAAAGCTCTGCTGCCTTTTCAGTGGGACTGATGAATGAAATATTTATATGCTATAATTGTCTTCTTAGATAAAGTCCGAGAGCATTTCAATAAATCACACAATAAACAAATTATCATGGAATATTTTTGAGCCTTCCATAGAATAGATGTTTGCACAAGAAGCAGAATAGCAGTTAAGTCTCCAGTCTGGCAATTGATCCATATTATTTATGCTATCTTAATGGTGCAGGTTATAGTTAAAACTTAAATCTATGTGAGTATCATTTTAGCATGCAGTATATTATTATTAAAATGAATCAAGTGTTCAAAAATAAAAGAAATATATAGCTATTAAATAATGAGTTTATAATTGTGTATTAAGCTATGTATTAAAAATGGAGTGTAGTACTACTGAAAACTTTTCACTTTGTATTTTGAATAAACTAAAAAAGGCCAACAAACATATGAATTATAGAAAGAACTCAATCATAATTGGCCTGCTCATTTTTTGAAAGCTGTACAGGCTTGACAGATTTGTTCTCCCGTCCCAGCTGCCAACTGTATGGAAAAGTTTTAGCTGTTGGCTTTGCCTCAGGAAAAATAATTTAACAGATAAATCTGTCTGAAAATTCATACTTTTCAGTTTACCACGGGCTGTATATTTTCATTGTCATATAGACAAGATCAAAAAAAGATTCAGACATTTAATGGTTAAAATTTATTTAGAAAGTTATTTTCCGGCAGTAAACGAGCAGGAAGTTCTTAAAGTCTTTGCTAGATCTCCTGGAATGATTGCAGTATGACTCTTGTTGAAGAGAAATAAACACATAGATTTAGCATGATTCTTAAGTACAAAACTCTACAGTGAGTGTCTGGATAGTTCTAATTAATTGTAATGAAACAATTAACTCTGTAATTTTTTTTTATGTTTTGCATCTATTTTTTTAAGTTGGAAACAAGGATTACCTTTCCATTGAGGACTATTTTCTTCTTGAAGTAATCTGACTTCACTGGTGTTTGCCCAAATTAATTTTTCGTATAAGGAAAATATAAATTAGTACAACTACATAGGAAGATGTACTCAATAAATTCTTTAAAAGATGTTACCCTTTTGAATTTTTTTGCACCTGTTATTGCCCTATACTTAACTCTGTCATATGAGTAAGCCTACTAAGTCGTATAAATTTTTACAGAAAAAGCAATTTCAGATTACAAAAGCATTCAAGATTATTCTTCCTGAAAATAGTTAGAAAAGGAAAAGTCAAAATTAAAAGCTCATAGTTGCAGGAGATTTTGTATAAACCCAGTTTCCTTTGCTAAAAGCCCCAAGGCCCCCATGATGTGCACCTTGAAAAATTTTTCCATGATACCTATCAACCATTCAGGCTCAGGATGTCTTGTCCCACTGTGTTGTCTTTTGTGGAAACAAATCTTCATCTCTTGTCTGCTACATCAATGGCAAAGTAACGATAGAAGCTTAGGAGAGATGGTGGCCATGTCACCAACACAACAAACTATTTCAAAATAACTCTCGCATGACTCACACTGAGAGATCTCTTCTAGGCTTTCCAAAAAGCTCAAAAAAAAAAAAAAGCTTAAGCTTAGACTAGGAAACTCACCTGATCAAAACTGGTAACGAGCTGGTCCCGTGAGCAGAGGTGCTCAGGCAGCCCAAAAGTAATTATAAACATGTGCCTTGGAAATGTACCCAAGTGCATGTACTGTAGAGGGGCCATTTTTAATTGTGTAGTACACAATTAATATAACATTTTAAATGTTTTTAAGTCTTACTGCAGCTACAGAGCACACTGAAATTGTATTCACAAAAAAAGTACTTATCTCTAAAATTTACTTATCTCTAGGTATCTAAACTTTTTCTGCTAGAGAAGTCCTTTGGGGTCAGTGTCAAGGTCTGCTAAATCAGTAATACAAGTTTTTTTTTCTCTCCATTCTTCATATTCTTTCTGTTCAGCTCTTCAAATAGTTCGTACAATAATATTTATTCCTTTATTCTGAGCCACTGCTAGTTTCCTCACTTTTTTGCTGCTCCATAGAACATACAGGGAGATGAGATTGGGTATCGACAGGTACCGTTCGACTCTCCTGTTCGGGTGACACTTACCTTTCCTTCAGAATATGAATACACAACCCGAGTTCAGAAGGATGTGGACCTCTTAGCAGAGCTGCACTTTCTCTGCAAGCAGGATCCACCCTAGCAGTTTTGGTCAACCCTCATTTGAAACTGTGCCTTTTTTTTTTTTCTCTCATATCTTTTTACAAACCAATAACCTCTTGAAGAAAATACAAAACTGAATACCCATTGAGCTATGGCAGTCATGTAAATAAACCAGTAGCAAGTCTTTGGTGAATGTTTTCATTCACCTGTATTTTGTCACAATATGAAACAATACATCAAGGAAAAGAACTTATAAATATTTTTTAAATAATAAGTCAAACTAAATCTTAAAGTTAGAAATGTATTTAAACCATAATATTTAAATATTAAAAATAAGTTTGTATTAGATCATCAGGAGCTTTAATCCAGTGTAATTTCAGTACATTTCAAGAGGACCAGACATACATACCTTAAAAAAACCCCTTTATTTCCTCAGCTGAGCACTTTGCATAATAAAATGTAGTAGTTTTCTTGGTACATACTCTCTTAAGATGTGAGGATTTGTAATTATAACTCTATGTAAGATGAAGAGATCCTTCTTCTTCTGTGCTTCTTAAAGTAAGCACAAATTTTAGATGTCCTTCCTATTTCATTACATTATGAGGATCCAGATGCCAAGTCATGGAAGCTTTCTGTCAGTAAGAACACGCTTTCTTTATTCAGAAGTTGTATCAGACTCACTTTTCTGTGGGATGCATGTTCTAGACTAATAGGGGTTACGCAGTTTGAATTTTACTCTGCGCAATGTATTTTCTTTAGAGAGAGCATAACTTTGGTTGTAAGCAAATCCTCTACTTTTAACTGACCAAGAATTAATGATGCACACAAAATTTTCTCTTCTTAACTTGGCAATAGTCCAAAGGTTCTCAATCCATGGCCAGAGGGTGCAGCTGGCAGTTGTACAATAGGCAGTTGCGCAATAGGCTAAAGAGCAAAAATAGTTTATTTAGCTTTCTGAAAACACTTCCAAATGTGTACCAATAAAAATTATCATATAATCATAGAAGTATTTCAGTTGGAAGGGACCTTTAGAGGTCATATAGTCCAAATCTCAATTTACTAGTTTTATCTTTGTCAACAAGAGTAACATCTTAATTCATGTTACAGTAGCATATACTAATACCAAAACTAAATTCTTGCAATTTCACCTAAATAGAATGTAGAGAGATTCCTTTAGTGCATTTCTAGATGAAGATATTTCAGTACAGCATTTGAAAAATCTGAACAAGGAAGGTATTTAGGATTATGTTTTCTTTTTAAACTTCATGGAATAGTCCTTGACAGAGATAAAATTCTGTTTGTATCACTATGGACCAGTACTTACTGTTTGCAACATACTGACCAGGACAGAGAGGTGCTTTCTATTTATCTAAACCTTTAGTTTTTTATTCATATATAGGATGAGGAATAATTTGTAAAATAAAAATTATGCTTTTCTTTTTTTTTTTTTTTGTATCATTCATTATTCTAAGGGGATTAAGAACTGCAATAAGATGCAAACCCTACCTCACTTCATTGCATGTTGCTGCTAGGACTCCATAATGATATGAAAAAATTAACTATTGTTATACATACATTTGGTATGTTTTCTTTAGAACACCTATTGTATGCTACAGTATAGTGCAGAAATTAGATCTTTAGAAACAAAAGAAAAGAGAGCAACAATAAAAGAGTAGTCTTCACATATAACTACCTACTTTCCAAAAGTAGGTAATACAGTCACACAAGCAACACACAATTCTATTTCAACAGACAACCCCCTCCCTAGCAGCCCAAGGAGTGAACTTTGAAGCACTAATAAGCTTTGTGGAGTTAGGAAATCTGGGGGATGACAGACCAAAAGGGAACACAATGAAGACCCCTCCTGAGAACACACTGCTAGCATTCATTTCTCATTTAGGACAAAGTAAATGGCTTGATTCACTCCATGAAATTCAGAAAAACCCAGCTTTTTTTGTCATACTTACTTTAAATAATAATAAAAAATTTTTAAAAATCCACAATTCAGTCTCTCTTTCAATTGAAATCTCCAGTAATGAGAAAAAAAAAAAAAAAAAAAAAAAAAAAAAAAAAAAAAAAAAAA
>VZSE01004535.1:1804680-1931437 GCA_013398275.1 Promerops cafer | reverse complement strand
AAAAAAAAAAAAAAAGATAAAATAATTTCTGCTTCCTGAACACTCACCAGTCGTTTGGCATGGCGAGGAGTGGGAGAAAACAACAAACAATATATAAAATTGAAGCTTTCTAGAACACATTGTGATAGTAATTTCTGACTCCCTGTTCTGCCTCTGTTACAGAGCCTCACCTGTCACAGACCATCAGGGAGCTCCCAAAGATTATGGTGAAGGCAGGGATCTCAGGGCATCTATAATCTTTCCTCTCCTAGGCTAAGTCATACTCACAGGCTGTCAGGATTGCAAGAATTTTTAAAGTTTGATAATTGTATTGCTCCACACTGGTGAATCTCACCTAAATTTTGTTGCAGTCTCCTTAAAACCGATAAATATATACTTGGGACCTTTTTAACATGCTTGACATGGGAATGAAAACAATAAACAATACAATTTTGAAGATAGCAGTGGACTTGAGCTTGTTTCAATCCAGACAGTCCTTTCTGGCTATTGGGGATCCCAGTGTTGAGGCAGTGAGCATGTTAGAGAGACCTATAATGGGAATCATATTGGTCTTATGAGTGAATCATGTCCTGCAATTGCTATATTTTTTTGAAGTGTAACTAATACACATATTTGTATTGTATTGTGTTTTCCAGTGTATTCTGCTAAATAAGAAATCGCTTGTAAAATCATCTGCCTTCAGATAAGTAAATATGATATGAAATATTGCAACTTCCACACACAAAATATCTAAAATAAGGCAGCCAGAGAGTACTGGGCTCTGAGAGTGGTATATATCTACAGGCTTCTTTCAGTAGAAAATGCACCCACTGGCTACATCCAACCATTTGAAAACTGTACTGGGATATTCCAGTATGGATGTGTCATTCCTTGAGCTGCTATATTAATCACATGCCTACAGTTTATCACATTGTACTATGATCATGTTATAAATAACATCACTTGATTTTCCTTTAAAAAAAAGTGGTTAGACTAGCATGTGTGTTTAGTGCCTTTACATGGCTTGTTCCCATTAAATGTTTTTCTTCTAAGAATATACTAGGAAGGTATGTAAAGCTCTGCACATCATCTTAGTTTTGTATTTGGAAACTAAGGGAGTAAATTGAGAGCTATAACATAGAGGTACAAATAGAGAATAAGAATGATAAATCTTACAAATTGGGTAGTTCCATAGTCTTCTTTACTGGAAAGGAATATTAAAAAATCACCCTAAGTGGGCACTGATATTAAGGAATACTTACCAGACACACATGCACAACTGTCAATGAAAGACCACCCTGTTAATTTACCTAGTGATATAGTATTTTACTTTCATATTTTCCTCCTTGTACTTTAATTATAGCAGAGCATCAGCAATAATATAATATTTACTCTTGGAATATTTATGTACAGCAGAGGGTGCCAGACAGCATGCAACATTTCCTCTGCTAGTTATTTCTGCAAGTAATGATTTAAAGTGATGGAGAATAGAGGTAAATGTAAAAATATTTTTAGGTTGCAACTATGTTTCCTAAGGAAAACAAGCAGAAAAACAAGTCCTCTTTTATATGTTTTAAATTGCTACATTCTACATCAGAGCACCATGCTAATAATACCAAAGTTGTGGGTTCAATCCCCTCAATGATCCTTGTTCGTCTCTTCCAACTCAGAATATTCTGTGATTCTGGGACTTATTTTTCCAACTGTGTGAAATAAAGCTTTACTCCTTTCTCCATTCTATCCTGTAGACTAAGTACGGCCATTAGGAGGAAGACTTAATAATCTTACAGCATTATTTTTTTCAGTGGAGAAAATACTGGATTCAAGGAGATCTGTACTGTAGTCCCAACTGAGACCCTCATTATCCTGTCATTCTTCCTGAGGATTTTAACTCACTGTGTGGTCACTGGACTTTTTCAAGTAATTTTCTTGGAGATAATGGTATATTGAATGTTTGGAAATATCAATGAGACCTTCTATATGCAAGTTAAATATTATTACTACCTTTGTATCTTTACTGTTAGTATTATACCTGTATGACTGTGAAATTCTCCATTAAAAGCAAGACTAATGCACTAATAGAGGACAGCTTTAATTCAGAGTTCAAATCGTGCATGCTGGGGAAATATTATTAATTAATGTGTCCCAAACTGGATTGATAAATTAGCTGGACATTCACAAATTTTAGCCTTGGTTTTGTAGTATTACATGTGTATTAAATACATTGGATAACAGCAAAGTTAAGATCTGCACTTAATTCACATATGATGCTAAGCAGATTGGAGAACAATGTTCCATTCAAACGATTCTTAATAAGTTTATGAAATTGCCATCAAGAAGAAAATTATATTTAACAAAAAATGCATCCTAATTGCATCCTCCAATCAAAGGAAAAAGAAGAAAGGTCATGGATTCTAAATCTTTATATGCATGAAGATTAATATATGAGTTTACTTTCCACATGAGGCTTTGGCAAATGTGCAGTAGAAACCTTCAGCCATAACAAACAAGTGATGTAACGAAAACCAAGAAGAGAAAAAGAAAAAAAAACAACAAACCAGTACATCTGATCTCAGAGTGGTGCATCACAAAATAAACTCTTAAAAAACAATTACTCTCTTAGGAGCACTGTAAACAAATATTGATCTATGAAACCACATATGTAATATAATATATCTTCATTCAGAATTATCCATAAGAAAATTTTTAGATTTTACTTTAAATAATTGGTTTCTAAACCCCAAAGAATTTTCATAAATGGGTAAAAGAAATGATCTCCCTGTTCCAATATCCATTCCTTGTCAATCATGGAGCTGATGGAACGTTTGAAATGTAAATCAAGCTTTCAGTTTCCACACATTTTTAAAAAATGAATAAAATGCTGGACTTATTTTACTCTGCTCAATATTTACCATTATTGACTAATATTTTATTGAGAAAATGTCAGTCTAAAACTGACACAGCTCCAGAGCCATCTCAGGCACTATTCACTGTAAAGTTTAATTGAGCATTATTTAACCTAACTGACTGTCTCCCAGGTTCACAGGTTCTAAAAGTTTATTCTTCTGATGGCTAGTTTTATTTTCAACTCAAACAACACCATTTTCATTGCATATTTATTCATTGTGTATACTTACACATAACTGAGTACATGCCTTCATGTGTGAGTGACCTCCAAATATTACATAAAGGAAGCCAAATACAATTCAAATATTTGTAATTTGAATTTATTTTGAACTAGTAATTTTTTTCTTATTGCCTCAAAAGTTTATAGCTATGTATTACTCATATTGCTAATGCAAATTAATAAGAGCTCCCTGCTACTACACAAAATGTCATAGGTGTCTGTGCACATAAGTGTACGTTAAATGATTAACATAATCATAAACAGGGCCAGTTCTGTGTATTTATTATATAAGAAATGGTGATATTCCAATAGTGAATTGGAAACTGGTGAAAATTAACGTTTTCACTCTCACTTTTTGAATTTACCTGTGTCTGCTACGGCAGAAAAAGTACTTTAAAAAACCTGGAGGCATACTGAAAGTGTGCACATTTTGCTGCATAATTGGCAGGCACAATATCACGTTAACTTGTAGCACATGAATTTTGCACTTGTGAATTAGCTAGATGCTATTTGTCACTGCAGATACTGCTGTGCTACGAGTTACCCAAAGATCAGAGCAAAATGCAGGGCAAAACTACACTGCCTCTAACATGTTCTTTTGATTGTCATGCAGGCAGGCAGTCATTACTTGTCTGAAACCTGTTATCCAAAGTTCATTCACACACACACTGCCATTCTCCCAAATGTTAGGAAAACGTGCTGTCACAACCAGCTCTAGCTCTTCTATTGATTCACACGCTTTCTCTAAGTATTCACCTTTGTGATAATTTTTTTCTTTTTTTCCAACATTTTAGACAAGTAACAGGCTTAAAGGTAGAGAGGTAGTTCTGACAGCACACACTGAAGTGTGTACATGCTTGTAGCAAAGTGTGAAACAAAAGGATTTTCAAGCCAGAGGGTTCTGTAGAAAGTTATTTCTTCTTTAGGTGATGAATACTCCTGGCCATTACCATTGTAATACTAACAAGAACTGCATAAATGCACCAATGAGTCTCAAATGAATTGAACAAGGCAGGGAAATAAAACCCAAAAAATCTTTACTGCTTTTTGTTTCTCATGATTTTAAAAATAATTGGTAAGCACTACAGTTAGAATTCCAGGCTTGCCAGGTTTGCTAGAGATATCTGAGACCTTAAAGAGAGCTTTATAACCAGGTCTATTCCTTCACTGAAAACTTCAAGAAAAGAAAATGACAAGAAACTCAAAGTTTTATCCAAAAAAAATCCAGGGAGTTGAGTTTCAAAATTTTAGCATGTTGACTACAGCAGCTGCATACCAGTGCAAGAGAAGCTTGAAAACAGAAGTAAGCATTCAAGGAGACAAGCCCAGCATCCTGGTTCCCTGGAAGTACACCGAGAGCGTACCTAAGTATGAGAGCAGTATTTCAACACTGAAGTACAATTCCCTTCTGACATGTAAGGATACACTAAGACTCTTGATAAATCCCTTTGGAGAGGATATAAAGAAGGCTTTCTTCTTTGAATGGAAAGAAAGACATTAAATGATACAAATGTATTAGAAATACCTGTGATGAAATAGTGCAAAAAACACAGGGTGTGAAGTTACATAGTCTGTTCTTATTTATCAGACTGATCATGCTTATCAGACTGAAGTTAACACAAGTTTTTGCAATGTTTTTGATGAAAACATGTTCTTCATTCTTTGCTAAGTTCTACGAATAGAAAGACCTGAAAAATGATGATGAGATTTACTGAAATTATGAGAGCTGCAGTATGAAAATAATTTCCTACAATGAAAGAACTAGTACCAACTAAACTCATAATTACCCTTCGCACAACAGTGTGAATTGAATACTGTGTTCTGGCAGTAGTGATAGATTTGTTGCTACTTTAGTGAGCATTTTGTCTGAGAGAATCTGCCTTCCTAAGTCACCAAGGAGAAGTGTTGCTCAGCCTTTCAGTTTCTTCCAGACTGATATTATTTAGCAAATAACTGGACTCACATGTATGTCCAGGCATAATGACTGAAGTAATTTTAAAAATCAACAGGCCAAAGAGAGGAAAATGTCATTTTTTTAAAAAAATTAATTACTTCTTGTCTTATTCTTATATAGGTAGGCACTGCAGGAGAGGCAAGTTCAAACTAAAATTTCAGACGCAATATCAGACATGTACCAGGATTTCTTCTAGTTACCATAGGAGCTGAGCCAAAGATTTCTGGCTTGAACCATCTTTACAAAAAGAAAAAAAATTAACAGTAATCTTTGGACTTGAATGCTTTATTGCCAAACTTTGTTCCTCCATCTTGTACAGCCCCCTTACAACCGTAAGCTGTGAAGGAGCTGTCTGCTCATGCACTGGACCGAGAACAGCAGTTCCTGTTGAAGGGATATTTGGCAGTTAGGCAGCTTAGGCTTTGAAAGGTCCTGTTTAAAAATTATGTCTAGAGATTTGAGCATTACCCATCAAAGAGAGCACATTTAAAAGTAATTCTTCTGTCATTAGAAAAAGCTTATCAAGAAAAGCTTTTCTGCACATTATCAGAAATCTAAAATCCCATGTATAAATTAGGAAGAAAAAACGCTCCTTTTCTACAAAGTTTTGCCAGCTTCAAGCTTTAAACTGGACAGTCCCAATATCTTTTCTGTCCTTTGCTGAAGCTATGAAAGAGGTAAAGCTAATTATTTAGAATATAAGTTAGCATTACTCCACAGATTTTGTAAGGATTTCTTACGTCTTGGATACAAATTAGATAGAAACTTCCTCCCTCCATCAAACTACTTGTTTGAGAAGCATAAATAATAATTACTTTCTGTGGAAAAGATCTCTGACAATTCATTTTTTTAATTGAATTTCAGTGCAGATCATAATTTCTGGACTCAGATCAACATAGGATGTTCAAATTCAGATAACAGAATAAAAGGAAGTGTTAGTGGCTTTTGTTCCAAACCTAGTGACGTGCTATATGGTACTAGGTTTGGTCTGTGCCGCTGTATCCAAGCAGTCCAGAAAAATTATTTAGCATGACAGCTGAAGAAAGCTAATTAATTCTAAATCTGTAGTAAAAATATGAACACTTTGAGACAGTCAGTTGCAACTTGCATTGAACAATTTTGCCCAGGCAGAATAATAGCTAGTATTTCTAAACTCAGGCATGCAAGATTTTCTTTTTTTGAAATATAAAGGTATGTTTGACTGCATTTGTGAGCATATAAAAAGTTTTCATGGTGAAATACTAACCATAGTAGACAGTGGTAAATGACACAAGTACTGGGTTTTTTCAAAGTTTCCTTCTACAACAACAAAAAGATTAATTAAATGATTATGCTAGTAATTAATTACTTAGAAATGTCTGAAAATAAACAAAAATCTTTTGGTTTTGAGAGTCAAATCTTTGAGTACTCATTAGAATATGGTATGGAAATACTCCAATCTCTTGTGAAGTCAAAAGTGAGGGTATCTTCAACAAGAGTCACAAGAAGAGACATTGTATAATAAATACCATTATCAATTTAGAGCAGATGCAAGCTTTTTTCCGACTACTTTATGGAATTTATATTATTTCTTATTTTAAATAACATTGAATGATATATTTCCTACCTACAGTATAAATATCACTTGTTGCTCATAAAGCAGAAGTAATAGTGTGTGAATGAAAAAATATTAGTGCCCACTGTGTTTTATTCCTCAGTCAATAACAAGACATCAACTAATGTGTCCTCAATAGATTTAGAACTTCTAAACAGTGCTGAAAATTAAATTAGTTATCACTGACTACACATAACACACTGGTTTTATCTAGTTTTAATGAATGATTAAGCTATTTAGTGTAATCACATGGCTCATTTAAATTATGCAGCCATATATATTCTAGAAAGTAGATGGAAAATGTTTCTTCAGATTAAATAGTCACATTAGATAAATACATGTCAGATACAGTAATAAGCCTCCAAAATGTGAGTGCTTAAGTGCTGAGTATAATGTACTAATCTTTGGTGCAAGATCCGAATTTAGAGTCTCCAGATAACGATTGAAAATTGATTGAACTGCAATGATTGTCAAGAAATTCACATTGTTCAAGTTCTGAGAAACGTGAAACTTAAAAATCTTAAACTTAAGAACTCTTTCTTTTTCATAATATTAGATAACATTTACAACTAAGAAATAAATGTTGTTAATGTTTTCCTTTTAAGAGTGAACAGTTGTCAAATTATCAGTATCCCTTTACAGTGAGATAATTGTGAGCAGCAAAAATCCAGCTGACTTACACTAAACTATTCTATGTTCTGTGTTAACAAATACTGAAATTGTACTGCATCTCCTGGATGGAAGATAATTACATTTCAATGTTATCTTCCATTTTTTAATTTCCTTTACTCAGAAATATGTCATAAATTAACTATTCACATTTAGGCTCTGTTATTCAAGTATAAAGCATAACCAGATGTGATGACCCTGATGTGTTTGCCATTTTTTCATTCATATTTGTTGCCTAGGCCAGTGGCAGACCTGTTTTCCATTTGGGTCTGTTTTTACACATTGCTTTTATCAATTGCTTTTATCAATTTCACAGCTGGTCTGGCTGGGAACCAGGAGGTCAAACATGTCAAAGCTTGCATCGTCTATGGCTCAGTTAGGATTATAATTTGCACTGGGTAACTGGTTCCTCTGTGTTTTGCACTAAATGTTAGACAATGGACACACAGATATTTTGAGATCCCTGAATATACTTATGGATTGTAACAGGAGAGTTTGGTACTAACTGCTTTGCTACTATTTTACATTGCATTACTTTGTGTCTTGTCTAAGTCCATTTCTACTGAGCTGTAATTTGTGTGTACATGTATTGTTCACACAATATAGTCACATTAAAATTGAATGTAGTCACATTAAAAAAATGTGGATCTAAATACAGAGATTGTATAAGTCATCTCCATTCATCCTTTTCATGATCTGAGTTTTGAAAGGGTAAATATTAGACATTTACATAAGAATAAATATCTCCATACTCATCCCAGGAGCAGCAATATCCTTACTGATGTTCAGCTATCTCTGTACTTAATTTCTGATGCTTCAATAAATTTTTTATTCTGTAGGAATAAAACAAAGGCAGTTAGCAACTTAAACCTCAAAACAGTTAAGGAGATGTCCTTGACTTTTTGTTTTTACATTCAGTTTATCTTTTCATGATCACTTTCTGAAAGCATTCAGTTGTCCAGGGTTCACTGGGTATACATTTGGCTTGATTGCTTGAGTATTTGCAGAAAGTAAATTTTAAACTGAACATCTGATTATCAAATTTTTGGTTTGCCTTCATGCTGGGTTGGTTAGATACCATGAATCATATTATATCTCGATTTTGATTGCCTGGCATACATTTCTAACACCTATTATAATCAAACACAGTTGGAAATTCAAAGTGAAATGCTTAAGTTAGTCAAATACATGTGCTGCTGCACCAAAGGTAGAGCACAAACTGATTGTAATATTCATAAATCACAATTAAAATTACTCACTAAGAATTATTTGCTAAAGGAATTACTGAATCACTCTGAATAATGAATAAATTTGAGAAATGAATCACTCTCAAAGAGAGAAAGATGAAATTCATCAAATTATTTGTTCTGAATTAATTTTGATTTTCAATATTAAAACATTGTGATAATGATATAGTTAAATCAAAGGTAAAGAGTTGGCTATATGCTATGAAGATAATACTCGGAATACTCTAAAGGACAAGACCAGAAGGCAGACACTGACAGCAGAACCACAGAAAATCATAAGTATTTCTTTTTCTGAGCTACAATTTAGAAGTTTTAGTAATTATGCCCTGTACTTACCTTTTAGTGGGCAATGGACAACATTTGCTAGTCTTGTATAGTCTTGTATACTTCCTAAAAATTTTTATCTGATTTGCAACTGGTTTGAAATACATGCATTATATTTGAGCCCCTATAATGAGCATGGAAAGTTTCCTTTCCCAGAATTATCTCTCATAGAGCACAGACTAAAAGCATGGTAATACTGTTACTAACTACTTGTTATATCTTGTAATACACTACCTAGCAACCCTCCAATACCTAAGGAGAGACTGCAAGAGAGCTGGAGAGGGCTTGCTTACAAGGACATGTGGTGACAGGGCAAGGGGGAATGGTAGATACAGATTAGATACTAGGAAGAAATTCTTTACTGTGAGGGTAGTGGAACAGGTTGCCTAGAGAAGCTGTGGTTTCCCCATCCCTGGAAATATTCAAGACCAGGTTGGATGAGGCTTTGAGCAACTTGGACTAGGGGAAAGTATCCCTGTCCTTGGCAGGGGGCTTGTAACTAGATGATTCTCACTGTCCCTTACAACCCAGACTATTCAAGTACATGTGAAAAGTACCTAGTGGGAGAGAAGAGATCAATTATGCATTGTATCATCCTCAATAAACTTTACTCTCCAACAGGCCCTAAATTAGATTCATTCACTCCACTGACTAATACTTGTCCACAAATCACTACTGAACTAAAAACTGTAACTTTGCCACTGCTATCTTAGACAGAACTAGCTAAACTTTTATGATGGAACATCTGAACAACTGGCAACTTGGCCAGAATCTGTAGAGACCTGTGGCTCTGTCAAGTTTATGGATAGAGATAGAAGGGGGGAAAAATTCATACATGAATCAACTAATTTTTAGCTGACAATGTGATGGTTAACCAAAAACATAATGCTTTAAAGCAACCCATGCCCATTCAACTGAGCCTACACAAATTACAACTTCGTCATCAGTAAAAATTATGTACAGCATCCTGTGGAGTTATTCAGTCAACAAGTTCTGGAGGTTGTCTTTTTTATAGAGTGTGAAAGATATGGGACTCCTTTTTTAGGATATTAGGTTTTATGGCACCAGCACCAGCACATTTGCAAGTATTTGGTATGAAAATGGCATTCCTTCAAGCACGTCAGGGAGCACATTCAGCACAACACACTGAGATTTAGCTGTCTGATTCTCATTAATGTTAACAGGGGATGTGTGGCTGCAGACTTAGTTAAATTTTTGTGCCTTCCAGTTCACATCCACACAACACACGCCTGTGCAGTGCGTTCTGACTAGTTTGTCACAGGTGATACAATATTAGATGCTTTCACAGCACTAAATGTCTGAATTGTGGTAGAGATGTCATGGAATGAAACTTTTAAGGAGTCTTTAAGAAATATAAGCCAAGAATAATGCAATGTAAGAGAGATATCCCCAATAAACATGGAGTGTTGTACTTTCAAGAAAAGTCATTATTTGAGGTAGTGATTATAAATGGTACCTTGGTCACTGTTTTAGAGAAGTAGGCTCGGGCTAGAATGGTCTGCCCTAATGCTGTGCCACTTTGAATAAATAATTTCACCTTCTCCGTTCTGGTTTCAGCAGTAATGAAACAGAAATAGTTGAACTCACCACTTCATCATATTGTTCATCAGAAAACAATATAAAATAAGTATTATTTATCTCTAGTTCAACTGAATGTTCATGGTTACTGATGTGATAGCCTAAGATCAAAAAATCATATATATTTAATATTGAATATACAGAATCATTGCTCAGCTATATTCAGAAGTCAAACGGCTCTCAAATCAAATTTATATACAGTGGACACAGGTTTTAAAAGATAGTAAAAATAAACAGTATGAGCCAGATATATTTCTGATTAGTGAAGTGAACAGAACCTTGCCCAGGAGCTTTTATGTGATGCTATAAATCTTCTATAGAAAAACTTCATCGATAGAATAGCACTTTGACCTATCAGCTTTCATTATTCCTCCTTTGTTAAACTACTTCAACTTCTAACCTAATTTGCATAGATTTTTAACTGCTTCTGAAACTGCATGGGTAGTCATAACTATTGTTTATATGGGAAATATACAATTAAGAGGCAACAATACCCAAATTATTCCTAGCAAGTCATAGGATTGCCAAATGTTTTCTTTTTTTTGGTCAAAAACTGGATAGAGTCAGAAATGTAGTATTGTATCTGATGTGGTGCTATTGATTCTTAGACGCACAGAACAAGGTTTGTGTGATTTAGGATATAAAAGTTCATCAAAGTATACAGCACCACAAAGCGAGCTTGAAAAAACTGTAAGCTTTGATCATTGGATACTCCTGCAGAATCCATGACCCCAAATTTAGTTTTTAGGGTCTGGATGCAACTTATGAGTCATATGTGGTCAGACAGGACTTACCAACATCTTTGTTATGAGTATGGAACTGTCCAGCTGCTACTAATGACACACTTGAAAGAGGTATGTTGGCCTCATGTACATAACATGCATTGTATGATAGTTTTCCCTCTACCAACTTGCTGTCCAGAATTGACTGATAAACCTAAGCAGAAGTGAAGTATTTTTTAAGGAGCAGAAGAATTTATTCCTATTTAAGTGTAGAGAAAGCTTCTCTTTCTCATATAACCCTGACTTCCCCACACACGCACTCATCGAACTTGGGCATAATTCGAAGTAAAACTACTCAGCTCCACAATGTCATTCCAGGACTGAAATGATTCTTGCTTCATGTGAAAAGAGAACTTTAGACTCCTGGAGAACCATAAATTTGAAAAGTAGCACTAAATTACATCTTATATTCGGTTGCCTATATTCCACTTTCTATTTATTTTTATCTGGTATTAGTTATCAGCGTAAGGTCTCATTAGGATAGTTAGGATATTCTTAACCTTCCCACTTTCTACTTGAAAATTCATTCCAAGGAAATGTCATTTACTGTAATACACTTGATATTTAGTATCAAGTTCAGTGCATCATGTCTACCCTTTAATTGCATGTGGAATATGTTTTAGGAAGCAAATGAAACACCTTGAAAAGGTGCTATCTTTACAGTAATCTACCCATCACAGCTACCTTTAATACAGTAAAATGTGTTAAAATAAATTTTGTAAATTTTTAAATATCTATGCAGACATCCTACTATCCCACTAACCCAAAAAATCAGTGAAGATAATTTGAACCAAAAACCTCACATACTAAATTATGTGCCAATGAAACATGTATTCACATTGTAACACTGTGACTTCTCAATAGGATAGATAAAAAGAGTATCCAAATACTTCTTCAATTGCATTTGAATGAAAAGTCTGAATCCCAGTTCTATAAGAGAGTATGTTGGGAAAGAACAAAGTATTTTGGCCCTGAGCCTGTGTACATCATGCTCTGATGTCTGTATAGCATTTTCCCACCTCAATCTCCACCCATTTTAAAGATCTGGTTGCATTTTGAAGCCGCATCTTCATTTAAGGTCAAGAAAAATTCTCTAACATGTTAATCAAAGTGAATACTAATGGTCATATCTCAGTTCTGACATTTAAAAGAAACTTCATGCAAATGAGATATGTGACTGTATTACTAGAGAAGGCTATCAAATACTGAATACAGAAACAGAATGAAACTCATTATATTGACTGAAGTCCTTCATGTGCATCCTCTAAAGTGAAAATTAGACTTAGATTTGTAAACTTTGAAGCTTAGGAACCCTTGGGTATATGCTCCTTAGTGCATCCTTGATGTCTATACTACATAAAAATTAAAAGTATAACATTAAACAAAATTTCCAGCTGTTGCATTTTCTGTTCTTGTAGACTGAGAAGTGAAGGGCTGACATGTTGAACAAATTTCTCTGATAACCCTGAAGATTGCGTTTTAAAACAAAAAAATCTACATTATTTTATGATGGGTTCCTTTTTAATATTTGGCTTTACTGCTTTCCTCTAATCTGATTTTATTTAAAAGTAATATATTCTTTAATTCACAGGCCACCTCTTTCAATAAATAATTAAATATGAAAGCTTACTTTCTTATTTCAGGAATGAATATGTACTGAAAATGAAAAGTTATTTGTAGTAGTCAAAAAAGGGCAACATTAGTGAAGAGGCGTAGTGCTATGCATGGATTAAATAACTTTGCATTGTTGAGGAATGCACACAGTGCAGGTTGCTCAGTGCTCAGCTGCAGCAAGGAATGCAGATTGAGCTGTGGGTGATGGGAGCTGGAGGCAAGAGGCTATGAACTGGTACCAACACTGTACCTAACCAAGGGCCTGGGGACCCAGCCAGGTGACCAGACACTGAGAGACACAGCAGGAGCCTGTCTCAAACTTGCACCGCCTTAGACTGTAAGGGTATAAAAGCTCAGGTTTTCACCCCCCCTCAGACTGTAAGGGTAGAAAAGCTCAGGTTTCCCCTTCCTTGTGGTCTGTCCTCAGAGGCACCCAGATCAAGTTGTTGGTTTCTGTTGAACTAAAATTAATTTTAAGGATCAAAATGTTTGAGACTGTGCTCTGGAAAACCTGAGGTTGAACGTGTAAGGAAACCTGGTCAGACAGGTGAGTGTGGGGAGTTGTAAGACCTCAGAACTTCCTCTACAAAGCTCTTAAAAGGGATTACTCTTTGTTATGTACTCTGAGCTAGACACACAGGAAAAACATCGACAAGATATTCTGAAGAGGTCAAAACAACAAAATCTTTACTGACATCTTCAGAAAATCAGAGAACTTTGGTAAAAGTTTAGATCAGCATTCAGTCAACATAAAATATTTCACAAAGCATTAACTTAGCCTGTTCAGCTTAGCAAATTGAAAGCTTATCCAATTTTAAATTACTCAAAATTCTTAGAAGAGGGAATTGGAAGAAGAGTGAAAAGATATAGATAGGAACAAATTCTGGTCTTAGGGTAAAAAAGCAGCAATGACGACGCATTTACTCTTTGGTAAGACTGACCAAATTTCTGCTGTTAAAAGTTTGCAAAGTCTTGTATCTTCAGCAAGATGATTGATAATAATATTCCTGTATCCTTTTTCTGTTGTCTAATCTTGCAGAAGCCCTCCTATGAATTCTTGTCTCTCACAGGCATCAGTGGTGATGAACAGCGTGCAACAGCTCATAGATACCCTCAGTAGCAGAAATATTTCCCACGTCTGGAATCCAAACCAATTTCAGATAGACAAGAAAATAATATAAACCAAATAGATACATCTTCTTGTTCAGGCACCTAATGGAAGCCTTAATGAATTAAAAATCCTTACTAATCCTCATTTCTCAGCCCAATATACTCAAGCATCTACTTTTCCTTTGAGCACACAGCCTTCTCTTTGGTGTTGTATATGGGCCAAAGAACTACATTGAAGACTCCCACATAAAACAGTTAATTCAACTAAAACCTAAGCTTAAGTCTTTTTCGCTTGTTACCTCTAATTATATATTTTTTTATTTGTTCTGAAGGTCCTATCAACAGGTAATAACAAAGGTCACTTTTTTCTCTAATTAAATTATGCTTAATCTACTTAAAAGTCAATTGTTTCTAACTATGGCCATATTATCAGCATTCAATTACACTAGGTGTTTGGCAATATTTAATCTTATTTAGGAACAATAGAACATACAGATTCAAATAATATTAGTGCCAGTTTCTTAAGAGCATTTACTACAAAAAATTTTTCTATTTTCTTGTAACTTTTAAATTAGAAGTCTTTTACTCCTTCAGGGGTACAAAATATTATTTCTTAACAGTACGGTTGTGATAGTTGGAATTGGAGCCAGCACACTAACAGAAGTTGACAGAAGATGTGAGGTGTAGGGCTATTAAAGGGTTCTAACTTAAATGCTAACTCTTTCTTCAATATACACTCATGGATATTATACACAATTGGAGATTCTGAATGTGTATACACTGGATTTCTGCCTAGTCAAATTATATATATTTATTGGGTTTTGTTGAACTTAAGGAATTAACTTGTGCTAAGATACATAAAAAAAGGACTCTGTTGTAAAAATAACAAAACCTATTTACCAGTAGATTTACACTTAAATCTCAACACAAAATATATCAATGTGAGTAGGATGAGAGGAAGTTAACAAAGAAATTTTTATAAAGACATTGCACTGAACACATAAGAAATAGCAAAGTCATCAAAAAAAGAACCCAGTACCATTAATAATAGATCTTTCTAGTTATGCAAGCAAAAAATATTTTTTATTATATTGAAAAATCTAAAGCAGTCTATTTTTCCACTATTACAGAGCTTAATAGAAAATAAATGTTATTATAGTCCTAATTTTATGACAAGAAAAATTTGTAGCAGGCAAAAAATAAAGTCCATAACTAAAAAAAAAAAATAAAATTCTAGGAGTCACTAAGCTTCTTTCTCTGGATGGAACTGATTTGCTCATCTGTAAATTTACGATTCAAAAATACTTCTTATAAATTTATAAATTCATTATAAGATGACTGGCAAATTCCAAGAGTGTTTATCTATTTTTCCTATTCTTTTCCGACAAGAAAGCAACAGATAAAGCCATTAGAGATATGATGGAGGAAGTTAATTTAGAAGACAGAATCACTGGCAGACACAGACTGAGGCTTTAAGGCATTATTACACAGATGGCTAAATATTGCACAAGTATAGACATGTTCTCACAAACTCTACAAATTGATGAACACATTCATTATATATAGGTGATAGAAATGTGGGCCAATACTCCCATTTCAGTCAAAATCTAGAACAACATAAAATCCTGACTCTATTTAAGTGTCTGATGTATTCCATCACTAGCCCCTTTCTTTTAACTGCCAGAAGCCTCACATAACCTTAGTCACCATGATTTACAGTTTTAGAGGCTTTTTTGGTAGATCATCATTCTGTGATTCTGCAAAAAGTCTATATCTACAAAACTGATCATGATATTTCTTATAATAAAGGCAGAAATATCTAATGTCTAATCTGCTAGTTTTGGCTGGGACAGAGAAAGTTTTGTTCACAGTACCTAGCATGGGACTATGTTTTGGATTTGTGCTGAAAAGAGCCTTAAAAAGAGTGTTGATAAAGCAGAAATGTTTCATTATTGCTGAGAAGTGTGTACACAGAGTCAAGGCCTTTTCTGCTTCTTGCACTATCCCATCAGCGAGGAGGCTGGGCATGCACAAGAAATTGGGACTGGGCATAGCTGGGATAGCTGACCCCACTGATCAAAGGGTGCTCCAGACCACATGACATCATGCTAAGTAATAAAAGCAGAGTTAAAAAAGGAGAAGAGGTGGGAAGGACATGACACAACACCACATGACGTGACACAATACCACATGACATGACACGACACACAACATTTAGAGATGTGGCATTTTTCTTCTCAAGTTAGCATTTTTTGGGAGATGACTAAACGCCTGTCTGAAAATAGTGAATGAATTCCTTATTTTGCACATGTGGGTTTTGCTTTACCTAATAAACTGTCTTTATCTCACCCCATAAGTTTTTTGCATTTTCACCCTTTCAATTATCTCCCCAATTCCCCAGGCAGAGTAGCTGTGTTGTGGACAGTTGCCAGCTGGGGTTAAACTGGAACACCAGAAAAATTCTGAATTTGCTTACTTTTTTAATATAAATGGCAATAACAAGACATATTAGCAATAGTCAGAAATATTAATAGCTTTGAAAATAGCAAGAGGAAGGTCAGATTTTGTTCTATCAAACAGCAAAATCCTCATTTGATATTACTTAAAAACAATAAAGTAGGCCTGTAAGAAAGCAAGCAATAATGAGTCAGATCATAAGTAATTAAACTGCACACAGTTGAGAAAACATGCACACAGTTGAGAAAGTGGCATGTTGAGATATTTTATAGTTTCAATTGTTATAGTTATGGAATCCATACATTTTAATATGGAACCAACAGTTTCATATAAACAATTGATTAATCAAAAATTATTTTATTCAGTAGATCCATACAAGAAGAAACATGAAGTAAATGGCTTTCCAAAAAGACCTGGCTGCAGCTGCACAGGTTTATAGTGTCTAGCAAAGTGATTGTTTAAAAAAATGTGAAGTACTTTGGGAGTCAACTGATACCCAAGAAGGTAAGATTTGGTAGAAAGAGTATCATGCTTGAAACTTTCTTGCTTTCATATTTCTTTCCTGTCTGCAAAATAAAATGATATTTCATCTGAGCAGCACATCTGACATAAATACAATTTTACACCAATGATGAACAACCTTGCTACTTAGGAACCAAATAGACTTCCCTTAATTGCTACAAGAGACATATGATATTCACCTCAAACCTATTCCAAGATAATTAGAGGAACTTAGAACTGGTTCAACTGACTTACAGAATCATCATAGAAACATAGAATGCCCTGGGCTGAAGGGGACCCCGGAGATCATCTAGTTCCAACTACCCTGCCATGGTCAGGGACACCTACCATTAGACCACGGTGTTCAAAGGCTCATCCAGCTTGACCTTGAATACTTCCAGGTTTGGATACAACAGCTTCTCTGGGCAACATGTTCCAGTGCCTCACCACTCTCACAGTTTAATGATTTCTTCATAGTATCTAATCAAAACCTCTCTCACTTTAAACTCATTCCCCCTGTCCTGTCACTACATGTCCTTGTAAATACTCTCTCACTGACTTTCTTGAATGCCTTTTTTAAGTACTGGAAGGCTGCAATTTATTCTTCCTGAAGCCTTCTCTTCTTCAGGCTAAACAATGCCAATTCTCTTAACCTTCCTCCATAGCAGAGGTGCTTCATCTCTCTAATCATCTCTGTGGCTCTCTTCTGGACTTCCTCCAACAGGTCAATGTCTTTCCTTTGCTGAGTACCCCAGAGCTGGATGCAGCACTCCAGGTGGGATCAGACAAGTGGGGCAGAATCATCTCCCTTGCCCTGTTAGCCACACCTCTTTTGATGCAGCCCAGGACATGTTTGGTTTTCTGGGCTGCAAGCAGACACCGCCTGCTCACATCCATTACCTTCTCATCCAACAGCAACCCCAAGTCCTTCTCAGCAGGGCTGCTCTTGATCTATTCATCCTCCAGCCTGTGTTGTCACAGCTCATATGCAGCACCTTGCACTTGGCCTTGTCAAACCTCATGAGGTTCCCAAGGGCCAACTTCTCAAGCTTGTCCAGGTCCCTCCAGTTGACATCCTGTCCTTCAGGAGTGTCAACCACACCACTGCAAACACAAAGAATAACAGTTTCTGTCTAGAAGATTTTTTTTGGTGCTAGGTAGCAGCTGTCCTTCATTATTTAAAAAAAAATAAAAAGCAAAAATGACATTTTATTAGATTTAATTAGTTGTGCGCCATTGCTACTGTCATGTCATAATACAATTTTTGACAATTTACACTATGACATGTCACTGGAAATACAGCCATCAGCTAGATCAAATGCACGGCACACAAAAATAAAGACAAAATTGCACTACAAAATTCTTTAAGATTTTAAGAAAAAACATTCTAGAAAACAAAAAGGAATGATATAAAGACAAATAATTTCAGCACAAGTTTCCAAAAGAAGTATCAAATTTTAAATTTGGAAGAGTTTAATGAAAACAGAATTTTTCATTAGGAAAATTCCCTAACTTTTTGACACAAAAAAATCAAATTGCTCCATTGAGGACTACTTTAGGATTGACTCTACAATCAACAGAGTACATGTTGTTTTACACACAAGGTAACACACACTAATTAGCTGATGTAATATTATGACTAACAGATGGGATGCATAAAACAGTGCCAACAACACTTCAGCAGTTCTTATTTAATACATTCACCTTTAGGAGAATTATGAAGATTCAAGGATAATGTCATTACCTTTTCCATTTATGTCTTCAAATGCCCTGCTTTGATACTGATGTTTAACTGTGAGACTGATGTTATTCAGGACATTGCCTTTTTTTCTTCAGCCTAGCTGGTAAATTATGACTGCCGTATAAAAATATTGGTTACTGAGAGCAAAAAACCACATTTTAATATAATACTCTAATCTAAACATATCTTTCTAAGAACCTTACTTTCGCCTTCACATCAAATATGTATGTTTGTATAGACTTCAAATGCAGAAGGGAGTCTTAAACGTAAATCTTTAATAGATTGTGCTTAGTCTACTGCCCCTTTAAAAGTTTCTGATATGTTTTAAACAAAAAATGCCATGATTTTACTGGCAGCTATTGCTGCATTACAGATGGTCAAGGACATATGTGGTTAAGACAGAATGAAGTGAATTAACAAAAATGGACTAAAAGCTGTAAATAACTAATTTTCTCAAAAGCTTTAGATAAAAAAGTAAGCTCCATGGATGATTTCCAAACATGTTTGTTGCATTAAAATATTTAGTAGAATTGTTACTGCAAGCATTTGAATTTTAGAAAAATAGAATTCTGAAAAATGCCTGCAAAAGCCTTGCAGGCTATGATCTTCCCTATAGACTACTAGGAAAATTAAATATATAAAATAAAACCTGGGGGTAGAGATCAGACTTCTCCTTCCAAACTGCCACCCACAGACTAAACGCATCGTTTTCCTGGGCTGCATGTTCCAGCCCCAGCTGCCAAACTGACAGAGCGGGATCAATGGAGTGCTCCTATTCTTGCTTTCTGCTGACTCGAAAAGCATGACAGCATCACCAACCTCTTGCATCAGAATAGGCTGCTTGAATTACCACTACATTGCATGCAGCCTTGCCATCAAAGTAAGGAGCACACTGTATATGCAAGTCCTTGTATTCTAAATGAAGAATTCTTATTAGTTCCCTTGTTGTAACATTAATATTGATACTTCCAATTACACAGAGGTAAAATTACACAAACAAAAACTGTCTAGTATCTACCCCTTCCTTTGGTGATCTCTTTTCCCCCTCAGCTGCCCCATTGGGTTTTTTAAGTTAAATGACCAGTCTAGGGAAGGGTGTATAGCTAGTCATCAACATCCTGGTTTCACAAGATTATGTTATGAAAGGTGTAACTATCTCTATTTCTTCCTAACACCTAGAGTGTTTCATGCATGTAGATACCTTTGCTTCAGGAATACATTTTCAGCATATTCAGCAATTGTCTAGTTTTTGCTATCTCTTAAATATTCTTTTAGACAAATTTGCTCCTGTTGAATCTACTCATGAACAGATTCCTGTTCAAGACACAAGTGTTAGATTTTGTAGAAATCTGTTTACCTCATCCTTCAATTTAATCACAAGTTATAATCAATTGTAAAATTGCCTCAGAATAATTTTTTATTGGTATCAATTTGTATCCATTTCCCTGGATTACTGCAATTAATTCACAACTATCATTGTTCTACAAAAAATATGCATTTTTACTCCTATACTCCTTTAACATGACAAAACAATGGTGATTAAAAGTTTTATGTGCTTAATAAAATAAGTTTTTTATTAAGACATAGCACAACTGCGGGGATATATTAAACTAGTTCTATTAAATTGGTCCTGCATGCTGACTTCTGTGAAAAAAAAAAAAAAGTAAGGGAATGAACATTTGAAATTATCACTACAGTTTATAAATGTATATGAAATGCTTTATAAATCAGCTTTTTGAGCAATCCACCTTGTTTGTCAAATACGGGCGCTTTATTTCAACCTAAGATTTGCATGAGTGGAAAAATCAGTATTCCATTTGGCTGAAGAGCCTCTTGAAATACTATTTAGAAATATCAGTTTAGGTAGAATTACATCATTTACGTTGAGTTAAATAACTGCTTTATGTATTGATTTGGGTTTTACCCCTTTAATGCTCATTCCATTAATGAGGATTAAATAGTAGAGCATTTAAAAGAGAAAGGAGGTGGTAGAGGTACTACTTGCCCTTCTTAATGGTAAAAATATGTTTATTTTAAAGTCTAAACTGTACTGTACAACATTAATTTTGAGTAATTAATTAGATCTTCTTGAGCGAAATTAAGAAGCAAGGCAGACAATTAAGACATTTATTTAAGGCATATTTAATGTCTTTTTCTTAATGAAAAAGTGTATATAATTGGCTTAGAATGGAAGGCAATACAAATCAATAGGTATCATATATTTAATGAAAGTTCCAGTTCAATTTTCTGTTATGACCTGATTCCTTATTTCAAAGTCTTGAACTCACAGATCATTACAGATAATCAGAATGTGCAGGATTTCCCAAAACTGGCTAAAATTTATTTCTATTTGTGCCGGTTAGGCTTTTGAAAACTATTTCTATATGAGGGCAGAATTTGTCGAGTTTTTCACAATTTCATTGGTTTCTGTGTGAAGAATAGGTCTGCACTTTATACACTGATTGGAGGAAGGGAGCTTCAGATGGACAGGTATAAACAGGTATAAACAAAATTGTGTCCCCCTGTGCTTTTACCAGTGAATACTTCATTATCTAAAATTTTGATTCACATTCAAAATGATCACTTCACAGAATTTATTTTAATTCCAGTTTCTTGCACATTTTTCTGGATTATGTTTGCTAACTTATTTTTTATTTTGTGTGTTCAATTCCTTCCAGATGGTATTATATCTAAAAAATAGACATATCTTTTAAATACAAAAGATACAAAAGTATTTTCATTTTATAAATGCAAGAACCCTGCACAGGAAAATTGATTACATATCTAAAGACACATGGAAATATTTGCCAGACACATGGAAAACCTTTCCCAGGTTTCCTGGGCATCCTGTTACTAAGGTAAAATTGTTACTAGAAATACAAAATAGTCTAGGAGAAATCACCAGTTGCCTCAAGACCTAAACTTTAAATTCACAGAAAATATGAGCTTTAGGACCGTATGTTTAGGTCACATAATTCATGAAGCTCCGATACATTAGGATATAACTGTTTTAAACTGAATCTGAAGTTTATAACAGGTACCTCTCCCCAAATATGTCTAAAGTCTGTAAAAATTTCCATTTTTCAAATGTGATGAATGCCCCAATATTTGCTTCAGCAAACATGTCAATTTGCTGTGTGAGACCTATTCTAGCACCAAGATCCCAGAATCAGACCTTACTCCCTCAGAGCAGGAGGGAAAGCCCAATACAGCGGGCAGTCAGTCAGTGTTGGCCCTACACAAGCATGGCAGCTTCCAGGACACTTTCCCTCAGAAGGGAAGGTCCCAAGGAAGTTCATTTGTTTCTAAATCTATCCACTTCTTTCCCACAGATGCCCTCATATCTCTCTTTGCTGCCCAATGAATCTGGATTTTATTTATTCATTTGGGATTTTTTTTTTTGCTAAATGATTTAGTCCCAGCTGGATGGGTGACAATAACTGCCTGACACCACTGGTGGTACTGTGAGGGTGCGTGGGGGCTGGGGGCATGAGAGGAGCAGGTCTGGCTGAAGCACAGGAGCCCCTTGTTCACCCAAACTGCAGGAAATCACAACCCTCTGATCTCGCCCAAGTGCCATCACAGCACCAATACACAGGGCACTGGGCACTTTGATGCTGCTCAAGAAGCCTAATTAAAATCTGATTTGCTATGAACACTTTGCAATACTTTGTAGGCTGCTTTCTGCATTGTGCTTTCTGTGGACTCCTGACGTTAGTACTACTGCCAAACCCATAAGAACCAGGAAAGTCTAATTCTGAGTTTCCCAAATGTCTTTATGTGCAAGAGCATGGGATTAGTTTCTCTATCATGCTGGTTGAGAACTAGATAGTTCCCTTTCCTAATGGCTGCACAAGTACACACACGTGCTTAGTTAGAACAGTTCAAGAATTCAATTCTGCAAGGTTAACTAATAGCACTGAAGAAAAGCTTTTTGCCTTAGAGATGCCCAAGACTTGGGATAGTCCAGGCAGAGTAGCTGGACAGGACATCAGGAACACCAGAAGGGTTGCTGCTCCCCAGGGTGGGCAGGCATGAGGCAGCCTCAGTCACTGACAGGGTCCCACAGCTGGAGGCAGGCAGTCAAACTACCCAGCTGGCAGCAGAGGGGTCGGTGAGCATTGGGAGGGATGGCAGTAAGCCATGTGTGACATCAGAGCAAGAAATCAACCTGCCCAAGGTCAGGGCTAGGGGCAGACAGCCCTGAGACGTAGCTGGGGCAGGGACCGGCGCACCTGGCTGGGCTGAGCTGGCATCCCGTGCCACGGAGCAGGCCCTGACCTGTGCCAGGAAAGGCCATTACTGCACTGAGAAATCTGAAAGAAGGAAAAGGTCTTGCATATATGCCTCTGATGGTCCTAATGGAGGGTTTGAAGAAGATTCCAGGTCAAAGAATTGTGGAAGCAATTTATTCAACTGACAGAATTTCTCTCCCCCAGGTATATGCCTCTGACATAGATAATATTGCCAGTCAGACAACCCAGCTCTTTTTCTTTTTTGTCACTCAAAGACTACTTGCTGAATTAGGAACTTGTCTCACTTGCAAATAAAAATCTTAGTTGTTTTGAGAGAAATTTTCAGTAAAGGTACATAAATATATTTCCTTCAAAATACATTTTTAACTAATACGTTACTTATTTAAATGCAGTTTAACAAGGTGTGGTGGGGCATCTGTTCTTGTCCCTCCTCTGTGATCTCAAGAACTCCTTATAACCCTTGACCCAACCAGCTGAGGGGTGAAGTGTCTCTTGACCATACCAGGAGCTTTTGCATAGTGAAGGTGGGAACAATTCTGGCTGTAACATGAACATCAGCTGCCTGACCAAGGTGGGGAACAAATGATAAGTGACTAACCACGTTAGCCTTGGTAAATCATTTTCCTGAATCATCATCCAAGTGAAACGGTACCATTGTTATGAGATCCTCTGAAAAAATTAATCTTAGTCGACTGAAATGGTACCATTATTACAGAATTTTGAGCAATTTCAGGAATTGTTGACTTGAGATAGAGCCAGGATGAAACTGATGACTAGAGGCAATCATTTTGCAACCCAATAAAGAGCAGGCCTACATGAGGCCTTTTGAGCTCTCCTGGACTGCAGTGGGCTGTGCCAAGACCTCCCTCTGCATGGGACACTTCTCAGAGCTGGAAAACTCCCAAGTTTACAATGCTTGGAAGGCCATCACTGGTGACGAGGCCTAGGCTCATACCCACACACATGCACTCTGCTTGAGGTGCAGCCCATGCCTGCTGAGAAACACTGAGGGGTTTGATGTGAATATTTCATTGAACCCAAGGAGAGCTTTTGGTATCTTTACATACATGGGTATAGATGCATACATGTCTGCCTCTCTGTGTGTGCGTGAATTGTTTTTGGTATGAATGTTGCTATCGTGAATCTCTAATGAAGTCACTGTAAAAATTGTAGAAAATCCTATTGAATCCATTTGGTATTGATGGCGGACTAGTGTTTCTTACAACAGTGTGGAAATGATTAAACTCCAGTTCTCAATTCCCCCACTATTCTGCTTTGAAAATAAATGCAGAGTCTGCATTACAGACTGTTTCCAAGAATTAGGAAAAAAAATATCATTACTGAGAGAGCTGTATAAAGGGCTGGCTCAGGGTCTCTTGACTCTGAAGATACATGTTGCAGAGGTTCCTGATTCATAGCTTTCATGGAGACTCCTAAAGCAAGCAGAATTTACATCTGCTATGAACTTAAACTGCTATCCTTTCATTTTCCTCTACTGCAAACACAAATTAATAACACTGTAAACAAAATTAATTATTTTATCAAAGAAGAAAAATAGGAGTTTTCAAAGCAGGATTTCAGGAAGCAAGACAAATTTCCTGTTAAACCAGTCAGGTCTTTAAATACCATTTTCATTAGTGAATGTTTTAAATTAACAAAGCTGATTTAACTGAAACTCAGAAGATTTTCATGTCTTACATTCCTATTTAAAGTGATAAGTGGCTAATTGTATTTCTTTTTGACAAGGTAAACCTTTAAACATATGTGTTCAAAGAAATTTATAATGAGTTTGAAAAATTAGTTACTCCAATTGGAAACATCATTGGTAGCTATTCAAATACAACTTATACTGTAATTTCCACTAGATCCAGATTTACAAACATTCTTTTCTGTGTTTGGCATATATATAATTTATATCCTCACTTGCTTCTGTCCTTAAGCTATGCCATGCTTCTCTCTTTATTATGGCCTGAAACACATGGCCTGACTTTGTCTTTTGTCTAGGCCCTCTCACCCACCTGCAGAAGACAAATAGCTGGTGAACCTTCTCTTTATATTAAGCTTTAAACTTTGACCCTGGTTTAACAGTTCAACAAATAAAAAAAAAACCAGAAAACTTTGTGCACCAGACTTGGAGATATGATTCTATCCAGAAACTATAAATGCCTTTTCAAAATTACTCACACTTATCTTCCTATCTTTATATGTATAGGTTGATAGACTACCTAAAAGTGATGAATACCGTGATCTCTACTGTGTTACTTCTACATGTAAAAGTACTGCCTTACTGGTAATCAGATAAACTGTATGTGACACAATATAAAAGTTATAAAAATTAAGGTATTATTACGTACAAATCCTGTAAAAAAATTGCTTGTCACATATAAAATATTTTTATCTTCACACCTGAACTACTGTGTCATATCTGGAATCCTGTGTCCAGTCCTGGATTCCCAAGTACAAGAGAGAGATGAAGAGACTCCAGGAAAATTGCGCTAACATAAGAGACTGGAGCATCTCTCAAAATCAGAGATAAATATTATATCATACTGCTCTCACCCTTTGACAGCTCTGTAGCTAAGAGTCTCTTATTGCCTTTAGTACTGAACTCTGATTTGAAGAATAAATTATAATTCACAATAGGTTAAAAATCTAACAATAAATTATTGCTATGAGGGAAATTATTAAAAATAATATGCAACCTTCTGTATATTTTTAACATAATATGGAGGAGAACAAGATGGTACCAGTGCATTTTTGGCCCTAAAATATTTTTAAAATCTTGCAATAATGCATATTTCATGTATCATGTAGAATTTATATTATATAATAGCAAAATATGCTATTATACATATTCTTTTCTATTTTCTTATAGCTTCAGAACCAAACAATTAGGGTAGGGTGAAATATGGATCATGTTAAATAATAATAATCCAAACTGCAGAAGCAATTGCATATGTTACTTACTAAATGTGCACAATTTTTATTGCATATTTGCAATTTAGAAATTTTTAAAATTCCAGCTCTGTGGCAATTGTTTTTTCATGTGGAGTATATGTATGTGTACTCATAGCTGCACCTGAAAATGTTCCTTGTATTTATCCCAGTGGCTAATTGCATAGTTTCATCAATGTGGAGAAGTTTACAAAAACAGACAACTCTTTATCTATCTATCTATCTATCTATCTATCTATCTATCTATCTATCTATCTATCTATCTATCTATCTATCTCTTCTAACTGCTTTTAGAAAGGACAAATAATTTGCATATATTTTAGAAAAAAACGTAAGATACAAAAAAAGATAGTTAACATTCTTCATCAAAGGAATGAAAAACCTTATGCGGCCTGAAGACTGTGTTTAATTTACTTTTTACAAATTTTTTCAACAAAAGTCAGACTGAGAAGGGCTATGACTGCTTTTTTAAATACATCATTGGGTAACCACTTAAGAGGAAAAAGAGCTATAGAAGACAAAGCATATTGTTGGCATGAAAATAAATGTGTAAGCATTAACTAAGAAAAAATTATGCTAGAAATAAGGGGAAAAAATCTCTAGTCATCAAGGAAGTGATTCTCTGGAACATTCCAAGAACAATACCTGGTGACCCAGCAGAACACTCCTTATTCTCAGTCTTCACTTTTCATATGTTTAAAACATTGTGGGCTGCAGTCTCACAGCCCTTCCCAACAGCTGTGACTTCTTGCTACATTAGCTAAATGTCACTTTAAAGAGTACAGAGGAATACAAGGGGAAAAGAATTCACACTGTAAAAGGGAAAATATATTTTTAGAATAAGACTAAAGCTGGAAACTTCATTTTTATGGATTTCCAAACACAGTTTTTCAAGGTTTTTAAGTATTTTGCCAGTTTGTCAAAAGTAATGCTGTCCTTGAGGATTTGCCCTGCAGTTTTATAGCTATGAGCTATTTCTTATTTACAACTGCGTTAAGCAGGTCACCTGGTAGTAGTATAAATGGATATGAAGCAGTGGTGATATTTAGTCATTCCTAATAAGAATGCCGACTTGGAGATACGTGTTCCAAGGGGTCAAGAGATGAATTATGCTATGGAATACAGAGCTTGGAAACCACAAGCTATCAATTAAATTCTCAGCATTTCAGTGGAAATAATTGTGGATTATCAACAAGACTAATTATTCTGAAATGCTAATTTTGAAATCTCTGGCAGACTATTAGGTGTTGTCAGTGTTACAGATGCATTTACTAGGACAAGGAATATGTTTGTGGACAAGAGAGAGGTTTATCCTCCATACTATACCAGCTTCAGACAGGGCTGCATAGCTGTTTAAGCCTATGCATCAGTAGCTGACACACCAGTCTCCTCTTTATAAACAACATTTCTTTTATCGTAATCACCACTATTTTTCTTTGGTTGGTTGCTTGCATATTTCTATATAAGAGGACACATGGGTTCCAAGAGGATACTGAGAAGAAAATAATTGGAGATTGCCTGAGCTAAGGCAGCTACGTTGTACGAGCACTGCAACATCTCATTCAGCCCATCCATGTAGGAAGGCACATCCAGAGGTCAGGAATGGAGTTATGGAGCCACTTGATGCAAAGCTGCAACATCCCTCAACTGTTCACGTAGTCCAGGAAGGACAAAGGTCATATGAAAGCACCTTTTTGTTCCACCCACACATTCCTCTCAAGAAATATGAAAAGAAAGTTATCATCACAATTAGTTTCTTCTAATGTACAATATCTGCACATTTCATTCCCTGGGGTCATTTTCAAAGAATTCAGTTTCCCTACCACCACCATCTACTTATATTTTCAGATCTAGAAATATGCAATAAGAACTGTAGTTGCAATTCTTAACTTAATTGGCATTCTTTCAAGTGCAATTATATCTAAAAGATTGGCCTTTATTCTGACCACACTGCTACTTAAAGTGCCTGATTTTTTTTTAATACACTGACCATATTCACTCATTTTAAATATCGCTCTGACAGCTCTATACAACAAAAATCACTGGGCTGGAGAGGTTCATTCAATTAATGGTTTTAACATTTAGAATAATAAAAAGTAGATATTTTCCCTATAAAAACTTAAATTGTTAGGTTCTTTTTTCCTAATTAGGATAAAGTCAAGGAAAATAAAGAACTGAAAATATGCTTCATCCTTTATCTAGCCCACTTTTGAAAATAGATATTTTCCTTATGTTCAACTAACTTTAATATACTCAAGCAAGATTACTCATTTCAGAGAACAGGGTTCCTGAGGAGGTCGCTTCTGTTTTTCCCAACTGATGGAAACAAAGGAAAAATATTGCTACTACTTATGGTCTGGCAGTTGCTGGCAGTCTCTATACTTTGATCAGAATAAACCTAAATAGATTATCTCTGTGCTTCTTGAGCCACTTTCGTATTAGATTGTTTTCTTTAAAACGATAAAGAAAGAATCCTGAAACCTTGATTTTTTAATTTTTTTTCTTCTACCCTAGAGAATATATTTAATATAAACAGAAATTTAAACTGGAAAAAAATAGTTTTAATGAATTATATTATTTAAAAAAATAAAATAAAGGCTGTAAATTTAAAAAAATCTCTACAGACCTAAAACATAATTTAAATATATTTTTAATCCCATTTGATTTTATTTATGAAAATGCAAACAACAGAAATATTTCTGAAATTTAAAAAATGTCATTTTCTTTAACAGCTCAAAATTGTTTGTATGACTAATGCTCAGCTATTAGAACAGAAATTTAAGATCCAGTAATTCTGCAAAGTGTAAACTGAAACATTTGCCTCATAAATATGGTAGTTCCTCAGCATATTAGAATTCTTCATCCTATTGCAGCATATTACAAGCCTCCATAAAATTCCAATAAAGAGTCATAAGGAAGAAAATAATAAAACCGAGATGAGTGACGTCCTTAAGCAGCATGCTGATACTTCTCTGCCTTTGCAGGATAGAGGCAAACATATACATCAACAGATGAAAAGAAAAGTGAAAGTTCTTGACACAGGTTGATGTATATCTGTGCAGGTGGCAAGGTAAGTTTAGTTTAACATTTGCAAATACTCAGAAACTAAAAGAAAATGTATCTAGTATGCACAAAGCTGTTGCAGTTTTGTTTTACAATATTCTTTTCATCATCTCTTTTCAAAGATGCCTTATTCTGGCATTTTTGTGACACATTGCCCAGCGCAAAATTATTGTGATGGATATGTTACTTTTAAGCATGGGGGTAAATGGTAATTTTAATGGACAGTACAAATAATATAAGGGATGATCAACAGAGATTTGGTTTGCAGCAGATTATTCTGCATGATCCAGCAAGTACTAAGAAATTCAAATTTAAAATCAAGTGAAATGAAGTAACTTGAGGGAAGAAAAAGGAAATGTTTTAGACAGCAGGAGTATATTATAAGGAAAAGGAAAACATTCTTAATTTAATAAAGCTGATTTGTTAAGTGTTCTGACAATTGTAGCATCCTTCTAACATAATACATTTGCCTTCCAAATAATGTGTACAATGATAAGCAAGAGGTTTGGAATGACTGATTTTATTCCACATGCCACCATTCTTCTTAAATTAAAATTAGTGACATAATGAAACTGCCCTAACACAGTACAACAATTTAAACCCAAAATGTCACTTTGCAGTTCCATAACACACACTATATTTGCTATGAAACTCTTAAACTCTTTCTTCTTGTAATCTTACTTAGTTCTCTTTCTGAGTTGCTTACAGCAATTTATCCCAGAGCACTCTAGCCTGTTTTAAACAATCTGCTGTTTCAGAGATTTTGATGAGGAAGTGCGAAGACTGAAATAATAAGAATCATGAAACCTATCTGTTCATCTGCCTAGGAGCTGGCAATACATGGGTTTTCTGTGATTAAATATGCTTGTTCTCAGGAAATTTGTATCTTGAAAAGCCATTGTCTTTCTTGAAAGCACTGATTTCACTGGATTCTAGAATTTAATCATATTTAGCCATGTAACAAATGTGTAGAAACTTTTCCTCATAATGATTCCAAATGTAATGCCATATAGTCCTATTTGGGACATTGTCCTTGTTAAAGCTAGGACAGGGTTAATTCTTGGAGTAGCCAGGAAGTGCCATGACTATCACCTGGAGATTGTTCTATACCACCTCACATCATTGCCAGGGGTGGGGAGAAGGGGTCACTTCTGGGACCCTTCCAGTTTGGCAGAGCATCATGGATGGAGCAGTACTGTTGTTTCCATCTGAATAATTTGCCTCTTTCTTGTACCATCTGTGATTACTACAGTTGCTGTTACTTTCTTTTATTATCTCATTGCTGTTTCCATTGAACTGTTCTCATCTCCACCCATGATCCTTACTTTTCCTGCCTCCAATTCTCCTGTCCAGCCCTCTGCAAAGGAGGGTGGGAGTGCGAGAGCAGTGCATGGTTTCAGTGGTAAAACAAAAGTGGAGAATACCTTTCCTAAACCGTAACGAAAGCCTTTATGCTCAGAGAATGAAAGGGTCAAGAGGATAGGCTGCCTGACTTGCCAATATCTCAATACATAAGATTTTCTTGAATAGTTTTCCAGAAAGTGTCAAAAAGGCCTTGTTTTAGAAAGTCAACTCGTCTAACACAATTTCACTCTTCTTAATTGTTTCATTCTTTAATTTCTTGTTGACGTGACAACAAGAACAGACTTCACATCCTAGATTACATTATTCAAGTAGTCTGACATAATGCCTTCAAGGATTTAAGTTGTCATAGACTGTATAAACTCAGAAAGAACAGTTCAAATTGTCAATAGGCAACAGAGAAAACAGAGATCTTATTTATATGTAGTAGAAAAAATAAGATGCAAAGTGTAATATTTTTATTTTCCTTTAAAAACAAACACATCACTTGTGGCAACAAAAATGGATTAATTATTACAATGTAAAAAAGCATGCTGAGAACCAAAACAAAGAGACAATGTTGTCAGTGTGAGGCTTTTTTTTTCAAGTTTTATAATATTTGACATGTTTCATAAATGTTCAAGTTCAATCACACAATCATAAAAGTCTGTAGTTTTAACTTCTTTATTTACTGTAAAATTAAGCTCTGAAGTTCTTATCATCATGAAAACAAGCTTGAAAAAAAGGGACTATGAGGGATAAAAAATAGGATTTCTTTGAAAACAGAGGGCAAATTAAAAGATCTAAACTTTTCTGTCATTTGAAGTGCCATGAAAATAAAATATTTGCAAGAATGTTGAGCACCAACTCAGTGATGTTAAGGAAATTTCCCTGCCTGACCATCCAGAACCCACAGTGTCAGTCACTCTTGCACACCCGAGCTGGGACCAAGGACCCTTCACAGTTTCACACACCACACTCACACAGTCACACCAGATTCCCTTACTGGCTCAACCCCAGTTTTCTCATAGCAGACACCCAAATCCTTCAAATAATTTAATCATAGTGCAACAACTAAATAGTAAAATAACAGCTCGAGCTGGTGCCTCTGAGGAGGGACCCAGAACAAAGGAAGTCCTGGGCTTTTTAACCCTCACGGTGTAAGAGGCAGAAGTCTGGGATCCTCGGCTCCTGCCATGTCTCCCAGTGTCCAGTCACCTGGCTGGGCTACAGGTCCCTGTTCCCCTTTGTTATGCAAAGGGTTGGCAGCTCACAGCCCCGTGGTGGCTCGGGCTTGGGCTCCTGGCCCGTAGAGCTCAGCCTGCAGCTCACACTGCAGCTGTTCCACCAGGCTACCTGCACCGAACGCATTCTCCAACAACGTGAATGCCAGCAAACTTCTCGCCAAGTGCCTCCTACAGGCAAGTAGGCTTGAGGTTCTGTGGAGCTTCAAGGACAAGAGTCTGTCTAAACTATGTGGATCTTCAAACTATCTCTCACCTCATCTCAGAGATTCCTGGTCCGGTATTTAGCTTCCCTCTTTTTCTCTGTTTAATGGCTAAGTTCAGAAGATCCAGGCAAAACTCAGAGGATGAGACTCTGCAGAGTTTTTCACCAATCCTTCTCTATTTCGTGAAACTCCTGAATGCAACTGCATGTAGTGAGCTGCTCTAGAGTACTGAAGAGATGTAAAAATTTACTGTACTGAAACTAGCAGCAAAAAAGTAATGGTTTACTGCAGTAGAGTAAGAAGCAAATTTTCCTTGCTTTGCAATTTTTAACTAAGAAAGAGGATACATCACACAACCTGTGATCACTCCAAATATTAAGTTTTGCTGAATAGTGATGACGTTGATGTGGATAAAATGTCCTCAAAAGTGGTTTAGTTTTGTATTATTTAGAAAGTACTGCAATTTGTCATAGAATAGCGAATTCACTTCTAATTAAAAAAAATGTGATCAGCTTGGAAACCAAGCGCTTTTAATCTAATGGTGTATTTGAGAACAAGAGAAGGCATCACTGAATGTTTTTATTGTGAAAGTATTCAACCTGTCATATTTAAAAACATTCTAACTCCACAGAACATTTTACATATGCAATAACTGCTGTCAATGCTTCTGTTACTATTCAGTTGTCTTATCAAAAATCTTACATAATATTTAGTTAAAATGCCAGTTCAAAGGTTGCCCATAAAGAAATGCAAGAGGATTTGCATCATAATTACTCATCAATTCAACTGAACAAATAATGAGTCTTTTAAAAACCTGAAAATTTTTATAAGGTTATAAATCCAACTTTGCTAACAATATACTTGTGTTTTTCTTGCAAGGGTGCTCAAAAACCCTTTTAGAAGTAATAGTACAGTATACTCATAGAAAATAAATCAGATAGTTCTAGTCTTGGGAGATTCTTTTACTTAATAATGGTAATATTCCATGCTTCTGTATTATTCCCCTCTATTATTAACCACATATTTCATGGGCATTATTAAATTAAATCTCCTAATACTCTGAGAGATGAGTAAATACTATTATTCCAGATACAACATACAGCGGAGAATTTATGTATGGAAAGGTGAAATAACTTCCCTAACACAGTATGAATAAGGACAATTATTAAGAAATTCAGAGTAATTTCCACTCCTAGAATTAGGATATATGTTTAAATTCATATGGTATATATTTCTCTATGGTATTTTTAGTTTGCTTTTGTTTTCATGGATTTTGGACTTCAGTTGTTTTTTCAATAGTTCTTTGTAATGGTTGCTTTCTACAGCTGTGGAGGCTAGAGAATTTTTTTTTCTTAAACTAGACTGAGAAAGGTAAAATTCACCCATCAAAATTCATCCCCAGTGGCCTAGACTTCAAGCAGAGCAACAAATTATTTAATGCTCAAACAAAAAACCAAAAAAGCAAACAAAGAAAAAACAAAAAACAAAATTATCCAATGCAGCAGAATTAAAATAATTTTCCTAATTTTTTTACTTGATTAGGTCCTAAAAGTGAGCTTTTACATCAATACTCATGTGCCTTGCCTACACAAGCAATTTGACTTTTGCCAGCTAATTGTATGCACAGTAGTTTTTCTTGAGTTAACTGAAATTTAATAAGGCCTCAGAACAATTGAGCACCTGGGTTATTTTTTATGTGTGTAATTAGAAGGTTCTGGGCTGAACTTCAGGTTCCAGTTTTGAAAAATCTTAACCTATGTCTCCTGACTTTTACCATTGGCTTCATGGAACATTTTTCTTCTTAACATTTTTATTTATATTGCACTTGTCACCATAGCAGATTAGGGCAAAATAAATTCAACAATAATTCACCAAGAGCTGTGAGTTCTATTTTAAGAGTAGTTGGTTCATTATAAAGTACTGCCATGTTAACTACACAGTCTAGAAATTTATGAAATTATTTTAACAACAAAATTAACACTTTTGACACATAGAGTACAGGAACCATAACAAAAGGAAAAGGTAAATAAAAACTGTGCTTCCTGAAGCTGTAGATGCTTTGTGAGACCTTTGATTAAATAGTCCTTCTTAATTGATTTCTTTTTTCAAAATTTTCTCTGTCTAATTAAATTCACTTTTCCCTTCTACAGTGTAAACACAACACATGTAAGTTCAGCAGGTTCATGATAACCCCTTTGGCAGAATTTCTCAGCTTTGTGGTGTTCTTTAGCCTCAATATTCTCTCCAACCTTACTATTGTAAGCTTATGCAAAATGAGGAGCAGATATCTGAATATTTTTGACCTCCAGCAGAAATTTCAATGGAAACTACAGAAGCTTAAGCCCAATTAATCACTAATAGAATTGTCTTCATATAGCAGAAATAAGTTGTTCTTTCACTGTAATACTTCTATTTTATATTTGAGAGAAAGGACAAAAAGGGATAAGGAATGATTGCTTCAATGATCATATAGATCAAATATGAACTTTAACATGCAAGTAAGTACATAACTAAAGGACTGTGCTCTTTGATTGACTCCTGGGCCTAGCACTGTCATAAATATAAGGTCAGTCACTTTTTCAGTGTCTGAACCAGACATTAATTTTTCCTTTATGAACTGTACACTCCATTTGTGTACTGCACAGGGCTAAACCTCATTTTTCTCTGTTTCCTGAATAATTGATACAGAGCCATTATCAAAACAGAACGCTTTCACAGAAGGGTTTTCCAAGTCAGTCCCTCCACAAGTAATTTGACCTACACTTGCAAAATAGTAAGATAATTTGTAAACCACCAGGGTAATTTTCCCCTTTAAAATAAAATTGTTGAAAGGCAATATAGTCCAGATGAAAATAGCAACATCTGGTAGTAAAATAAATAAATAATCTCTACATTAGAAATAATTATAATTCCTCAAAATCCATATTTTTGACTTTTCTTGGAAAAATATGCTGCACATAACAACAGTGCAAAGCAAAGCTCAATTCCCTTAATCAGTATTTAAACAGACTTCACTTAGGGTTTTCATCATTATCTTCCAGGGTTTTGAGGTGGGTTTTCCTTGCATTTTTGGAACTTTTTTGCAGGTGGTTGATTTTCTGAAGCCATTTGTGTGCTTTTTGGATGCACTTCTCAGTGAGATTAGAGGATTTTTTCCTTTTTCTTTTTTTTCTTTTTCTTTTTTTTCTTTTTCTTTTTCATTTGGTAGGGACTATGTGGCTGTGAATAGCAAGCTATATTAGCTCAGATGTTTAGAGCATGGTGCTAATAACATCAAGGTCATCGGTTTGATCCCTTTATAAAGCCATTCACTTAAGAGTTAGACTCAATGAACATTGCGGGTCCCTTCCAACTCAGAATATTCTGTGATTCTGTGTGATTCTGTGAAACTGAACTGAAAACAAGGAGGCTGTCAACACACAACCTTTCAAATAAACAGGGGGAAGCACACTTGATTGAGTGAAACATTTGTCATCCTGTTTTGATCTTTTGGTCATGTGTTTTTGTGTTTCTTCCTTTGCGTAATTCCATGTTCTGTTTTCACATTTTGCTTGCATTTGAAGAATTGTACTCTTCCTCCAAGCTCGGAATTTTACCAAAATAATGAAATATCATTATACCTCCATTTTACAAAGAAATTCTAATTTCTCTGCATAGGCCCCAAACAGTCCTTTCTGTAATGCTGCAATGTCACTACACAACTTGCAAAATCACCTTCTGCACAGGCATGCTTAGGTAAGCCCAAAATATCTTTCCAAGATACGCAGAGATACGTTCTCCATAAAGACCTCAGACAACAGAATTAAGCAGCCTAACCTCTGTGAGTGATACCACAAGGAAAATTTTAAAACTGCAATATTTAAGTGTTTTCAAATGTCCCCAAACCATTTTCCAACTATCCCATGTTCTAACTATCCATAATGATAAGAAGTCAAATAAGGATTCAGTTTTTGGCCATATATACATATATTTGTTTCTTCTCATTTGTGTTAAAGGTTCTGCAGTAAAAATTAATGTGCGGAAAGGTAATACATAAAACAGCTTCAATAACATTAATTCTTAGATTCTGCTAAAGGCCAAGCCACTGTCAAAATGGGATTTCATATTTCGATTTCCTCTTCTTTCAGATTAAAAAACTATCCATTTCATCTCTGTAGCACATTTATTGTCATTTGTTACAGCTCTGCTGCATGTGCTGCTGGTGCTGTTTAAGCAATATCTGTTATAAGAGTAACCTCATCAGCTACAGTGGGATATATGTGCACATGCTTATAAACTATTTTATTGTGATTTAGCTATGCTTTATTTTACTCAGAATAAAAGGAAAAAGTAGAATATAGGATAATCTTACAGATATATCAAGAAACTGAACTAGATTTTTTCAAAAGCTTATACATTTCTAAGTGCTTTTAACTTAAAAAAGAAAAAAAAAAAGGCAGATTTAAATACACCCTTGTTTTCCCTGGGGGGATAATATTTATTAATAATCATCAATGTCTTTATCTTGGTATTATGCACAGATGATTCAATCAAATAAACATTGTACAAATAAACAGGGCAGATATATTACAATCTCATATAACTTAAAATCTGAAAAAGTCTAGAAACAGAGGCTGTAGAAAAGACAGTTTTGTTAAAAGATCTAGTATATAATGAATACAGTTGGGATTAATTAACTATTAATTAATAATTTTCTATTGCATTTAGGTTTTTTTCTTTGCATAATATATCATTTCTTTTGTTAATTCTGATCAAGACTGATGGGAAAATAATGGTAATGGTAATAGTAGACGGGCATGGCAATTTCAGATATGTGAAAACAGGGAGAAGAGAAGAAAGTCTGTCAGCTGGAACTGGTCTTTTGCTATACTTCAGTCCAGTTGTCGTTTCTGTGCACTGTAAATTTTCTACTTGTATTACTATTGCTCTTCAGTGTTGCCAGAAAAACTCAAATTCGTTGAGTTTCAGCTTTTTTAATGTGGATAGATAAAGACAAAATCTGCTCACACTTTGCCAGCTCTTACCTTCCCCATTGTCTTGGCATACAGACAAATAACGATACCTGCCAAAATGCATAAGTAGCAAGAAGATGTTTTCCATAACTACCTACTGTAATTATGGAAGAAATTTGATGTATTTAAGACTTCATATAATACAGAGAGTGGTTTTGACACAGTTTTTGTCATCTCTTATTTTCACCTACTGCTGACATTAAGAGAAATAGCCCTTATCCTCTTCTATGTAATCAATATAAAAATATTGCCATGTGTCTTTTCCTATGACCTACAGCAGATGCTCTTCACTCTGAAAACTTAATTAAGCTTGTCTCCAGTACCAGAAAGCCAAAAGTCTGTCATGTACATATATACATATATATATATATATATATATATGACATATAGGTGTATAATATTTTACTTCTTTTAAAATCCTAAAATATTTCACAGTGGTAACTCTTGCAGCCAATCCTGTCACAGAAAACAAGATATGCCAGGCAATCAAAAACCACATTTCGTTACTAAAGCATGAACTATAGAAATTAAGATAGGTTAATTAGTGTGTCTGTTTGCACATGTTGACTTCTATGCAGCAAGTACCTTGGAAACTTTCTGAGTGAGAACATGTGATTCAAGAAAGCAAATTATGCAAGAATAATATCGCAAAACTGTTATACTAACACTCTTTATTAAATTTTTTTCTAAATTATTCCTCTGTAGCTTAGCAGCATTTCTCTGGCATGAAGACATGATCAGTTGAAAACTAATCCACAAGCAACAAAACTCCTGTCATCTTCTACCATGGCATTTTTGGAATATTTATCATGTTCACAAAAATCTTGTATCTTTTGACAAGACATGGTAGATGTCCTGCACAAACTCTACAACATCTGTCAACACCCCTGTCAATATGGACAATATAATTTGCATATTAATATCTCACATAATGGCTATATCATTACCCGTCTGAAATATCTACAAAGATAAAATGAACTGTCACAGTTTCAATCCAAACACACTCAAATTAAGAATCATTCAAAATTAACTCTTAAATGTGCCATCAGCAAGCAATAGTTTCTCTAAACAAAGAACCACAGCTAGGAACATGAAGATAGATTTATAGTGTGACAGTATTATCATAAGTTCCCTAAATAGTTCAATATACTTCATTACCAAAATTACTCTGCATGTAATACACATAAATAACATTTTCATCATCTGAACTTAAAATTTGGAATTTCTCAATTCAACAGAAATTCAGTAATTATGATTCCCCTATGAAACTGCCTCTAGAAAACTTAAAATAATGACCTTTCAAAATATCCTGTGCCATATCAAAATGGGAATCTAAAAATTTATATATACATCAAAAGCTTAGAATTACAGATGAAAGGCAAGATGAACAATGTCAGGAAAAAGAGCACTGCATACAGGAAAGTACTGCAGAATTGACTCTAAAGTAGCCTTTGTGACCTTGAAAACATATTATAAATCACCATGAACAGTTCCTTCAAAATGTCACCTAAGCATTTAGCAGTAAGCAAGAAATTTAGAAAGAATATTAGGAATTAACAGTAAATTCATACAAAACAAACCAGAAGATATAATCCCATTTTATACCAGTATAGTAGAATTTGAAAATGTCTAGGCAAGGACAACAGAGATTTTCACAAGTGTTATTTTCTATAAACTCTCATGGACCTCGCACTGACCCCTTGGATTTTGTGGGTTCACTTGGAGCCTATTGTTTTATCTACCTTTTCCATAGTCAGCCACAGTTGGCTACCTTTAGAGACACAATACCAGTTCACAGAAAGTTTTGATCTACTCTCATGTTTTACCTTCCTTCTTCATTGTTAACAGCACTTCAAATTGGAGGATAAAACTCCATATTGAAGTGATGACAAAATGACTGTTGTTTGTTTATATAGATGATAAAAATAAAAAAAAATCTCATAACGTGGAAGCTTGAAATATGATTTTAAAAATTATTAAAAATTAGTTTGGAAAGTTTCAACAAACAAATGTACTTATCTATTTGTTTAAAACTCTTGCAGTTGATTCTCACAAAGCTTTAAACCTTTTTTAAAAAGGAAGATGGCTAAAAAATATGAATGGTAACTCAAGCCTTTATTTTAATTTTTTTTTTTATGTCTAAGATATATGATCATTAGTATCTAGTATTCTTGTAACTAAACATTGCTGTGTAGCTACAAAAAATATTAAAATATACTCCGTTTGCTTGATGAGTTAGTTTCTGAACATATGCAGTAGTTCAGGCAGAACAGTACAATAGTCATTTATTAACCTAAAACTTCCACAGCTGAACCCACTGAGATACATTGTTCACGGTTGCCAGCATAGGACCCCAAAATCCACAACTGAAAGCTGTTCAGTTTTACTTTGTTAGATATTCCTTGGTAAGAACCTACCATGAATATTTTACATAGTATTTAGGGACATGGTTTTCAACTTGAGCTTGACACTTTTCAGTTTTGTATAATCTCTGTCACTCAGCAAGGTTGGTCCTGCCTTTGACATGTAGGAAAGAACTGGATTTTTTTCTGTAGTAATAGACTCGTATATCATAGCTGATATTTGGTTTTGATTTGGTAAAAATTAATGTCAGAGTTTGAAATGGCCCTGTGTACATACATGTGACATACTGCCCCTACTCAGCCTCACCTGGAGCCTCCCCCCTCACCATCTGACCTCTGCCACTGTGCTAAGCACCCCATTTCAGCAAAGCCTGGGGATGTCCTGCCTCCTCAGTGGACCTCAGTCCTACCTTGTGGGTACTTGTAGCCTGGCTGTTCCTGTCAGAAGCCTTCAGTCCTGCCCTGTCTTTGGCCCCACCATCTTTTGCTCCTGGCTTGGCTCCCTGGGTGTCCCATGGACCTCGTGCACCATTCGCTGTGTCAGGGTCTGGGCCAACCTTGACTTCCAGCTTACCTTTCTTAACGAGCAGCCAGCCCTCCCTGCTCCCTGGCACTGCCAGAAGACAGTCAAAGGACTTGAATGCATATGTTGCCAGAATTCTTTTTCTAGGTGAAGACCCCAGGTATTGAAAAAGGAATAAACCCATCTGTTTACATTTTCAGTTTTGTTCTAGCTCAGCTTATGAAACTAATCTGGGGTTTATTGAACTTCTCTCTTGATCTTAATTTGAAAAAATAAACCACTACCAAATAAAGAGCCACCAGATTAGTCACAGATTCATGTTCATCTCTATGTGTTTACTTTCAGCACAGATTATGCACTAATATGTACTTAATAGTGCAGAATACACACGCACTGAAAATATGCAAACTTGTAATCAAATATTAAACTATCTAAAGCCCTTGAATAAAATGTTAAGCATGTAAATGGGTACTTAGAGGGTTTTTTTGTGGAGCACAGTACACCTAGAAAACTATATTAGTAGACCCATATCCCAGAAAATCCTATGTCAACATTTTCTTCTTTTTGTCTAGAAAATTCCTTTTTCAATTCCTATTGCATTTTTAATTTTCTCCTGAGGGAATTTCTCAAAATATTCTTTTCATTCTGTTTTTGTTTTACCAAGTCCTACAAATTCATCACATTCTCTGCCGTTGATACGCACCCTTATAAGTCTACACTTTACGATAATCAATATAAAATTTCTTTATTGCAGATACTGAAAGCACAGAAGTTGAGAGTACGAAGATGGAAAAACAACTCTTCCAGCATGTTTTTTTAGGTAGCTCATGCTGTTCTCCAAAACATAGCATTTCTGCCTATTTTCAAAGTCAAATGTAAGCAAGGCAGCTTCTACAGTATCTTTCATGTGATTCAGGCTGTAGTCTCTGTTGCTAGGCAGGTAAGCCAGTTTCCTCAACCTTTACCTGGTCTAATCCAACAGTAACAGAGGAATGTTTTAACTCACTGTTTTCATTACACGTAGCCTGATTTTAGTCCATTGTTTCTTTTACTAGTCTTTTCTTTGTTTATAACATACTTATCCCCGTTAACATATCCAGAAAGATTTCCCATGCTTACAAAACATAAACTGAGTAAATTTGTCTCCAGCCTTCAGATAATGTCATGAACCTAATTAACCCTCCATGCAAAAAGAAGGGGAAAAAATTAATTTTGGATATTAAGTATTATTTGAATATCCATTTCTGGCTGGACAGAATAGTCTCATTATTTCAACAGAAAGGCTTTGTTTTGCTTTAATTGTGTAGATATCCAGTTTCCCTGGTAGCTACTGTAGGACTGCTAAAAAATCCTCCAATATATTAATTCTACAATAACTTCAGTTCAATGAAACCACTAAAGTTTCACAGATTTGAATATTCTTACACCATACCTCAAGCTTTAAAATTTTGTTAAACCATGGAAGTACAAAATCATATAGATGAAGGACAAATGAGCAAAGAATGGTTTTCAAAATTATTTTTCTATTTGAGATAAATTTCTGATTTTTAGTGTAATACTTCAACTCAGAAAATAAATAAATAAATAAATAAATAAATAAATAAAGTCATCTTCCTTAACATGAAATTCACTTTCTTAGAAACTGAGATGAAGAACTGGTGACATTTCAGAGGAAAATGTATTTGCTGCTCACAGTTCACTGTTATTTGACAGGTTTTTGGTGTAGATTCTTGGCTTATTTTCACTTACAAAGCACTATGCCAAATAAACAGGGGGTTTTGGTAGAGAATCATCAGTGGAATCCCGCTCGAATTGTTCAGGGACGTATGCTGTTCAGCATATTCATAAATTATCTAGGGAAGATGATGAATTGCGGTGTTAGTCTGCTGATGGTAGTAAATTAGTCCAGGTAGTGAAAATGAGACCTGAGCGCAATACTGCAGAGCACTTCATGCTATTGACTAACCCCGTAGGAAGTCTGGAGGTGGTAAGTGATGGGCGTGTGGAGGAAGCTGAGCCCCCGGCTCTGTATGTGGAACATCAGAGGATTGCTCCGGTTGGCAGGTACCTCGGGAGGCACGTAGTTCCACCTCCTGCTCTGAGCAAGGTCTGCTCTGAGATCAGGGGTCAACTATGAGATCAGTTACTCCGACCCACTACTGAGATCATCCGATCATTTTTCTTGCCTGTTAGATATTCAAGACAGTACTCACGGTTCTCTTGCTCCTTTTGGGATTCCAGGAGTGTGCTTCCTTTATCAAACAATGTTGTTATTCAAAACTAATGTGTTTGTTCTGTAGTCAAAAGGGTCTGACACAGAAGTGTTTAAAGCAGGTACACTGAAACTTTTCCAAATGTTATATAGGATCTACAGAATTTCATGCCAGTATTTTCTCACTTCTGTTTTGATAAGAGGGAGGGTTTTATCTTCTTATCTATAAAATTTTGTCATTCAGTATTATAAAGCACATATTTCCTACTGGCTTTATTTCTATGAAATATTCTTTATTAGTCCAAGAATTTCTTTTGCAAGCACATTTAAAGCCAGTATGCATGATGCCTAAATTTTGGTCAGGTCTCAAATATTAAGGTGTTTTTAGGAAGTCTTACCTCATGAAATATCTGTAAGTTAAGATTCATAAAAGTGGATAAGCTGAAAGGAGCTTTGATATGACAAAGTGAAACATTCCTGTTTCTGCTTTCAGCAAATACATTGTCATTCCAGCAATGAAATCTATTCTAATTAATGCTATTGATAACCACTTGCATAAAAAGTATATAAAATCAAAATTCACACCAGACTTTATATAAAACTAAGTGACTGATGTATGTCAAATAAAAAAAAAATACTTCAAAAATGTGGACTAAATGTTGCTTGGCAACAGAATGTTTGACTGATGCTGGGGGTGTCTATTTATGCAGTTATTAAAACAGTGCTCCTTATAAGCACGAGGGAAAGCACTGTAATGAAATGCAAACACCTAAATAATCATTATTTAAAAGTCCCACACTTTTCTGCTTTTACTGAAAAATCCCAATAATTGTGAAAATGCAACAGCCTTAAAATCAGCATATTTCCATTGAAATACAACTGCATTTGTGGCAGGTATGAAGGTGGACATTTTAGGAATTTTCTTTTCTTTTAGGTTTCAGTTTAATTTGATAATTCAGTTTGCAAAAATACCCTAAATAACAAATATTTTCTCTATTCAGATGTAGTACAGATAACTTGCCTTCCAAATTATCTCAAGGTAAGGAAACTGAATAAATCCAATACTTTCTGTCCAGCACTTAATGTAAGATATATTTTTAGACTCTACACCCACAATTTACATTTAATTTCTAGGCAGAAACTAAGAAATTAGGTCATTTGCACTGTTGGAATATTTGCATTAATCTGAGAAGATGCAGGATCACCAATAACTGATATGAACACTATGTGAAGCTCTGTTACAGGGCCAAAATCCAAAACAAAACATTTTAATGGACAATTTAATTAGATTTAAATTGCCTTAGCTCAGAAAGCAGAAAGACTTCAGTACACGTTTCTGTAAGATATTTTACCTACTTTGCCTTCCAGAATTTAGATAAAATTTTAGCCCTAGGGTACTGAGGTAGCTACCTATGTATAACTGTTAAAATTAGAATAGTTCTCCTAAAATGTATAACAAATTTACCTCCCTAACACTGAGTTTGTGTATTTCTAGCTGACTAGTTGAAATAACTAAATGTGATCCAATTAAAAAAAAGCTAAGAACATTTCCCTCCTTAGAGTACTTCAATTTGAGTTAAAAAATATAAAAGTTTCTTTGGCAATGAGATTGTGTGTGACTTTAGAGTAATACTCTTCTATGGAGTTGCAAGATTCATCAAAAAGTAATATGTTCCCACAAACAGTGAAAAGATGTTCTGTATACCATGACATAAATTTCAGGTGGGTTACTTGTACACTGTCACTGTAATGGACTAAAGATTGCTATCAGAAGTTATCTCTTTGAGTTTATGTTAGGAAATCTGGTTTGCACTTCTTCATATTTCTTCAATATTTCTTCAATATTTCATCATATTTGTTTTGTGCGTGTTTTAATTAGGCAGGGGAAAAAATATTTAAATGCATTTCTGGAGAACTTAGCAATTCAGGGCTGAAATGGAAAAGCCAGTCTTCTCTAATGCTACATCATAAACTCTTCTAGAGTGATACATACCTGACGTAAACTATTGCAATACCTAGAAGCAGCAAGATCACCAAAAGCCAAAATTTTGATTTCATCTATGATCTTCCTTCTTTCCTGTTATAGGCCTATATTAGCGAGTGTTCAGTATTATTTTGATGTATTGCAGGTATTTTTGATGCTTCAGCTGTTAAGTGACCGTATGTAAGTGCATGTATATCCAGCACAACTATCCGGTCACAGATTACATGCATCAGTCATTCCAATAGCTTCACTTCCAGCATCAGGGGGGAAATGAAACCATCACAAGGAAAAGCAATAATCTGAGGTTGCAGCAAATGTTTTGCTCTAAATACAGAACTTTCTTGTCATGTACACTAATCTCTTCTTTGAAAAGAGGAGGAATATTTTGCCTAGGTGTGTTACCCTCCTCCCTCCTTGGGTCATTTTTCAGATGTTTCTAACCCTGCACAAAGAGCATCTGCCAGCAAGATAGTTTAAAAGTATAATGCAGTTATTTATTGGCTGATGCTCACAGAGATATCTAGGATTTAACAAGCTACTAGACTAGGGGATAATATGCACTCTGGCACGATAAGACATCCAGAGTCTCCACTGACCAGGAAGGCACCAGCCTGGAGGGGAAGGGCCAGTTTCCACTGCCCCTGAAACAGATCCTTTTTCACTGACCCTGCTTTTTCCTCTAGGGTTTATAACATTTCATGCTGATGTTCTTCCGCTTGAAAACTTGAGCTTCTAATCATCCAGCCCCAACCATCCTGCTCTGTTCACAGTTTTGCCTTTCTTATCTTGCATACCTCTACTCCACAGAGTTCCTCTCAACTTAGAAATTTCCTTGGAGGTCTGAGCCAAGGTTATGAAGCTACATCATAGCCAAACCCTGTGGAGACTGAGGAGGCTGTTGCAGAAGGGATCACACAGAGGTGGGCACAGGTGCCATTCAGTGCACGACCAAAGACAGCAGCAAAAGCAGGACTGACACCAAAAAGCAGTTTAAACTGCACAGATTTCCAAATTGACTCCACTTTCCTACCATCCAAATCTTCAAAACGGTCAACCCTATACAGCGCTCTCCACCTTGCTATCACCTACCCCTGCACCCACACTGAATCTCATTCAGAGTTGGAGAAACAGCTTGCCCAAACCCTGGATTTTAGCATAACAGATCTCCTACTATTCTATTATTTCTGTTTCAAATAGTGTCATTTTCAGTACAGCACCAGAGATTAAAGTCTGTATGGGAAAACATGGCTTCATTCCTTTCACTTCAGAGTAAAGACAGAGAAAATATTTTTGTTCTCTACATCCCATATTGAAAAGAAAGATAGCTTGAAAGTAGTTACATCTTTCACCCTTCCACCTTTTTTATCTCTAATAAGAAGCAGGGACAGCAACAAATGGAAATTCTTAGTTTTTGGCAGAGTTCTCAGTCATCCCTGAGACAACTACGTATCTAGAATTTCTGCAAGCAGCATAAACACGTCATTGTATTTCTGATTAAAAATATTCTGGATAGCAGTTTATTATCTTCTAGTTAGTTCTACAGTGCCCACTCTTGAAAACTCATTTAAGCGTGACCATGAGTTTAGTAGAGGGGGTGTGAATGGACCACATTTCCCAAATGAGTTTAAAACAATCATGTTAATTCCATTAGGTAATTTCCATGCTGATTCACCATAGCCAATACAGGTGAAAAATGAACACTCCATCCCCCAAGATGTACTTGCTTGTCTATGTTTGAGAGTCAGAAAGCTGTTCAGAGAGTGAGGGAAATTCATGCAGCTATTGTGTAGTTAAATTATGCTCACTAAACAGGAAGCAATTTTGCTTGTTTGCAGGAGTATCTAATACCCCAAATGAACTACTACAACAGACCAATTAATTTTCCATACCTTATCCCTTCCCAGTTTTAGCAAATGCCAGACACTTTAGACAAAGAAAATTGTGCAGATAGTACTTTCCCACAGGAAGACAGCAACTTTAGTTCATGTGTTTAGCTCTTTTTATAGGCAATCAAATAATTATTGTATTACACTTTATTTTATGTACACACAGTTAGGGTTGGTTTAGACATGAATAACTGTTTATTGACTAAATCAATAGTCTTATCCATGTTACAGAGCACATAAAATAGTTACAAGAATAAAATCAGTTGTTGCATTAACCACTTGCAAAAAATGCTCAGGCTAAGCTTTAAACTAATATTGCCTCATTAGATTATATTCTAGAAATAGAATACTTCTAGAAAAAGAAATAGACAGGAACAGAAGGAAGCAATTTTTTAGAAAAAATTAGTCTTCCATTTCCTTTCAACACTTTAGATTAATTAGAATTTACCACTAAAAGACCCAGACAGTACAATTAAGTTTTACAGCAACTATATTAAGCTTTTTAAAAATCGAGCTTTGACTTCCCCATAAATCCCAGTGGTACTCACAATCAAATTAGGCTTTGTCATCTAAAATAACAGAATGAGATACATAACATGCCACACACTCTGGTACAGGAATCCAGCTAATCAAGAGGGTCACCTAGCATACTGCTACTTCAAAAATACAGCAGCAGTACAGAACTACTCTATTTCCATATATCTGGAAACACCTTTCTGCTGAGAATGTACACCTGTAAAAGTTATTTCATGTGCCTTCCCCTTGACATCAGCATTGAGCTAGAGCAGAATCAACATTGCATGACAAATAAGTTATGGAGTGGATTTTGTGTCTTGTCCCCTTTCAGTTGTAGCATGTCCACGAAACAGCCAAGTTGCTTCCAGTTGTATTAGGTGTTAAAGAGAATGTAAATAATTTCCCTCCTCTGATGTTCTATTCTGAACTCTTTGCCAAAAGCCTGAATTGTATTTTTAGTTGACAGCTCTGCTCTTCGTGAACACAATTGTTATAATACCACTGTATTTCATGGACAGTATCCAAATCAATAACTCATTAACAGAATTATTTTAGCAACTTAGAAAGTTATTTGGCTCAGCTATTTTTCTGAGAGGGTCTTTTGGTTAAACACTGGTCTATTGACCAGACCAGATGAGAAAAATCTGTTTCATTGCTTCTGCTTAATACATAGTGGGCTACAATCTCTCTGAAATTAATTCATAAGGATGCTGTATATTGGCCTCTATAGAAGAAAATTCATTAAGAATTTTCTTTAAGTGTCCATGAGAAAATTCATTAATCCAAAACAAAGGCAGCCAATAGGAAGCACTCTAAGTTCATGTGAAAGCCCACTCCCATTTGGGAATTAGGTGACTTCATCTAGTGGCAAACATCTTTGCATTTTCCTCCACAAAGAAAGCAAGAAAAATCAGATATTTCATTCAAAATATGACCACAAAAATATTGTGGGGATAGTATGGCCCCAAACAGCATTCATCACTTCCAAACATGATAGCTAGAGCTGCTTCTTTGTCTGATGAGGAATTACGCACCTCACAGCAGAGTAATCTACTTTCCAGGTTAAATTATTTAGAAGTATAGAGTTTTGGGATGAATACTCTCCTCTTATTCATTTAATGTTTTCTATTGATTAAGCTATTCAGTTAATATTAGCTCAGGCATAAAGGGGTGTGAATGTATGTTTTACTAGGCATTATATACCCGTGCTGACCTGCTCATCTCAAGTGACTCTGAGGGACATCTCAGTATGCCCAGAAATAAAACCTTAAGCTTCTGGACAAATGTACAAACATTGTAAAGTGACTCCTGCAGTGAGTTCTGCAACCTTAAAACAAAGCAACAGTTCTGGATTAGAAAAAGTAAACAGTTCTTCAGAGAAACAGTCTGCATGTTGAACAATCTCCAAGAAAACAATCAGGTGTTCTAAGCGCTATTTAGGTCCTATTTAAACATTTAAATTTTGATCTGGTTATCTGGTTGATTTCTTGTCTTTTTGTTTTGTTTTGGGTTTTGATTTATTTTGAGAGGGGGAGTGGAGAACTGTTGGTTGTTTGCTTTTTTATTTTTTAAATTACTGTATTACATGTATTCTTGTGACACTAGGCATGGAATGTCCTAGCAAATCAAGTGAATTATTTCCAAACTTTTGGCACTATGCAATCTTACATGTACCATGCTTATGTCCAAAAACCCCACTCATATGTCTTCCCAAGCACTTTTCTTTTGTCTTCAGGTCATCAGAAAATAAGCACTCAAATCCTGTATTCCTTGAACATCAGTTTGCTATGCAAACTACTTGCTGAAATTGGTTTTGCTGTTACTGCAAAAGAAATAATACCAGAACACAGCAAATGCAGGTTTGTTGCCTAAGAGCTGTTAATGTAAATTTTCCAAAAAGTTCTTACAAAATGACATTTTCTTGCAATTTGGATGCTAAATATTTTGAAGACCGACTGTTGCAAAGAAACTTTTCCAGAGCTGACAATAGGGGAGTGAAGTGCTGGTGAAATATAGCAGAGATTCAGTGTTTTACTCCTCACAATGACATTAAAGTCCAGACCTGTGCAGATACCTGACTGTGGTATGCAGAAATATTTGCCCACTTCCATTATTTTGAGTACAGTTTGACCAAGGTATCTCCCATTCTAACAAAACATCAGCAGCACACACTGATAATTGGTATTAAAATTTAAAGAAAAAAATGTAGTGTAATTTCTGTTTTGACAGAAAAATATAAAATATAGAATAAATATAAAAAATAGAATACATGCATATCTGTTTTCATTCATATTAGTATGAGTACTTGACACTTCACATATTATGGACTGTTTTAAACAGTTAATATCTATCACCCATGAAATTATATTTGTCTTATGGCATCTGATACATCTTGCATGCTTTGCAGCAGCTTTTTTCATTTCTGTAGTGTCTGCAACGGATGGGAATATACTATCAGCAATACTGCATCTTCAAAAGAACCATAAACAGGCACTTAGGAACTCAATGAAAGATTATATCACTTTCTAGTGGACAGAATGCTTAACTCCATTAGTGTCACAGGATGATTAAATCTTCCTGCATCACATTTCAAATGTACTGCAACCAGTTATGATAGTACCTTGTAGCTCAACACATCTTTATTTTTCCATGGTCTCAAAGATTTGAAAAAAATTTTCTGAGATAGCCTGTAAGTGAAATGACTCATTGTGCTATAGTAATGCCTCACTCAGTTTTGTGGAAATAAAAGTGATTAAAACATATCCAATCAGGTGGGGGTTGTATAGAAAATAACTGTGAAATAAGTCTTGGTTGTAGACTTCAGAGGGTTTTGCTGAACTACAACAAGAAAGTGAGAGATTATGTGAAACAGCCAATTGGAACTGAGAAAGGAATAAGATACATTCATTTTCAGTGAGGTCCCTATTGTGGAAACATCTTGTTACTTTTATATTTCACCTGAATGATAATATCACCAAGCCGACACTGAAAAGGATGAATTTTATCCCTAGTGTAACATCTAGCTAGATCCATCTAGCCAGCACATTTCAAAACCATTTCTGATTATTTGGTTGTTCAGTTTATTTCCACATCTCTAATGTCACACAGATGCTACAGCAGTACCACAGAAACTACTGAATGCTTTCGGCAGTATCTCCAGGATTTATCACGTGCTCACACTGAATGTTAGTTATTATGAGTTCCTGACTGAAATGAAAAAGCAGATCACATCTGTATGTACCAGACTGCAAGGGTAGAAAGTTTGGCATTAAGAAAGCCTAAGTTTTCTGACGATGCAAAGCAACAACAACAACAACAACTACAACAACAAATTTTTACATTCAATACTTGCATTTTTATGAGGGATAGAAATGTTTAGTATATCCACTGTCTCTCATCCCTTGCCACCAGTGAAGGATCAACTTCTAAGACATATCAAGACACTGTACTGTCCTGATCAAAACAGAAACAGACTAAATCCATTGCTGCTCTCAGACTGACTTCCGCTAGTTTGGAGATCTTCCCAGTAAGGTTACTGGAGTAAATTGTGTGCAGGCTTTTCATTCACAAAGTTTTTTAATCTTATGTTGAGATGGACTGGATGTTGTGTTGGTTAAAATGCTACTGCTTGATTCACATAAATACAGTTGTTGGAATTTTGCTGTTTATAAGTAAAAGTTTAATGCTTGCCAAGCGTACTGGGTCTGGTTGGGATGTAGTTCATTTTTTTCATAGCAGTCCATATGGCACTTTTAATTTCAAATTTGTGACTGTAAACAGCCTTGTGAATACCCCTAAGCCTTAGCTATTGCAGGGCTAATATTGATGCTCACACAGCATCACGGCCGCCTGTTTCTCACCCTACCCACACAGAGAACAGGCTAGTGGTGGGGAAGAGGTTGGGTGGGGGCAGAGCTGGGAGAGCTGAGCTAGATTGAACAAAGAGCTATTTCATGCTCTGTTATGTGTCATCCAGCAATGAAATGGGGGGAGTGAGTGAGCAGCTGGTGGGTGCTTAGCTCTGACGGGGATCAAACCCACTGCAAAGGACCTTAATCTTTGCCCTGTGTTACACAGCCCTGTATTTCAGCAGAGGTGTTTACTAGGAAGATCTTATCCTTTGATTGCATTATACCCTACCCAAAACTCTGAAATTCTCAATTATGTAGTGGTCAACATATCACTTCACACATTAAGACCAGAAATGAAAAAGACAGGGAAATATACGGGAAGGTGAGATACACACGTATTAGATACCTAATACTGTCAAAGTGAAATTCTACCATCCTTAAAGCTAATGACGACATTCAAATGGAGTAGAAAGAAGCCAGTATTTCAGCTATGAAAATTCCCATCATTCTTATAATTCTATTCCAATACCATTAGAAGCAGATAAATAGAGTAGAAATGTCATGTGTACTAATGCTAATTCCTGTGTCCTGGAAAAGTGAGAACAAGTAATTATCTTGATTTCCAACATGCATAGTATCCTTGACAATGTTGGGATTTACTAACGTATTCCTGACATATGAAAGGACAGAGAAAAGCACCTAATCAAGGCATCAATATTCAAAGCAGAACTAGCATCAAAATAGGACATTTTCATGTTGTATTTAAGTAGTATTATGTAAGTATAGTATAAGTAGGTCTTGGTGGCAGCTAAAATACTGGAAACAATTTTCTTTGCTTGTGGAGCTAGAGCTTCATTCAGCCTGCTCATTTTCCCCATGATTTTTCTGGGTTTATAACTGGAGGTGCACAAATTACTGTGCTGCAAAGCTAGTGATAGTTTCAGGGCAAGATTTCTTTAGTTTATTATTTATAGTTTGCACTGTGGGCCAGGAGAGAGAAGGAAAAAGGGAACTTGCATACTGAAATCAATACAAATAATAATAGCCTCTTACAAGACAAGCCTCAGGGGCTGAATATCTCTGGGTTCCTTTTTTTACATAAATGATCTCAGTGGATTATTGTTTCAATGTTTTGTGCTGTCAGTCACAGTCAGCTACCAGCCCTCTTTTTGGTCCCATGGAAATCTTCTCACTTCTGTGTGCCAAAATAAAACAAAATTACATAGCAGCAGGTAGCCCATGGTGGCTTTCCTGAATGTCTTCAGCAGAACTGTACTACAACAGAAGCAGTAATCCATGCTATTCATGGCTCTTTTTCAGACCCACATCCTGTCAGTCAATGCTGAAGTGGCCAAATGTGTTTCCACATTATACATAAAATTTCTCATTGCTGAGCAGCTTGGGGCTGGGACTGAATTATTTGTCTTGTTTTATTTTCACTTATTTTTAGCAAGGAAAACACATTGAAAACTAAAAAATATTCATTTGGATCACAAAAACATTTATATTTGATAATTTTGCTGTCATTTTAATAGGAATGTGCATTAGGATTCTGCAGGATTGATATTAGGTAAACGAAAGACATTCAGGTATCTCAGTACTTCCAATGTGTGCGTATAATAACAATACTTGGTGCCTAAATTTTTCCATAAATTTCTTTTTTCTAAGCAACTCACTTCTGTTATTCTACTTACTATTGTATTATGTACTGAAACAGACAATTTTTCATAATTCTTTTGGCATCATCATAATAGTTTTTTTCTTATTAGTCATTTCCATGTATCTACATAAATATTCAGTGAAAATACATTTAAATTGTTTTTTAAATGTTTATAATTTTTATAATTGTGTAATTTTATTCAGACAGTGTAATATCTTCTATAAAATGAATTATATATCTTTTTAAAAAATAGATTGTTATGATCCCATTTAATGAATTATTCAGTGGTTATAGAGAACATATTACAGTCTCTGAATTTCTGAATTTTTATTTTACCATTTTACTAAAACAATAGCATTTTTTGTAACCACAGGCATATTTTTCATTGAATACCTTTTGATTTTTTGTTCCCTTTTACACTCAGAAAATTTAAGAACATAGGAGGGAAATTAATTAAGATGTCTGCATTTCCTGGATCTTAGAAAGAAGATGAGCAATTGGCATTTGACTCATTTTTGGCAAGTAAAAAGGTTTTTTCTCTCCAGGGATATTTTCCTGGTAACTATTCAGCTTATTGCAGATATTTTGAATCATATGCAACAGTGACAGTTTTACAAAACTGTCTCAAAAGAAATGGACAGAAAGCAGAGATTTGACCAACATGAGAAAAGTTGCTGAAAGACAATCAAAAAACCCCAGTCTTAAGTGTATCACCCACCTTTGTGTATCCACACAATATTAATTTTCTAAGACTACATCAACTGGAGAAGTGCTGGAATATACTTTCAGAAGCTACACAGTGAAGCTAAAAAGTAGACAATGGACCAACATATCAAAGACAGTTTGGTACTTTTGCCTAGCTCCTCAAAGCTATACTAATGCCAATGGAAATCGCAAGCAGTACTTTAAAACCAAAAGCATTAAAGCAACAGAAATCCTGAATGTGTTTCAGGCACAAAGGAGGGCACAAACAGAGGGCACAGGAACAGACTGTCCCTGTGTGCTGAAAGATGAGTAGACGAAGCAAACCGCCAGCCTGGATGGGCAACAAGGTTTTGGAGGAACTTAGAAATAAAAAGAGGACGTATCATCTTTGGAAGGAGGGTCAGGTCTCACAGGAAGTATTTAAGGGGGCTGGTAGGGCATGTAGGAAAAAAAATAGGGAGGCCAAAGCTCAGTTCAAACTTAGGTTGGTAACTTTTGTAAAGGATAATAAAAAATGTTTTACAAATATATTAATGGTAAAAGGAAGGGCAAGACCAGCCTTTGTTCCTTATTGGATGAGGGAGGGAACTCAGTAACTGCAGATGAGGAGAAGGCGGAAGTGCTTAACGCCTTCTTTGCCTCAGTCTTTAGTGGGAAGACGGCTTGTCCTCAGGACAGCTGTCACACTGGGTTGGTGGATGGTGTCAAGGAGCAGAATGGTCTCCCTGTTATCCAGGAGGAGTCAGTCAGAGAACTGCTGAGACACTTGGATGTTCATAAATCTGTGGGACCAGATGGGATCCATCCCAGGATGATGAAGGAGCTGGCAGATGAGCTTGTGAAGCTGCTCTCCATCATTTACCAACAGTCTTGGCTCAGTGGGGAGGTTCCAGATGACTGGAAGCTGGCCAATGTGACTCCCATTCACAAAAATGGTAGGAAGGAGGATTCTGGTAATTATAGGCCAGGAATCCTGATCTCAGTACCTGGTAAGGTTATGGAACAGTTTATACTGAGTGTCATCACACAGCACCTACAGGATGGCCAGGGTATCAGACCCAGCCAGCATGGGTTTAGGGGGGGTAGGTCGTGTTTGACCAACCTGGTCTCCTTTTATGCCCAGGTGACCTGCCTGGTAGATGCAGGAAAGGCTGTGGATGTTGTCTGTTTGGACTTCAGCAAGGCCTTGGACACTGTCTCCCACAGCACACTCCTGGAGAAGCTGGCAGCCCATGGCTTGGACAGGAGCACTTTTTGCTAGGTTAGGAACTGGCTGGATGGCCGGGCCCAGAGAGTGGTGGTGAATGGTGCTGCATCCAGCTGGTGGCCAGTCACCAGTGGTGTCCTCAGGGGGTCTGTGCTGGGGCCGGTACTGTTCAATATTTTTATTGATGACATGGATGAGGGAATTGAGTCTTCCATTGGTAAATTTGCAGATGACACCAAGCTGGGAGCATGTGTCAATCTGTTGGAAGGTAGGAGGGCTCTGCAGAGGGACCTGGAACAGTTGGATGGATGGGCAGAGTCCAATATGATGAAGTTTAATAAGTCCAAGTGCTGAGTCCTGCATTTTGGGCACTCCCTGCAGCGTTACAGGCTGGGGACGGTGTGGCTGGGATGGTGTGCCCAGGCGGAAAGGGACCTGGAGGTCAACAGCTGACTGAACATGAGCCAGCAGTGTGCCCTGGTGGCCAAGAAGGCCAAAGGCATCCTGGCCTGTATCAGGAACAGTGTGGCCAGCAGGAGCAGGGAGGTCATTCTTCCCCTGTACTCGGCACTGGTGAGGCTGCACCTTGAGTGCTGTGTCCAGTTCTGGTCCCTCAGTTTGGGAAGGACGTTGAGACGCTTGAGCGCGTCCAGAGGAGGCAACGAGGCTGGTGAGGAGCTTGGAACACAAGCCCTGTGAGGAACAACTGAGGGAGCTGGGGTTGTTTAGCCTGGAGAAAAGGAGACTCAGAGGTGACCTTATCACTTTACAGCTCCCTGAAAGGTGGCTGTTGTCAGGTGGGGGCTGGTCTCTTTCTCCAGGCAGCAACTGACAGAACGAGAGAAGACAGTCTCAAGCTGCTCCAAGAGAAATATAGGTTGGATATTAGGAAAAAGCTTTTCATGGAAAGAATAATATAGTACTGGAATGATCTGCCCGTGGAGGTGGTGTAGTCACGATCCCTGGATGTGTTTAAAGAAAGACTGGATGTGGCACTCGGTGCCATAGTCTGTTTGAGGTGTTAGGGCATGGGTTGGACTCGATGATCTTAGAGGTCTCTTCCAATCTAACCATTCTGTGATTCTGTGATAGGAAAACAGGAGTTGAAGCCCTTAATATTGGACCTTTCTTTTTTAAAATAGTCTCACATAGTGCTAGGAAATTAAAAGAAATTTTAGAAAGAACCTTCTTACCGCAGCTATGTGACAGACTCTGTGCTGATTGATGTTTATGTCCAGCATCTGATTTGGCAGAAATGCATGTGACTTTGGAAACACATGATGCTTTTTCTGTCTACATTACTACTATAACTCTTTATGCAAAGTTTATTTTTCCTTGTTATTTAGTGTCTCTTCCATTTACTGAAATGTTTTTTCTTGTACACACTCTTCTATGCTACATTTGGTAGTCATGTCAGACTTTCTACATTGTTTATTCTAATCACAATTACTAATGTCACAAACCTTTTCTCTGCAGCACAGTTTGTATTTTATGGTTATACATTATGTCAAATTATTAATACTATGATTTCTTTGCATTTATGAGAAATCTAGTTTGTGATGCACTGCACAATATTATGGAAGTTGTAAGTGTAGGCCAGTTGAAGGCAAATAATGTTTTTCTCTGGCTTAATGGTAATTTTAAAAGCAGGAAAAATAGCATTAATTCTGTGATATTTTCAGCCAAGCTAAAACTAACGACTGTTTCTCTAACTTAATTGAAGTGTGAGTTAATTGCCTTTCTTTTCATTTAAAACCCCTACTTGCATCTTTACCATAATAAAGATTTTATTCCACTGTTTTTTTTAGTCTGTAAACAAAAAGTAATACTAACTTATCTTGTCCAAGGATCAGAATACAGAATGTTAAAATCTTTTCTATTACAGTAGTATTGCTGTTATTTTTTGTACTTACTTTAATTTTTAAAATTTTGTTTATACTCTCACCGGTAAGTTGATATGTCTTCTCACATTGTCATCGCATTTTCTAAATGCGTTACACTTCAAACTCTGTCAGATGGGAATTTAGGAGCAAAACAGGCACAAGAACAGATCCACCCCACTGACTGAGAAGTCCTTTCCAAGAATGGTAGAGCTGAAGTTTCTAATTTATCACACGCACAGGCGTTTACACACATGATCCATACAGAAACACACTCCCACTACTCAAGGCCTCCACTCTGTGTCCAGCACCATGCATGTGGGGGGCATCTGTAGATGCATCTCAGACCACCCAGAGCTATTTGAATTACATATTCTTTTCAGCTTAGATGATTGGCATGAGTTTCCACTGGCCCCATTGCTCATGTCACTTTAGGAGAGTCCCTTGGATACTTCCCAGGTTTAAAGCCAATTAGCTATTGTTACTTAGGTTGATATCACCTTCTGGATTCCTGCCTCAAACATGTTATAGGGAAGCAGTTGTTAGAAGTTCACCTGTCCTTCATTTTTCCCCCCTTTATATAACTAAGCCATTAGAAATGAGCAGGTGCAGTTGAGGGCTTTCGGACAATCCTCTCCCATGACCACAGTATTTGGGTTGTTTTCCCAGAGCGTACCATAAGAATCCCTTATGAGTGAAGAGGTGAAGTTTGCCCCATGGAAAGGCTCTTGCCAAACCAGGAACCAATCTGAATAACTTGAACTTATATAACTATCGGCCTTGGGATTTAGCAATTTTGCATTCTTCGACACCAAAAGCAATGCATCCCCTCTTCTCCACCAATCATTGATAACTTTTGCAAATAGGGTAAAGTTGGAGATGTTTTACCCCCACTTAGGCAGAGCATCTGCTACAGGAGGAAAGAAACTCTTTAATTAAAACATAATATATTTTCTGTATCAACAACTTTTTTTTTTCCATTTTCAGCAGTCAGTGAACGTAAAGCACTTGTATCTAGGACCTATTATACTCTTGGTGACAAAACAAAAGATAAACCTCTGCCAATGTACACTCTACCAGAGGAAAGGGGCAAAATTGTTTTTCAGAGACAGCATATTTAAATGCAAAAACATGCAAAGTATGTATATGTAAAGTAGAGTGCAAAGCATTTTTTATTGTCTTCTCTTGAAGACTAAGATTTGAGTATTTCCAATTTTGTCAGAGTCAGATAAATAGTAGGACTGCAAGACTTTAAATGAGGCCTCTCAGTAACCTCATGAAGCTAGTTCTCTTATACTTTTTTTGATCAGCATATACATGCATGGAACTGAAAATGGTAGCTGTCTCTTCAGCCCCCTTTTTTCCTGGTATCTAAAACACTGACCTCCTTACCACTAATGAAGTGAGTATCATTTTTATTTAGTCAGTGCTATCTGTTTAGAAAAGTAAACAAATATTAGACAAACTGCCCCAAAGGTTGTGCCTTTTAACTGGCCTACCTGCATATTTTCCCTCTCTGTCCTACTTCTTCTCAGTGAGTTATTTCAGATAAGATTATAAACCCTTAAAGAATTTATTTCCAAAACACATCTAATACAATGAGTCTCTAACCCTAACTACAGCTGTTTATTATTATTTGTAAATAAAACAATAGCTGTAAGTTTATTAATTGAGTTTAACTAACTAAAGCAGCTTAGCACTCTGTCTATATAGGGCATCTCTGTATTTTCACTCATTTTTCATAATCCTTAAAGCAAGTCTTACAACATGTGGGAGCGAAGTTAAAAAAGAAGAAAAAGTAACAAAAGAAACCTCACCTGAGTTGCCCTAAGCTGACCTTTATTATGATAGTGACTTGTGATTACAAAGAGCTGTCTGTAAAAAGACAATTTAGTGCTACTGTAAGTTCCATTATGAATGCAAGATTCTAACTTACTAGTATTTGGATCCTGTGTGCTGAAGGAACTGCTCTGTACCTCAGAGCTGACAGTGTCTGGCCCTAGGTCTGATTCACACTTCTGTGTTGTGGCATATGAGAATTTTATACCGTTCACCTTGGGTTTTTTTAAACAGCATACCTCCAAAATACATTTTTAAGTTTTCTTTAAGATTGTCTCATTATTTACTGTCATATTAAAATTTTGTATCCCGGACACTAATAATGATACTTAAAAATGCATAAACAAGGAAAACCTTTGTCTAATCATTATCTCATATGAATGATTTAATATAAATATATGTACTTGACATTGAAAAAATAAAATTTACATTGAATAAGTAATACAACATGCTCTTTTGATCTGAGTTTAAAAAAAAAACAAAACAAACAAACAAAAAAAACCCAAACAAACAAAACCAGAAGCCTTAGAAATATGGCTCTAAGGTGGAATGACTGGATGTGTCCCCATAAGAACATTTCACTATTTTGAGATGCAAACAATTAACAGAATATAAAGAGCTTTGTTTTCTTGCTGCACCACCTTATCTCCAAGTGCCAATGGTGTCCATTTCTACTTTGAGCCTGTCTGAAAAGCTATATACCGAATTCTTTCTAAATGATAAAATGTCACTTATCATGACTTGGAACATTGCTAACAAACAAATGTGTAACAGTTCCTTCTCATGCATCTCTCAGCCTTTGTGAGCTGCTGAATGCACAGCAAGATGAATGCTAGAAACAGGAGCTGGAATTTACAACTCTTAAAATAATAATGATGAAAAAAATGCTAAATCAGCCATTGAAACTGTTTTCAGTTTCTGTGCAGTCTGTTTCTCAGCCTTGCAAATTTTGAAGCTCATGTATGATCTTGTTAGAAAGCTGCAGACGTGCTATTGACAACTGCATTTGAAACTCCTACCAAGAATTCCTCAGCGCACTTTTATGACATCCTGTGTAACACACGGAACTTAGGGAAGATAAATTGCAATAATGAACCACTTTATTTCCCATGTGCATTTTTTCCTGTACTGTTGTTTTTTATTCTTTAGCACAGTTTACTTGCTGTAAGAAGTGTAGTCTTATTCAAGCATCATATAAACCATATAAAGCATATTCTATTTCATGATAAAAATTCAAAATCAGTAATTTGTTGGAAAAGTCATATCATTTATTATCTATGACTTCATTGTGATAATTTCTCAGCAATTGTGATCTAAAATATGTCTTTGAATTTTAATTCAGATTACTGTAGTAAGCATGCAAAACATGCTAACATCACATTTAGCAAAATATTTATGGTTTATTAAGCCATAATCTTAAGACTAACAGTCTTTGTGGCTAACTCTCATCTGGGAGTATTGTTTCTGTGATCCCCACCCCTTCTACCATTCAAATTACAGCAGGCAATATTTAGGCGTGTGTGTGTGCAGATTTTCTTGAGAATTAAAGCATTATGAAATACTAAAAAAATACTCCAGCACAATTAGCAGTTATATTTACCCATATTACAGACTTTTTTTTTTTTTAAATTCATTAAAAAGTTCATTTTGCCTGCTCTCTGTATTGAAATATTTATAATTTACCTCTTTACTACAATATTTTGCCTTCACAAATTAATGGTGCAACACTGAGAGCTTATTGACGGTGACAATAGGGTTGAGCGCATATGGGTAAGGACCAGGGAAGTCTAACGAGGCAAGCGTCACGGTGAGAGTGTTACAGACCACCCAGACAGGACAGAGGAAGATGAAATTTTCCATAAGCAGCTGGAACCTCTAGGCCTCGTTCTCATGAGAGATTTACCAGATGTCTGCTGGAAATACAGTGTGGCAGAGAGGAAAGAGAAGAAGGTTTCTGGAGCATGTGGAAGAGAACTGGTGAGGGACACAGCTGGTGAGGGAACCAACCAGGCAAGGTGCCCACTGGACCTGCTGTTTCAACAGAAAAGGGCTGGAGGGAGATGTGGTGGTTGGAGGCCATGTTGGGCATGGAATGGTACAGCTTTTGATCTTTGGAGAAGGGGCTCAGCAGAACTGTTGCCTTGGACTTGCAGGGGACAGACTTTGGCCTGTTTAGGACACTGGCTGACAGAATGTCTTGAGAGGTATTCCTGAAGGGCCAAGGAGTTCAGGGAGTCTGGGCCCCTTTCAAGAAGGAAATCTTACAGGCACAGGATCAGGCCATTCCCACATGCAGAAAGACAAGCCAGGCAGGCAGGTCAGTCTGGCAGGACAGAGAGCTTTGGCTGGAACCTGGGGAACGAGAGGAGAGCTTTTGTTCTTTGGAAGAAGGGGCAGGTAACAGGAGGACAACAAGAATGTCACGAAGTTATGCAGGGAAAAGAAGAGATGGGTTGCTACCTGTTCAGAATAAAAGCATATAAGATTTTAGAAGGAAAAAAGATTTTTTAAAAAATAGCCAAATGACAATCAAATTTGCTTATAAACCACCCTAATGAGCATAATATAAAAATTATATTAGACAAATCAAATATGGACTAAAATACGTCATTTTTCAAATGTAACATTAATCAGGATTTTATGGCTAGAACTTCCAACTTTTATTAAATGTTTCAAGTACTCTTACAGCAAGAGGTCATTTTGATTTCAGCTGGATAATCAAGCAGAAATAATCTTTAAGCATTCTCTTGTCATAATAGTATGCAGGCCTATTAAGTCAGAAACGTTATTTTCTCATTGAAATTTATTCCATTTCCTGAAACTCTGTTCTTCTCTTACTTGTTTTCCTTCTGTTTTCTTACATTTATAAGCATCAGTTTGTTTTTCCTACAGTCAGTGTCTCATTTGCAGAACAAAAACTGTTGTCCATACTCTGTCCATTGTGCCATTTCTGCCTATTACTCAGATATGCAAAATGAAGACAAATTGTCCCCATTTCAGAATGGCTTGAGTTTAGCTTACCTACTTTTTGTTAGAAACCTAACTTTTGATCATTAATTATTAATAAAATTCTGTAAACAGCCTACAAGTTATAAATGTGATCAATAGACATTTAAGGTATTTTAGGAGAAAAGATGAACTTTCCTTTATGAGAGTAAAACTTTGGGAGATTACTTGTAGCCTCTATCAGCCAGGGAGTACAAAGTGACCTAGCTCAGAGCACTGATAAATGATGATTTTTGATGGTATTTTTACTAAAAATTTAGCACTTTAAAAGTTTATGGCAAGTAAGATTGCTTAGCATATCAAGACACTGTTTATCCTTAATACATTCATGGAGGCTACTTGAAGGACACTTTCAGTGCATGGGCCTGTATACATAATACAGCCTTTTATTGTTGACAGAGTCCAGAGCCCTGTGAGTATTTTTACAGTACATTATTTTTTAGAACCAATAAATTACTCATCTGAACTATCCAAGTATAAACATGATGACTTTTTTCAGGCTTGACTATGATACTATTACAATGAATTATGGATTTCAGTGGTTATCTGGTTTTGATGTGTTGCAATAAATCATCATCATTTATGATTGGTTCTGAACTTCATACAATTTTTTTTCATATAGTCTATCCTACACTTATAAGGTTCCTCAGAGTTATACCTTTAAAGATATCAGACAATTTCAAGATAGCATTAGACTGATTTAAAAATTCTTTTAATAAATTTAAACATATTTTTATACCTCTTTTCTATTCCATATACAATTATAAAAGCTCCACAAATAAAGAGTGAACCCAAAATTCCTAAGTTTTTATTAAAGGACAGAAGACAGATATTTAAAAAGATGAAAATTAAAAAGAAAAAAAAAGCCAACATGCTTCAGTTACACAGACTAAATTAGCAGCTATTAGCAGATGATTCATCTAACAGCAGCCTCCAGATTTAAGGGAAAAAAAAAACCAAACACCACAGAACAACAAAACAATAAAAGGAAAGACATCTTTAGGCCGTATGTGAGGTATGTGACTGCAGCTATACTCCATACCACAGACATACCCCAAAAGAAAATAAAAATCTTAATCTCACCTTCTTTAATGTAGTCTGTCATGTTTTCTATATGCTCTGTTATCCACAAATGGCATTTCTGCATTAGGAGTTCAGCCAGTTTCTCAGTAGAACTAAGATTTTACCCTAACTCCCTTTTACTGTGATTAATTATTCTCCTATTCTATTATCTAACTCTGAATTTCTAATTTTTTACTTTTTTTTCTTCCTAACCATATATACTACTTCTGCCTGGCAGGAAGTATCTTTCTTCACTTTCATTTATTCTTCATTTCTCTACATTCTCCTATATTATACTGCGGTTCATTATGTATTATGTATTACTACTGGGCTAAGCACTTCCCTCTCCAGAACACTGAGGTTAGATTTAAGGGATATATATGTGGTCAGCACATTTGATGAAAGAAGAATTTTATTTTTTTTAATATGAGTTCAACACTTAAGTATTTATAATAAAAAGAATAAAAAGCATTAAGTAATTTTTTAAGAACTAGAAGAAAATAGTTGATTTTTCACACCCCCAGACTGAGCAAATTCCTGTATGGATTTGAAGTTTCTGTAGGACACACGGGACACAAGAGTGACTTCAGTCCTTAGAGAAGCCTTTGTACAGGCACATAACAAAACAGTTTTCTCCTTGTCTGTCATCTCAGAATTTGCAATAAGAATCACTTTCTTTCAGAACCAGTAGTATCCATCTCAGATGTTTTGATGCCCTTCATGTCAGAGAGTACTGGGTGACTCAGTTGACATGATAGTGTTGTTGCATACATCTGTGTTCAACACAGGTAATTGCACTGAGCACAGATTTAGCAGTTTCTTGGCTACAGTTTACCCTGCTTTACTTCTACTACACAACAATGCGAGGTTGTAGCAAGGTAGGGGTCAGGGTTTTTCCTAAGTAACAATTTATAGGACAAGAAAAGTGGCCTCAAGTTGATCCAGGAGTTCAGATATCCAGATTGGTTATTAAGAAAAATTTCTTCATCAAAAGGGTTGTTAAGCAGTGGAACGAGATGCCCAGGGAAGTGGGAAAGTCACCACAGCTGGAAGTGTTTAAAGGATGTGTACATGTAGCACTTGCACACGTAGTTTAGTTTGAGGATGGAAGTGTTAGATTAGTAGTTGGATTCAGTGATCTTAGAGGTCTTTTTCAACGTTGATGATTCTATGAGTCTGTGATTCCTAACTCAGTGAATCTAAGTTCCTTTTACATTTCCTTAATATGACTGCCGTAATAATCAGAGTCAGGTTTTACACTCCAGAAATAGTGTAGGTTGTAGATATGCCCAGATTCTACATCAAAGGCAGAGGTGGGAAATATAAATCTCCTAAATGCTTCAAGTATAAATACAGGTTTTTTCTACTACTACTAAGTTTGGTTCAAAATATTCAGTTTGGCATCATTCTGAATTTTTAATTATAATGTAATTTAAAGTTGCATTTAATGTATTGTTTCACAGTAGCAGAAGTAGCAATCCACAGTTCTTAACTCTTTTTAGTCCTACTAAAAAGTTATTCACTACCCGTTATTAAAAAAGGGTTTATTTTTTTAAAGAATCTCAAGAAAAATCCTCAAGGAAAAACAGGAATTACTTTAAAGTTCATATCAAAGATCCCCCTAGGTCCGAAATAGATGCTGAACAGCAAATGCCTATTCTTAGCTACACATTGGCCCTTATTCTTTAATATTCTGTCACATAATAAGAATGCTCCTCTATATTGTCTCTAACCTTAACTTCCCTTACCTTTGTAAGGCAGTGATGCTGCTTGACCACTTCCCCCTGAGACCAAGCAAAGGATGACTCTTACCAGCACGGAGCAGAACAGCACCGGTCCTGCTGTGCACCACTCTCAGCTGGGAGTCAGAAACAGTATCAGGAAAATAAGCATGTGCCGACCTCACACCCGTTTGAGCTACAGTGTAGAAATTTAACAGGAACATATTTCCTGGCAGCATAGGAAAAGTACCAGCACAATTAAGCACATTCTCTGCTGAATACCTAGCACAAGACCACCGAGAAAACAAAACATACTGGAAGGAAAACTCATCCAAGCAGACACCAATCGCAGCAGAAAGACAGTCAATATGACCACTGCCTCCAACCTGCAATTGATGCCTGACTGCAGTGTTTGTTATGTTAAACCATCTGGCTGCAGGGAATAAGCCCTTCTGAGAGACAGAGAAGGCTGTGAGCTTCTACTTCCTAGTCAGCCTGGTGTTTGCTCCTTCCCAGCTGGAGCACAAGACTCGCCAGAGACCCAGCTGCGACATATCAGACATAGGCTAAGAAGCCAAGTCAAACACACTCAGTGGGAGTGGATGACTCTACTGTAATTATTGGCAAACTATTCAACCTTTCAGCTGTGTAGGCTTGAAGTCTGTCCATGGTTAAACATTCCTAGGTTCAAGCCGGAGGAATTTAATATTTCTTTTAAAATTATAAATGCCAGAACAGTTATTGAACAGTTTAGGTGTGGTTTAGATTATTCTATGATATTTTCTCTTACAGAATCTGCAAAATCTAATTTTACTAGCTTGTGTAAGCTGGACCATTCTTTAATTGATATCTCTTCATTGTGTTTCCTTAATGTAGATTAATTCTGCCTCTATCTATTTTAACAGTCTCCAGGATTTAACTCATTTAAATCATAATACTCCCTTTGGATGAAAATGTGTAGATTATTTCAGTTTTTGGCAGCTATTGCAATACCTCAAATGAGAGTTTAGTACTAGAAATGCTCATGACCATGAGCTCTCACTTCACACAGTCCTGGAAGACGTTTGCTACCTATTGAATAAATACAGATAATGAGATTTGTATAGTATGTACTGGTTCAATGCTGCTTTGAATTTTTTGAATGCTCTTGTTTGCTAGCAGGTAGCCTAAGGAATGTGACTGTGCCAGGTCTATTTCATCTCCAGCTGCTGCATGCTTTTACCAGCTTTTCTTTTTCTCTGACCAGAAATTAAAAAAAAAAAAAAAAATCAACATCTTAATCCCACACGAGGCTATAGAATGCATCGTGATGTTTACGTAGTTATGGCACACATGCAAGCAAATCAAATAATCCATGACTAAATTAATTACTGGGTCAACATATCTTAAGGTCAGTAAGGGCCCTCTATAGTACTAGAGATTCACATTGAGAGCCAGGACCAAGATTTTATCTCCTTTATGTGCCTGCAAAAAAAAAATGCATGTGTGAAAGGTTTTCGTACACTTAAAAAAGGCTTGCTCTTGCTTTTGGAAAAATGTGAAAACCTGAAAGCACACCTAAGCAGAGAAACACAAACATGAGCCAGAACAGGAGCAGACTTACCTTCTAAGGATCTGTTAGATGTCAATTCAAGTCTGTAACACATGGCCAGTTCTTCAGTGGGCCAGGCTGATTTCAGAAATGTGTATACAATAATGCCTGACGTGGAAGCTTAACCTTTTTCAGACTGCTGCTTAAAGGTAAGCTCATTATGTGTGTAGTAAAAAAATTATATCACATACATCCTGGAAAAGATAAGGTGAAAAATATGCAGTATAGTATAGATAATAAAATCTACTATTTTGTGTTGCTTTTATGTGTTTGTAAAAGGCATGAGTGATACTATTTATATATTATACATATGCATTACATATGTATAAAAGGTTTATATCTGAACGAGCTCTAAACAATATTCCAGAAATAAATATAATCAAAAAAAACTTTATTAAATCTCTAGAAGGAATTTAAGAGAAGTTTGAAAACTGAGGCATTGCAGAACACATTAATTCCAGTTGTTAAAGTCTCTGAGTCCCTGAGTCTCCTGGTGAAGTCTTTCCAACCCACTAGCGCATACCTGTCACTACACAGACAAACAGCTTCTTGATGATACATTCTGAAGTGCTAAAGCTTAGAATAAATATATTATGCTCTTTTCAAACCTTTATGGCTGAACGTTTCTTGCTTAGTTTGTACTCAGCTCTCTTAGTAGCTTCCATGGAAATTAGTTCAAGTAGGGTGAGTAGAGACCAGGTAACAATTTGAGAATAATTAACAGCTCTCAATACTGAATGGCAATGATACATTATGAACAAAAGGACATGCTCCTTGTCCCTGAGTCCTTCAGTGGCTCATGAAGTAGAAAATGTTTTGCAAATGAGCAGAGAACAACAGGGGCAAGTAGAGGAAGAAAATAAAAGGACTGTATTAGAAAGCTAGGGACACATTGCAGCATGCCAGCAGCACAGCAAGTGAAGTTATGTAATTCTCCTTATTTTCTGTTACCAATACCAAGCTGTATCAGAATATGATTCTGCCTTCAAGCTATTCTTCATAATCAGAAAACATTTCAAGAACTTTGGTGTTCTTTTTATACCAACAACAGAAAAAAATTCAGTGGATACACTGAATTCTCAGGGGACAAGTTATCTGCCTACCTTTAACACTTTGCACACATCTTCATACAGGAAAAAATTTGCAGCCATTTTTCTTCAAGAAAAGAGCATTTATAAAAACTCCTCATAAAATAAGTAAAGAGAATGATCCTACATTCAGTCTTAGTCATTTACTGGATTTTTTTTAACTTGTCCTTTACTTCCATACCATAAATCCTCTGTGTGCAACTAACCATACATTTTAGTTGACAGCTGTTGTATTTAGTAAAACTTGCTTGTGATTCATTATTCATATTATTAAACACACTCAGAGATAAATTCCAATGAATCTCAAAGATTCATCTGAATGGCTGCTGAAACATTTCCTAGTACGGGAGTGTGTTGAACATGTTTAGATAAATTGGATTCTATGCTATTATAGCACTCTTTAAAAAGACTTCTAAGAATTACTTATGCAACGCTGTCATTCAACATCATTATCTTCAGAGGAAAAGTTAAAGGCCAATGTATGACAGATCAAACTGATTTGCTGCAGTATCTGACTAAAAGCCCACAGAGGACTGGCAAGATACTCTAGAACCCCAAATTGTAAGAAGCACCTTATCAATCAGAATTAGAAAGTGATGGGGAAGGAAGCAACTCCTGTGAAACAAAACAAACTCTCTATATTCAGTGTTGACAGTGTGAAGTGGTGCGAAAAATTTAATATCATTTTTTTGCCTGTTTTGTCTTTTTCAAGGCTTTTCTGTGTATGAAATATCTGGTTTTAGCCAGTAATTTCTGTGTGTGGGATCTGTAAATGTACCATGTATGTAAAGAGTTGTATCTCATGATTCTGCCAATGGAAGCCTCCAGAAAAATATAATTCTGTTCATGTTCCCATGTTTATCATGCTTAAAGGATAAGAATTTTAAGATCTCTGTAAAGGACTGCAGACTTTTTTTTAACATTCATAGGCCTCAGGTTTATAATATGTTCAATAATTTCTCCAATATCCAGGATAATCTCTGTGTGTGCTCTCCAAACATGCATGTCTGACCTCACTTATATTATAAAAGTTTTATCTTCTGTCATCATAAATATGGATGAGCATATGACTCAGTTCAATCTTTGAACAAATGTCTTCATTATTGCTTCCTGCATCTGTGGATGAATCATGGCCCTCTCTTTTCCTTTGCATTGGACAATGAAGACTGGGAATAATATTTAGCCCGGTTAATGCTCTAAGAATAAGGAAAGACTTAACTTTTGCAGAATCATGGATTTGAGATCTGCTGAATTGTTACCTTGAATAGGGTAAGGAAACATGAGCAATGCATGCAATGGCAGCCTGGAGGCTACAGCATAAGAAATCATAGTATTCATTTTATGCAGATTTCTGTATCTAGGTAGCTTTAATAGTAATACCTGATATTTACACATAACAAAATAACAATGATAAATGACATAATATCTGTCTTTGTAATGTTATTGGCATGACACAACCATGTAACTGGAGAAGACAAATTCTTCTTTAGCTCCCTCAGTAACTCCATACTTGAAATCCTTTACAAATTACTTTGGAAATATTCCAATTTGAAAGTTTTGTGAGCAGACTGGGTTTGGTCCAGTCAAACTTCTTCTGAAGTTTGATGTGCTATAGCAGACTATTTTCAGCACTCTATGAACCCAGTTTTTATCAAGTTATTTCCCAACACTAACTGTATGAGAAGTATTTGTATATGTAATTGAACATGCCTATCTATAATGGTATTTCTGTTATAAGCACAAGTCAGCATAAGAGTTAAAATGTTTCTAAATACTTCACAGAGAATTGTGTTCTTTGTCTATTGGAAATCTATTCCATGTGATTTCCTTAGTGCTATTCACTCCCTGCTTCTTCTTAGATAACCGTCCTCTGCCTGTGGCACAAGAAAAGTATTTTAATTGAGTTTAAAATGCATCTGTTGGCTGATAATCTCAATTCCCAGATATATGGCCTAAAGAAACATTGTCAGTTGAATACTTGTACTGTCAAAACCAGTTTTATGCTGCTTCAGATCCCATCTTTCAGATTAGAAAAAAATAAAAGTAAGATAAATCTATGATTCACATGGATTCGTGAATGAACCAACTTTGAATTATTCTGGAAATCATTCTGTTTATAATCAATTGAAAGTTCAGTGTACAGAGCAGTGCTGCAAAACCTAGCTCTCCAAGATCAATATATTACCATTAATCAGCACTAGATCATATGCTTCAGAGAATGGAACATATTTCAAGTAAGATAAGGTCTGTTAAGTAATGATGAAATTGTAGATGGGCAACAATAACTATTTTGGAACAAAATTTTTATTTATATTGTTAAAAGGTGCACAGAGTCATTAATTTGCACTAGCTCTGGGTTATTGCAATAGCTGTTCCATTATCAGAAAAGGGGGGATTTTTGCCAATCATCTCTAATTTCACACACGACAATTCATTGCCTATCTCTAGACAATTTAATTATGAACATACCTTAATTTCAGTAGTCATAATAAGATCAATTGATAATCATAGACTAGTCATAATTATTTCTAAATAATTCTCATTTAAATTAAAATTCATTAAGCTGACCTAGATGGGCACTTTGTGTGAAGTACTTTTGCTTAATAATGAATCAAATCCTTTGATTTTGAGAAATACTCAACAATTATTTCAGAAATTACATGTTTCTTGTACGGAACATGTTATCAAAAACAAACTGTCAGCAAAGTCGTAGGTAGTAAGAACCTCAAGTAGATATTTACAGGAAAGGTACCTGTGATTTTTCCAGAAAAAAATATGTATTTGAGAAAGGAGAATGGAAAATAGAAAAAAAAATCTAGATTCTCTTTGATCCTAGTCTATATTTAAACAGTATCCCTAATATAAGGACAATCATTAAAGGCACATCATTAAAAACATTTTTGATGTTATGTTATGCTTAATTACTTTGCCTTACATTATGTTACATGCTTACCATGCCCCACAGAGTAGCATTTATTTGTTTAAGCTTGAGACAAAAGCATAACCTCTAAACTAAAGAATCTATCAAAAATACATATGTTTTGTTGGCATAGGTATATTTCTTAATGGAAGTGTCTACTCACATAAACAGCTGTAGCAGTGAAACAATTATTACAGAGAGAACTTCTAGTCAAACAAATAATTCAACAATCAAAGCGTGTAAACATGATGAAGGGTAACTGATGATTTCTGGAACTAGGTAGGAAAATGTATAGATAGATTACGTCAGTTTAGAAATTAAATTGCCTGAAGAACTTCTGGAAGGTCTCTAATGAGTGAGAAAGTATTGCATACTCTTTGATTTAATTCAAGCAGGCAGAAGTAGCTATCTGTAAGTGTTTATAGAGAATATTATTACTATTTGCTCTGGAGACAGACTGAAAGTACAAGGATCAATTCTGTATTGATGAATTCAAAGGATGCCTGGTAACTACCCTTTTTTTCAATGGCGACATAATTATTTGCTCATGTTGAGGGTACTATTTTTTAATCTTATCATGAAACTTGGTTTAAGCATGAGATTATAAATCTGGTTGCATGTGATTTAGAACATTACAATGTCTTTCATAAATTCACAGAAGGTAAAGTTTAGCTTAGGCAGAAGCCTTCAGAGGAAGCGGATTTTGGGAGGAAATGTCTTTTCCTGTTTCTGAGAATTTCTGGAGGTTAAAAAGAAATCCTCTGAACTTCAAAATGAAAAATCAAAGAAATATTTCAATAAGAATAGTAAAATTAAGGACCCCTTTCCATAAAATACTCTTTTAATCAATTTGAGTCTCAATGTATACATTCTGGACAGTTACCACAAAATATACAATAAACTGTAGATCTTAAAATATTAACTTTTCTCTAGGTTCTGTGCATTTAAGACACATTGGATTTACTTTGAACTTATACTTAAATCACTAATAATAGAAGTAAAAAATAATGATAACTGGGAAATGAGAATGGATTGAAGATTGAAGAGGTACAGGTAAAATGATAGCACAGATAGTGATTAATCATTTCTCCTTTTCAAAATGGTAATTCTCTCTTTCTAAAATCACTGTTGCCTGAATGAGACCCTTTGTTCATAGACTTGCAGAATGGTTACGTTTGGGAGGAAGTTCTGGAGCTCATCTGGTCCAAACTCCTTTCTCAAGCCACCCAGAACTAGCTACCCAGAATCATGTCCAGATGCTCTTACAGACTCTCCCTGGATGAAGACTCCAAAGTCTGTCAACCCAGGGCCAGCACTCTATCATCCTTACAATAAAAAGTGTTTCTTGAAGTTCCTTCTGTGTTTCAGTCTGTGTCCATTTCCTGTCACTGAGCACCACTGAAAATAGCCTAGCTCTGTTCTCTCTAAACCTTCCCTTCTGGTATTTATACACACTGATGAGATTCTTCCAATCCTTCTCGTCTCCATGATGAACAGTTGCAATTCTCTCAGGCTTTCCTCATAGATTAGATACTCCAGGAACTTTTTTAGTGGGACTTCATTGGATTTTGTCTGATATGTCTCTTTTTTTTTTTTCTGGAGAGCCCAGAACTGGATGCAGTAGTCCAGGTGCAGAGTTATTAATAGCCATTTCACTTTCACAGTTATAAATGCTCCAGAAGGAGAACACACCTGACAGAAGTTTCAGACTTTTTACCATTAGCAGCTCATCCAACAGCCACAGGTTTGTACCATCCCTCCTTTTTCTGTTCAGGAATGAAATGGACATGAAGCAGGGGAACAGGAGAGGTGGAGCATCCAGTGTTGGGTATGTATGCTGGAGGGGCAGTTCCAGAGTTGGTACACCAGTAATCTCATCACTTGCCTGACCAGCACAGCAAATCTTACATTGCCCTGTGCTGCTGAGCTTGGCTGACTGCACAACTGGATCTGAAAACATGTTATAGTTGGAAAGTCACAAATATATTTTCATAGTCTCGTACATCAACCTGAACAAAATTTAGAAGTATATTGATGGAAGCAGTTAAGGAAACCAACACTTTTAATTCAAAAGGTGTAAGTACCTTTGGTTTTCTATGACAAAGAAGCAAAGTTTTTCTTCCATGTTAATGAGAAAGATGAAATAAAAGAATTAGAAACAATGGAAATTTGTCAGGAATCAAGATCATCAAATCCAGCCCCTGTTCCTGCTTGCAACCACGCAAAACAATTATTTCAGAAACTTATTTCTTTTTAGGGTTAAACGTCTTAAGTTTCTTACACTTGGAAGATAATAGTAGAAGAATTTTCAGCTTATTTATCATTAGCTTTAGCTATTGCTTCATAAAAAGGAACTCATAGATTTCCTTAACTTAAAGAGCTGTCTTGTCCCTAATTACTCCTACACTATACTTTGTGAATCTAGTTGCTATATCAGTTGGATTTCTGTTCTTCTTATCAACATAGCAAAATCTATTGCAAATTTAACTCATCTTTCTTGATCATCATTGATCACAATTTATTTACATGATATTGAAATTAATGGAAATAGACAGACCTGAAACTGGAATGTTTGGGGGAGAAATTCTGAATAAAGCTCTTAATATACATATAAGAATAGATAAATTATTCTGAAAAATCTGAGGCACCAGCTTTTACAATAAAAGGATTACGTCATTATTTGTTCTCTCGTCAGCTATAGAGAATATATGGAATATATTATATGGAATAACTGTGACTAAGACCTATGCAATTACTGAGAGGCAAATTAGATGGCAGAAGGGTATCAAAGGAAGGTTATGGTTTTAATAAAACCAGTTTCTATAAGTTTAATAGTGCAGAAGTGTATCACATGATCATAAGAATGGTGAGGACATTGGCACAGGATAGCACAAAATCTGTCAATAACTCTTAGTGAACTCAGCACAGGTGTTGTTAAGTTGCATATTGTTACAATAAAAAAAAGATACTTAAAACTATTTAACTTTTTGACATTCAAGCTGTTAAAGATGGTTAAATATAATGTAGCAATAGTTATAGGGCATGTAGAGATCATAAAAAGATGAAAGAGGCATGACGTGATAACCCAACAGTGCATCAGCAGTAATGGCAGAACAGTAATAGTCTACATATTCTTCATCCAGCTCCCATGCTGCTCAAAATCCTCTCTGTCATGGACTAGATTAATAAAATGGTAAAGAACTTTAAAAAGGTAGCACTTTGCTGCTAAAAACTAACTATCTAATCTTTCTGTGACACTAATGGTACTTTTTTACACTGTAAATTCTTTCCTAGAATTCTTCATTTTCTGTGTACCTAGAGACCTTGATTATGATAAATTACTTGTGCTCTATACCTGGTAATTTTGTTTAAACTCAACTACTTATTCTTCTGTAAGCTGACACAGAAAAAAACACATATCTAACAAAACAAAACCAAAAGAAAACTACACACACACACACACAAAAAAAAAAAGACACACGGGGCTGGATTCTGACAGCTTTTTCCCTTCCATCTAGAAAGTTGCAGCCTGTTTCTGTGAAATGGCTTCAGTTTTCTGAATATCTATTTCTTTCTTGGAATTTAAATGAAAACAATGTTTCCTGCTGGATTACTTGAAAACACGCTCCCCATCATTATTTTAAGACTGTTGCTAGAAAATAACTTGTTCATGAAAGTGTAGTGAATGGCATACATGAATTTTGTAGATTTCTTTAAAATTAACCATATAATCTTGAAACATAATTAATTCTATTATGCCATTGGGTTGAACAGGAAAAATTTCATAAATCTGTTAAAAGCCCTGTAATACTTACTCAAAATCTGTATGGGTTCATAGACTCTGCCATGAGCAGCTCTTATGACAACAGTGAAATTACTAGTATGAAGGCACTCAAGAATCTAAGTTCTGCATCCCTGGCTATAAATTCTTGTAATATTAAATATCACTAAATACAGAAGGCATTTAAGAGATTGACCTTGAGGATAAAAATAGAGAGCCAGAATTGTCTTCCATGAAGAACTGTATGTCAGCATTTTGTTTTCACTTAATTCTCTCCTAGAGTCAGAATCTTTTCAAGCATTTTTTTTACTGGAGATCATATCTGATAGAAGATTCTTCATTTCATGTGCTCTGTCTAACCTTCTCTATTCCATTATTTGACTTTCCTATAAAAGCCCTGTTTACATACATATTTTCTTAGGGAAACAAGCATCTTGGTTCTTTATGACGACTCACCTGTATTGTACATTACTGACAACTTCAGCAAGAGATGCAGGAAGAACTGTGATTCATGGACTCTTGAAGCCCTGAAGGGATTGCAGTCTTCTACTAATTTGTCTGTGACTCCTTGCCATATAGTCTTTCCTCCATAATATCATCTCTTTTTCAGCACCTAATGGTGCTTTCTACGGAAGTGTTTTATTTTGTCAAGAAATGTAAGCACTACCTTCCACAGTGCTACTAGAGCAAGAGACAGTCTTGTAGTTTCTGCCTTACAACTCTATGAAATTCAGCATGATAAACATAAATTACTGAATTTTTCATTCAGATTTTAGATACAATGAATATTTCAGGTTCAAAAATACTTAGTAAACAGATTCTGAAAAAATATTCTCAGAATTTTTTTCTCCAAGGCAAGGGCTGCAAAGAAAAATTCTCTGTTGCAATAGTGATGTGATTTAGCAGCAATATTCCTCAATACAATGCCCTCACTGAGACTTTTGCAAACCAGATCCCACTCACACACTTCCCCTCTTTCCTCCCTACCTTCCCGCTCCAGGGCTGGAGTTGAGAATTTGAGGCACAAAAGTGAAAAGCACAGGTTGAGATAACAATCTAATGGAAATAAGCAAAAACAAACAGTAACAGCAGCCATATTAACAGCAGAAGTTATGATACAAAGGGGCGATTTACACAGAAAGTAAAACAATACTGGACCATTTTGCCACCACGCTTTCTCCCCTGACCAAAAATGGGAGACTGCCTTACTCCCACCCCTGGCAAATGAGGTGAGATGGTAGTGAATAACATCAGGGGCTGTCTGTGCCCACTTGGCACAGCACACTGCAGCCCACTCCTAGGCTGAGGTGATCCAGCAGGCTCTGCCTCCCCAGTAGCTGGGACCACAGGAATGCACCACTGCGCCTGTACACTTTAAAAATACCACCTCTGCCCTGGCTGGGACTGGGACAAATGAGTAACTGACTTTCAGCCTGCACTTAGGGGTTTTGAGACTGATAAAAACAGCTACACAGGAAGAAGTGTGTCCAAAGAATATAGCAAAATAGGAACAAGGGAAAAAAAAGACCAGTATGATACTTTGCACAATGATACATTGCATAAGGATAAACAGGTGTAAAAAATTCAAGCACATTCCTTTGGATAAAAAGTCAGAGTTTTTTATTCAGCCTTTTTTATTTACTATTTCTTTTTTTTTTTTCTTTGTTTCAGGAAGGTATAACTGAGTGCCCACTTTTTTACTGTAGCTGGAACAACTGGAGATGGTTTTGAGAAGTGTAAGTGTATGAAGGTATTAAAGGAAGAAAGCCAAAGCATCTTGTCAGAGAGGCTCCTGATTGAGCCATGTCAGCCAATACTGACAGAACAGGGCAACTCATTTGAATATCCCAATTAGAATTTACTCTAAAGTCTGAGTGTATAAATAGCAAACGCATTTTAGATTCCAGGCCTAACTGTGCACTTTCAAATTTGGAGTGGTTATTGATGTCTGGTTTTTACAAGAAATTAAGTTTCCCACAAATATTTGTATGTGTGTTGTACATGTTTGATCAGGCAAATTTTACAGCTCCTAGGTGAAATTTGTGTGTAAAAAAGAATAGCATAGCAGCATCATGTTTCGGCACCTGAAATCAAAGGATTTTATTGAAATTTGACAGGCAATCAAAGTTTTGGTCTTTGTTCCAAATCCTTTAAACTGGGGATCCTTTCAGATTTGAGGAAAGAAGTCTTATCCAATAGGTTACTGAAGAATGGATTACATTTTAGGGTGGGGACAGAAAGGTTATACATATTTTGGAAACAGATTAGGTTTTACTTTGCATTAGAATAAAAAGAAAAGAATCTGAAGGGAAGTTTTGCAGGAAAAGAAAAATAAAAAAAAAATTGGTTTTGTGGGATTTTATCCCCCAAAAACTCCTCTTTTTGCTCCTTTTTTCTTTTATTTTCTTTTTTCCCAGACTGTATTATTTTGAATTTAGAAGAAATGAGTTTTCAAACACAAGTGAGGACAAGGTGCAAAAGCATGATTCTAAGGCTATATTAATCGTTATTCATGCAAGGCAAATTGTCATAATTACTTTCAGACTTGATTACTGCTCCTAGAATTCCATTTTTTGATACAGAAAAGGGCGGGAGCTTCATTACTTTTTAGTCAGTTCCTAATAATGTTGGAGTGTTTTGGGGTTGCCATAAAATCCTTTCAATGTGCCGTGACTAAAATATTATGGAAGGATCATACCTGGAGAATTCCATGTTGAAGGTTGAGATGAGTTTTAGGCTCAAGAAGATATACAAGGATTTTCTATACTAAGTTGGGAACAAAACTTATCCTTCCAAACATTTCAACTTTTATACTAGTACATAAGCATTTTTTTCTGAGAAGTTACAAAATAAGTCAATTATTTATTCTGAGTTACGGTAATTTTAAGGTATTCAGGTATTATTTGGAATAATTTCTATTCTATTCTTTACAATAGAATAACCTCAGCATTCAAAATGAATATTTACTGAAAGTCTGTGCTATGACATCTCTCTCCCTCCTCCCCTCTTCTCCCCACTCTTCCCATCTCCCTGTATTTATGTTATAATTACTACTAAACCAAGCTTTATTCTGAGTGAAAGTTTTAGACAGCAAACTGTGAAAAAACCCGCAATTTTGTATTGTTTTTCCAGTATTGATCAATGAAACTAGATTAGGAATTCACAGAGATTCTTCTTTTCTTACAAGCACAATTATTTAAAATCAGTTGGAGACAAAGTCATGATTTTTAGCTGAGAATGGAACCTGAACATCTGGAGTTATCAGTATTTTATATTGGTTCCTTTTTGCATTCTATTCTATGTTTCATGTAAAAATTTTTATTGTGAAAGTAAACTGCCAAATGAACTTTTACTTTAGTAAAAATAATTTCTGAGCTTGCCAAGGTAAAGGTTATCAGCTGCAGAACACAGAGGCTGGCCAGAATAGAACAATAACTATAATAATGTTTTCATGTCACAGGCCACAACGCCACTCTCTTTTGCCTACAGTTCCAAAAGTACCTCTTATTTTAGATTTACATTTTTATTGACTTTTTACATGAAAACCTGGAGTTTATTATCCTTTCTACAAACAATTGAAGCAGTATGTTGACCAGCTAAAGAGATAAACAGAAGCTTATTTCAGCAGTGCAAGTTTTACTCTAAATTTGCTTTGTTGTATTTTCATGTTAGAAGGCTATCAGTGTGTAGCCGTGAGACACTGTCCTGCATTTCAAATAGATGTACTGAGTGGAATGAATCTGGATTATGTGCAGAAAGCCAGCCTCTACGACTGGAACTACTTTTAGTCTCTGTGTTCAAGAACAAATGTGCATATCATATGAAAAATTCAGAACAGAGTGTTACTATTTCATCAGCTGCCACAATAGTAAAGTATTACAGATATTTCACACAGGAGGACATGCTGCTGATCTGTGCAAACTTCTAACTACAGTGAATTCAGTGAATTGTCTGTTTGTTTTGTTTGGAGCACAAGAGCATTTTTTGTGACACGGTAGCTGTGTCTGTGTTCATCTGAGATGGTGACTAATTATTACCATGCAAGAAGAAAACTACACTGTTATTACACAATGGGGTTGGGGGCTCTGGGGGGAATGAGGGTTAGGAGAAATAAATTGCCATGAAATGTGAAGAGCTTGAAGAATATATGTTGCAGCTTCATTTGACAAAGGGCATTTGTCAAACTGTCAATTGCTCTGATTAACCAAACAACCAGTGTCACTTTTTACTTTTCCTTTTAGTAGAAATTATTATTTTAAGTAACATTTTTAAACCAATTCCCACTGTTAAAGGGTTTGCATTGAAGTTACTAAAAAAAAAAAGATAGAAACTAGCCAACCCAGGTATTATTTAAGGCCTGTTTACACACATTCCTGGATGTTATTTTTTTTCAGGATTAAGAACTGCTTCAGTTTGCACTCAAACTGCAGCAAGCACACTCAGGCTGGCATACTGCACAATTTAAATATGAGATATAGGAATATATAGAAAGGTGGTGTTTTCAAAATGGAAAACAGATAACACAGATGTTATTTACATTATGTAATTATAAATCTTTTTGCCTCTTCCTGTTCATGCTCCATTGGCTGTCATTCCACAGAGAATATAGGTAGGCACTGTATTTTCAGTTGCCAGTTTGTTATCAGGCTTAATGTCAAGATAAATAGAGCCTGAACAAGGAATGCTATACTTCAACTGCTTGATAAATTAATTTTTTCCCCCAATCACTTCAACACACTTATGCAAAAAATAGCCCTGTATTCCATTACATGGGCTGCTGTCACCTCAGTGACAAGGCTGTTGGACTGTTGCAATTCCAATAAGCCAGCAGCTACCCAGAAGCTTCTACTAACAGCCAACTAACTAATACACTAATGCCTGCACCCACTAGTAATCCAACAAACCACATTCCTTAGCCCTTTTAAGAATTTTTAATACCAATTTTTAGACACATAGCAGTGACAGACAATATTGGTCATTTCAGAATGCAAGTCCGAAGTCATCTTGATAGTGTTTTAAAATTTCTTGACCTCAAACCCTGTGGATATTTCTGAACTAAAGTCAGCATTTCTTTTCATTCTGAGTCTGTGCTGATACACAGGAACATTTCCTGCAGGCTGGGATATCTGCACTGATACAAATTTTATAATATGTCTTGTGGGTCATCACAATTATGACAGCTATAATGTGCAGCCACCCTTTGGTAAGCTGTGCACTCCTCCAGCAATTACAGCAGTAATGAGAAAAATAAACAGGAAGGAGTCACTTTTATAAAGTCCCCAAAAGTTTTGACTTCTAGTATCATTAAATGGCTTAAAGCCAGGAAGCCCCGGGTCATGAGCATTCAAATAGCGCACAGGCATCTAACTAGTGTTCATGTCAAATGGAGTTAGCTGCCTAAAGTATTCTACAAACATCTGGGAAAATTTTAGTTGTTATTATTGTGAGCTACTTGAACTATGATAGTGTATGAAGAGTCACTCTTGAGAGGCACATCAGGTCTGTGGATTAGGGAAATGAGAATTCGCACAACTCTAAGCAGCTCAAATTTATCCCATCTCAAACTTACTCAAAGTTGTAAGAATATATTCTCATCCAGCACACTACAGAAGAAATCAATCATATAAGTACTTAAAAGCCTATAGCTTTAAGGGGTTTCTCAGCCTCAAGGCCCCTTTGTGTCGAGGCAACAGAATGTCTTCTGGTAAATATTTTACTAGCACACTACGTGCAGTTTTATATTTTGTCATGAACAAAATACAACCTTAATTTCTCAAAAGGAATCATAATTCTCTTGTTTACATTTCTGTCACTCAAAGAAAAAAAAGTTTTGCCTTCCTGCTCTATTTCGTGTTAAGAACAAATTATAATAAATACAATTCCCCACTGATTTTTTTCCCTTTTTCCTCAGTTCTTTCTTGCTTAAAATACCTGTCAGTACTTTTAACAGTTCCTTGTATCTCCAACAAGACTGGCCTTAGGCTGTAGCTTGACAGAGACACCCAGGATACCTCTGTCACTTCATAGGTGGCAGCTGTCACCATCCCAATACTCCTTTTGCTAGGAAATGTGTGTAGCTACTTGGACTTCCTCTGGCTGCTGTAAAGGCATACAACCAAAGATGTCTCAACATGGTGGTGTTACATGATCCAGCTTTTTCACAGCTTAGAAATAACATGAAGAGTTGGTCCTACAGTTATACCAAATTTGGTACTTATGTTTCTGGTACTTTTTATAAAAATACTGAGTTTTTACTATGCAGTTGTTAACACAGGATAAAATATAAAAAGAATGCAAAGTATTGTGTTTAAAAGGAAATGGAGAGTTCCACCCATACAACCTCATTTTCCTCACAGCCACCCTTACCTATATATCTACATTGCTGGAATGACTCACTATGTCTTCAAGCTTCACAAAAAAAATAGCAAGGATTTTAGGAAGACAATTCAGATGAGCCACCTACTGCAGCATTAAGACTTGCAAAAACATACATGGTAAATTACAGCAATTTCTCTGAGACAATGATCAAAAATGTCCCATCAATGTTCTAGGCAAGAAACCTCTCTCAAAAAAAAAATTAAAATTTACAGAAAAAAATAGCCTTCCTAAATCAGTTCTCTGGACAAAAGTAAGGGAGGTAATTTGGGAAGAGACTATAGACTTAAAATTTTTCCCACTATTTGTGACGCAAGCAAAGCTGGCAATGCTGGGAGATTGGATGTTGCCCTTATAACAATGTTACATAAGGAGTCACTATTTTCTTACTCTCCCATCGATGACATTAACTATGGGATTTTAAGTACTGTAATTCTTTGGGATACACTTCAAATTTAAAAACATGATAGCATCAATGATCCTTAGATTCTGTTCAGAGCTTTTTTGTGGAAGAAATTTTAAAATTTCCATACTAACAGTAATTTTATGACTACTTATGTTTCAACTTGACACATTCTTTTTTTTCTATTACAGAAGTTTATATTTGTCAATACAAATCCTAAAGGCAAGTCTGTTATTGACAAAGAGATGGCTTAAGGTCCTTGAGATCCCTTCTACCTCCTGAAGGTCTACCAAACAGCCAAATGGCCTTCTTGCCCGTGTTACCCTGTAATATAAAAATCCTTACTGATTCAGTTTAACTGGGTTCCAAATTTCAATCACTTACTCTTATTTTAAATAAAGACTTTTTAAAATCTTATTGTAATTGAAAACTAAAGCTGAAGCCCACACCTCTGAGTCCTTCTGAGATGAGATTGGGTGCAAAGGCTCCTGCCTCCACTCCAGATCTTCTGCATTCAGGCTAGACATACAGTTACTGTTACCACAGTTTCTTTATTTAGGAACATTGAGATATTATTCAAGAGCCAATAAAATCCACAATGAAAAATCCATATTTGTCCATCCATGCATTTGGTAAGCACAATGACAAACTAGTTGATTTGATACCATGGGACAAGAGTAAAGTCAAAGACTTGCCTGTGGGATGTTTGTACATAACAGATTATACTAATTACCTTGCAGGGACAAATTTAAATTCCAAGTATTAACTCTTGTTAATCCCAGGTGGGAAAGATAAAACATTTCTATAAAGAAAGAAGCAAGAGTAAGTAGGTTGCACAGAGAAGCACTGGATTTTAACACCTATTATATGTTTACAGATCTGTTTCCTCTAGGGCTGTATATCCCCATGTAACTGAAATAATTGTTCAATGGCTTCATTCTACGGGTAATGGCTTTCAATAGACACCTGGTACTTCTGTGGATGTTGTAGTGCTGTGATGCCACAGATACTGTGTGTTGCTGCAAAATCATCCCCTCAGTTTTAATGAAGGCCTTAGAAAATCACCCCATTGTACAGCTTCAGGGCCCCCCGCCTCCCAGCTTCACAACCTGTAATGAGTTATAAACTACTTGGGGGCTATAAAAACTTTATTCCAAAAAGAAAAGAACACTATGACCTGAGCCACCATGTATTCTCAATTCCATCATGCTACTGAGATTTTAAACATAAGAAAGCAGACACAATAGCAGGCAGAATCTCAGGACCAGATCTTTGGCCTTCAGCTATATGGAAGACTAATTAAACCCACAACAGTTTAGAGCATCTCAAGCTTTAACTCACTGCCATTTGCGGAGTCAGGAAACAAAAGCTAATGCCTTATGGCTTCTGTCTTCTTTCTCCAGTTCCTGTGTCTGCCAAAGACTCGAATCATCTTAATTTACTATCTTGCTTGTGTTGGCTTTTTTCTTTAAGCCTTTGACTGGCTTTGATCTTGAGACCTTGCAAAGTACTTTAAAATCTGTTGAATGAGCCCTCTTTTTAGGTGTTTGGAAAAAGGAAAAGAGTCTTAGTTTGTGCAGACTAAGCAAACTAAGTGCAGTAGACTGAGCAAGTGAATATGGCTTTTTTTATAGCAATACTGGTAGAATGGAAAGAAGAAAGAGAACAAGGAGGACAGGAAAAAGGAATATTGCTAAGTTAGGAAATAAGAGAAAAGACAAGACAACAACAAAATTTTAGCTATAAGAATGAGAAATTTTACATGGTGTATTTATGGACTTGCAATATTATGCATCTATATATTCCTCATTTACTCTACTCCTTTCAGCTGGCCTTGTTTGACCTATGGCTTCCACTTCTCATGCAATCTGTATAATTTCTTTAATTAGATACACTGAGGTCAAAGGCTTAGGCTTTTAAAGGATTAGACACTTATATAGATAGTGATAACAACTGTAGTTGCATTAAGTAAGATTAATCACTTTTTCTGAAGAGATATAAGCTTCATATTTTATGGAACAAGTGAAGTTCAACTGCAAGAATAATAAAACTTCCCAAAAGGCAAATCACTTCATAATTGCTCAATAAGGGATTCTACTGCTTTCTTTAAAGCATGATGCTAGACTACAAGGCAGAAAAAATAGCAGACTCCATGGATCTTAAGTGTTTGATCCTGCATTCCAAACACATATGAGGACTACTTTGACTAACACTAACTTGTTTTAGTACTTGATCTCTCAAAACTTTGTTATTTCTTTTTTTCCTGCACTACAGCTAATTAAGGGTCTAAGATCCATTGCCAGAAGTCTGTTACTATTTCATTGCTTAACAGTGTTACACTGGTAATAATAATTAAAAAGTATAAGCATGATATTAAAGCCTACAGATGGTAAGTCTACTCATAAACTCAGGAGTATAATGTGAGTTTTTAAATATATTTACCATAATAATAGGTATTAATAGCAATTTCAGTCCATTTAAAGTGGGATTAATGTACATGTTAATTATGTTAGTCATGCTAAAAAAAAAAGTCACCTAATTTTTCTTCATCTACCTCCTCTTAAAAACTTCCTTTTGCTAGTACGTCATCAGGCACAGCATTGCCAGCTAGTCAAGGGAGGGAAGGGATTGTCCCTCTCTACTCTGCACTGGTGCAGACTCACCTTGACTGTCGTGTGCAGTTTTGGCCATTGCAATACAAGAAAGACATTAAACTATTAGAGCATGTCCAAAGGAGGGCAACAGGGATGGTGAAGGACCTTGGAGGAAATCCATATAAGGAGCAGTTGAGGTCACTTGGTCTATTCAGTCTGAAGAAGAGGAGGCTGAGGGGAGACCTCATTGCAGTTACAACTTCCTCGTGAGGTGAAGAGGAGGGGCAGACACAGATCTCTTCTCTGTGGTGACCAGTGACTGGACCCAATTGAATGGACTGAAGCTGTGTCAGGGGAGGTTTAGATTGGATATTAGAAAACAGTTCTTCACCCAGAGGGTGGTTGAGCACTGGAACGGGCTCCACAGGGAAGTGGTCACAGCATCAAACCTGACAGAGTTCGAGAGGTGTTTGGACGATACCCTCAGACACACAGTGTGATTCATGGGGATGGTGCTGTGCAGGATCAGGAGTCTGACTTGACAATCTTTGTGTGTCCCTTCTAATTCAGCATATTCTGTGATTCTGTGATCATCTGTTAGGTAGTTCCTTACTGCACTGTTCAGATTTTATTGTTACTTAGTGCTTGCTTGTGAATCTGTAGTGTGTACCAGTCAGTATCTCAGCACAGATTTTTTCTCCCAAATTTCAGGTACATTGCCATGACTTGGTCAACAGTTTATGTCTAAAAGATTTTATGTCCACAGTCAATACTTTATATCACTTGCTAAGATTTTAAAGTTTAGCATGCTATCAATCACCAAGAATTGGCTGTGGCAAGAAATCTCTCAAGCTCTAAGAGTAACCTTGGGAGGCATCCCAGCTCAAAGGGAGAGCCTGCTGTGCAGCCCGCTACTAAGGCAGAGAGCTCAGTGGGCCCTGGGCTTTCTGCTGTTTATGGAGTAAAATGATTGACTTAGAGTCATATTTGAATACCAGCAAGGCATCTGAGTCACTGCTGCTGACAGCTCTTGGCTACTGTGTTGCCATCTGTCCCCCAAGTCCAGAGTAAACTGGATGAGGTCACCACTGTCCCCACTGGCGGTTGTGGTTTATGGACAGCCGAGGGGTGTGCTACCTAACGAGGCTGGTCTTGTTACACACAGCTCCCAGCAACCCTTCCCCTTGGAGCAGCCTGCCCTTGCTGCTCCCTGGCAACTAGGTGCAACAAAAATCCACAAGATTTCACAGTCAGAGGTGTTTGGGGCAATGTCTTCATGATGAAGTTGCAGATTCCTCTCCCAAACTGAGCTAACACTTAACCTGAAATCTGCAAACCTTAACAGAAGAAAGAATAAAATTTAGTTTCCCTTTCTATGCAACTGTACTTCCCACTGGCTAGCAAGCAATTCACAATTTTTCTCCTTCTCTTCTGTATCCCAGTAAATCTTTAATTATTCTCTGTAAAGTAAAATGGTTTCAGTGAGCAAGGCTAAGGGAGTCTTCTAACTTCATTATCACAGGAGTTAGAATTGGCATGTAAGATAGGATTGGTAAATTCAAAATTCTTCAGGCAGGTATGAGAGACTACAAATGAATTATCTACCTACCTTTAGCTAAAATGGGAAGGCATTTTTTCTTTCTCTTGGGGTTAGTCTATTAGATGTTCTTTAAAATATGTGTTGGAGTTTTCAGGCAGGAAGCCCAAAGCTCTATTTCTACTTATTATATTCCTAGTAAAATGTATTTTAATAAAGTCTGATAATGTTCAGGTTTATGTAGTCATAGGCATGCATAGGGACAGAATTTCACTGGTTAGGCAATTTTATCATTAAAAAAATACACAATAATGGGCTTACAGCATCTCCAGGATTATATAGTAACTGAAAAGGACTTTTAGATATTTCATATGTGGGTTTACATTTCTAGAGGAATGGAGAATTTTATTATTATCCTTATATTTCTGATACACTTCACAAAATTGCACAGAACAGCTGCTGAGATTTTAGAGAGAAGTGCAGACATTAAATTTTTACCTTTAGAATTATTTCAGGGTTTTATGAATTTTCTTGCCAATACCCATCAATGAAAAAATATCAAAATATGTCTGCCAAGTCACAAGTTTAAATTAAAATATTCAAATGTATATCAGAGCATTAACTGTTATAATGAGAATTCCTTTATTTTTTTTCTGCTGTCTTCAAACTTTTCTCTGATTTCATGTTATTCCATGGAGATACCAGGATATAAACCTACTTTTGAAAAAAGTTACCTAAGTTTTTGACAAGTGGCAAAATTAATAATGCAAGACTTATGATTTAAAAACCTAGTAACTTGGAGGTATAAAACTGTGTTCATAAAAGCTAATCATATTTTTAAAATGCAGGAGGTAAAAGTATTTTATGTATTTTTGGTAACTAAGATGAAAGGTAATATTACTGAAATTGCAAGGTCATATTTTAGATCGTTAGAATTTTATTATTGAAGTTGAGGTTTTTGTCAATTAAGCATACTTAGTAAAACTGCTAGTTAAATCATGCATCAAAGCTTCTTATCTAACTGGTTCCTGCTGAAAGATTTCTGGTCCTGCAGGGCATATGCTTCACGCAGCACAAAGTAGATATTTCTGTTCAGAGTGGGAAAGAGAGGCTTTAAGAAACTAAAGTTTCTTTACCAAAATAAAAAAGAAAACAATAGAAGGGCTCCTCTCTCTCCCTGTGCCCATTACACCCCATGGGAACTCTACAAATCTTGGATATGTTCTTTTGTCTTTGCATAGTAGTGTATTATTCCTGCTGCTTTTCCTTTCCCTGCAGCCTATGATCCTGCATATTCCAGACCAGCAGCATGTCTGGGTTTTTTCTGACTAGTATCACCAGGGTTCTAAAAGGAAAAGAAATGGCACTGAGGAAGAAGGTGCATTGAGTTTTGCTGAACACTGGCTTGCTTCAGTGCAAAAGGCTAGGCTTGAGGTTTGAGGAGATTACATGCAATCAATCTCAAACTAAGGCCATAAGGCTACCAGCTAGTGAGTATGAGGAAAGATTGGCAGCTGAATGAAAGAGGGGATTAAATCAGCTTCTCAGTAAAAGTGAATTGCTACTTTGTGTTGAATAGTTAAGTAATAGAGGAGTGGGAAAGAAGACAAGAAAATGTGACTCCAGAGTTCAAAGATCATGCAGAGTGAGGGTCTCCCCTTACTCATAGAAATACATTGTCTCTGGTAAGTAGAGAATTCAGCCTCTTACCAGACATGAAAACAGTCAAAATTGGGAAACAAAAGTTGACTTTTGTTACAGGGGAACAATCAAAAGCTCTGTCACAGACAGGTTTCCCATTTTCCAAAGAACTGACTTCTCCAGAAGATTGAATAGAGAGAGACTAGAAATTGAAAAGAATTTATCAGATTCCCAGGTAAATACCTCTCATCCTTTCCTGCTCCATACCATGCAATATCCTAGGGCTTCCCTGTGAAAAAGAGCTGCCTGTCCTTTACACTTCTACCAGCAAAAACTTTTTATGCTCTGTAGAATATTTTTCTGATTATGCTTCTCCCTTTCAGACTGATAATAACTCAGTAAACAGAGAAGAACAGGTTTCTGTTTGCAACTTCACACAGACACACACAGACACACACACACAAACAAATACTCAAATCTTTTGTGTCAGGATCCTGCCATCCTTCAAATATATTGTCAAGTAAACCAAATCAAATTTCAGGGGAGTCTGATGACTGAAAGTGTCAGGAATTCTGTTTTGGATTTCATACAAATCCAAAGCTTTTAATAAGTCTTTGCATATTAGTCTATCAAGGGACCTCATTTGCAGTACCTTGAAGGATGATTTGCATCTATCAAGTCAGTACTACTTTTTTCAGCCACATCAATTGTCTTGAAGACCCCCTACCCAACTAGCAATGAGATCTGCATATTCAGTGTGACAGAGACAGTAAAATACTATGTATCACACAACAAGGTCTACTCTCCTAACTAATAGGTGACCAGTTTTAGCTAACCAACCTTTTCCAGTCCCACTCTGATCAGTTCTGCTCTACTGATTGGCTACAACTGATCCTCCGTTTTGTTTATGGAAGCCCACTGAAGAAAATAGAGTTGCCCAGGCATAAATAGGAAGTGTTTACAGAGATACAGAGATTCTAGGGTGACTTCATAATAGAGGAGCAACAAAACCAGCAACTCACAGTTCACAACTTTTCAATCAAGATTTGATATAGAGCCTTCAATAAATGCGCTATATTATTATATTATTAAAAAACAGGGCCACTGTATGATAATTTTAAATATAATTTGATAAAATGAATTGGTTTTAGGACTCCTATCAAGCAACATTCTCCATGTGCTCTTTCTGAAGAACTGTCTACCATGAATGAGTTAAATGCATTGGGCTACACTGGTATGAAACTAGTGTTATAATTCACTGTTTAAAAAATGCCACTGAGTTTGTATGTTGTTGTAATGTATTTCTTTGTAAATATATGTATACATACATAAAAATATATGTATACATACATAAAAATAACCATTACAATAAAAATGAGATAGAACCATTTTATAAATCATATGCTAGAGAAAAGGAGACTGTGTGACTAAGAAAAAAAAATAGAAGATAACCACACTTTAGTATTTAATAAAAGTTGTACTTTTTATTTTCTTCTACTTTACAAAACTTTTTCTCTCTAGAAAAAATAGAAAAACTGATCTGTGCTTGTTACCTGAGCTAGGCAAAATACAAAGCAAACTGAGATCACTGCTCTTCAAAGGAGATTAGGATAATTACAATAAACTTAAAATCAGGAGTTTTGCTGATAAAAGTCTGGTTCTTTTTTTTTAGCCATCTGTCTTTCCCTGAATTGGTGTGCACAGTCAAGTTATTAGGGTGGCTCTGTAAGTCCTCTTTAATGAAATCTTGCAGGGAGGAACATAGAGGATCCAATTATCTTTAACTGAACATACATGTTGTTACATCCAGAAAGAAACAACTGTGATAAAAAAAACAGAAACTCTGCAGAGTCAAAAAATAGTTATGCAGTGCCAAGTATATCTCTACAGTTGATCCTGTGTTTGTTCCCATTCCACATATGCCCTGCAATAGGCTTTTATGTTCACACACTGGCTGCTCTGATCTGTCACAATGATTAGGGGACCTGGACCCCTGTGAGAACACAGGACCATGACACAGTCTATGTGTGACCACATTCATGGGTATTTTTTCCATACAGGATAACTGTTTAAGTGATTGCAAAGGGCATACATTTTTTAGCACCCTGCCCCTTCCCTTCCTGATAATTTCTAGTTTCTTTTAATGCCTATGTCAATTAAAAACTCCTGTACTGGGTTTTCATGCCAAGGTTTTTGCAGCAGGGAGACTTCAGGGGTGAGTTCAAGAAGCTCCTAGAAGCTTCCCCTGTGGCCATAGCAGCAAATGCCAGATAGCTCCAAGACAGACCTGTCACTGGCCAAGGCCGAGCCCATCAGCATCAGTGGCAATGCCTCTCTTTTAAGAAGAGGGAAAAAGAAAATTGCAGCAGAACAGCAGCCAGAGTGAGGAGTGAGAATATGTGCGAGGAACAGCTCTGCAGACACCAAGGTCAGTGCAGAAGCAGGGAGAGGAGGTGCTCCAGGCACCAGAGCTGAGATTCCCTTGCAGCCGGAGGTGAAGATCATGGGTACACAGCTGTGCCCCTGCAGCCCGTGGAGGATCCCATGCCAGAGAAGGTGGATGACTGAAAGAGGCTGTGGAAACCCAGTGGTGCAGCTGGTTCCAGGTCAGTGGGGAAGAGGAAGCAGACAAAATCAGGAGTGAAGTGGTTCCTGAGAGGATGAGAGTGGTGGGGAAAAGGTACTTTAAAATTTGGATTTATTTATCATTATCCTACTCTGATATGCTTGGTAATAAATTAAAATAATTTCCTCAAGTCAAGCTTTTGCCTGTGATGATAATCCGTAAGTGAGGCCTCACTGTCCTTACCTTGATCCACAAGCCTTTTTCTATGTTTTCTCTTGCCTGTCCAGCTGAGAAGAAGAGTGATAGAGCATCTTTGGTGGGCATCTGGTGTCTGGCCAGGGTCAACCCACTACACCTCCCCTTATTGTTCTGTTCCAAGTGTTGCCTTCACTCTTTCTTTCTGTCCTGCCCATGTATTTTTGCCCAAGTTTTTTCTTTTTTATTCACCTATACCCTTAGCTTTCAATCCTCACTGCCCTCCCTTCACCTAGAAGAGAAATTCTTATAAACACATCTGCAATTTTCCACCTCATTGTAGTCCCAATCCTGGTGCCAGAATGGTCTCCCAGTAGCAGGCAGAGGGAGTATTGTTTATCCCTTTGTGCTTTTGTCACTTATTTCTTACATATGTTTGGTACAGAGATAATCCTAATTGAATTTAGCATGTCAGAGCACTATAACTCTCCTTTGATGCACTGAGATTCAGACAAGAGCTTGTTTTCACGAGGGTGAAGAAAGACACCATATGTGATTCAGAATGTGTAGATAATGGATGTTGTAAAGTGTCATGACAAAACAGTTCTCAATTTCATTTCTATTTGATATCTAGTCAAACCAACATTTCCCTATGGTCCCTGAAAGCAAATGATTTGTCATTTTGGCAAATGAGGATGATCTATATGGATGATTTTCCATATAATTTCACCTGTATAGACTTTTATCATCACCATCTGAATTTTTCCAATTTGACCAAATGTGTCAGATACTGCAGAAAAACAAGCAATGGAAAACATATTCTTATAAGGGTATGCTAACAAGCAACCTTGAAAATAATCAATAAAAGCCTCTTCATTCACCTTTAGTATCCCATATGTGTGGAGAATTTCCATGCAGAAGACAGGCTGGACCATCTGTCCAGATCTTCTCTAATCCTTCATCACTTTGCCTCTTTTGTGTAATTTACACTATTAATTTCATGCCAATAAAATTCTGTAGGCCACACCATAAAGCTTTGTTGTCTGTATATTGATAGAATGATGGCAATTGGCAGGCCTTAGCATTTTCACTATAATACTCCTTATTTCTGTCATAAACCCCTAACACATTTTTTTTTCATCCCCATGTCCCTGTGTAAACTAATAATCCTGAACATTTCTCTTCACATTATATTATTCATGAGCATGAAAGAATCTGAAAGAGTGAGTCTCTTCAACTCCAGTGCAAATGGATTGCCATCAACATCCAGAAGCCCAGGAAAAAAGGCTCCATCTGGAAAGAAAAAGACTTTGCTGCTTAGTTAAAAACAACTACTTGTGATAACACAATAGCTGAAATTGTGTTAGAACAACTCCAGAGGAGGGCCACTGAGTTGATCAGAGGGATGAAGTACCTCTCCTATGAGGAAAGGCTGAAAGAATTGGGATTGTTCAGCCTAGAAAAGAGAAGGCCTTGGGATGACCCAGTTGTGGCCTTCCAGGACTTGAAAACATCTTACAGGAAAGATGGGACAAGACTATCTGCAAGAGCAGGTGGTGACAGGACAAGGGGGAATGAGTTCAAACTGAAAGGTTTAGATTAGATATTAGGAAAAAAATTATTTATTGTATTGTGGTGAGGCACTGGACAAGTTGCCCAGGAATGTTGTGGATGCCGCATCCCTGGAGGTGTTCAAGGCCAGGCTGGATGGAGCTCTGAGCAACCTGGTCTAGTGGAAGGTGTCCCTGTCCATGACAGGGGGTTGGAATGAGATGGTCATCAAAGTCTCTTTCCAACCCAAACCATAAAAAATAATGGTATAGAACTAATGTTCATTTTCACCAGACAACAACTGATCTGCCACAATATTTGGTCTTCAGAATAAAAAAGCCTTCATATCTAATTACACATGCCTTAAAAAATAGAAAAAAAAAGCTAATGAAAAAGTATATATTGAAAATTGATTGCCTGAACAGTATTTTCAAATTCTTACTGATGGAAAAAAAAGCCAATTTAATTACTCTATTAGTAATTCTTTTCACATTTCCACTTTTTTGGTGGTAATTTTCATTTTCACAGATACTTGAAAAAAGCAGGAACAAAGAAAAACATAATCAAATTATACTTTTTTGCATTGATTAGAAGTTTTTTCTATTCTTTTAACTGTTTCAGCATTTGTCCAATAATGACTCAATGAAATATTATGTAGTAGGGATTGTGATACTAATTGACACATTGCAAACAAAGCATTTAAGTGAGGTTTCACTGGTTATATTGGAAAGAGTCCTCAAAAGTCAACAGCAAAACTTCTGTTGATTTTGATAGAAACAGAACTGATCCCAAGCTCAGTGACTTGCATCAGAAAATTATCAAGATTGTACCACAACACTGCTACCTTGTGGCATGACATAGAGCAAAATCATTATTGCTTTTGTGACATGCCTCTCCCTTCACTGACAGGGATGCCATGTGTCACAAACTGCTAACACCTCATCTTACACTTGAAGGTATGATTCCCTTTCCACTGTAAGTCTTTATACGACAATTAGTGGAAAGTTATGCCTATTTTACTCATTTTATGACTACAAAGTTTTAAAAGAGGATGCCAAATTACTTTCGCCTTAAAATTCCAATTCATAATGTATTAGTTCTTAAAGATGTTAATTATCTTGCAAACCTTTGTAATGCTGATGTTAGGAAAATGGATATAGTTTTCCAGTAATGACCTGAACAAGTTTGGAACTAGTTTGTATATCACAGATAAAAATACCCTTCCTTACTCCACTATATTTATGTCTCATTAGTTTATGGACTTAAAGCCCTCCAGGGATTGTCACTCACAAATCCATCTAATGTTTATGAGCTCTAAATTTTGCATTTGGATCTCTAATTTATCCAACAGGTATGGAAAATCATATAGATAGAAAACTCCCTAGTGCCTACAAAGCTCTGGGTTTTAATAGAGAGGGCAGAAATAGCATAAGCATAATGTTTAATATAAGCATGATGCTTAACACATTAGTGGCAAGCGAAGTGTATCACCTAGGAGGGAAGACATTCACTGCATTTCAGGTAAGTGGAACAGTATTCCTGCCAGGACTGGTGGCTGGTAATGATACAGAGTGTTAATGCCATCCAGTTCCTGTTGAAGAAGTTTTTTAATGGAACACTGTCAACACAGGCAAGTGAGGATCAGCTATTTTCTGATAGCTCTAAACTTTGGGGACCAAGGGGGCACTGTCATTTCTCTACCACACATTTTCCACGCTGTTTTCATTTGCAAGCCCTATCCAAACAGGCCTACCATAAATGTACAATAATGTACACTAAATGTACAATAATGGCAGAAGTTGAGCACACATTACTCCAAAATTCAAACCTACACAGAGGACTGAAAATGTTGTGGACTTATTACTCTTCTACGATCTGAAACTTCTGTTGAACATACATAGATTTAACTATTCCTTCAACTTCCTACACCATAACACATGGTGAAGTTGTTGGATCCTAACACAAGTATCTTTCCTACTGATGCTGACGATCATACAGCCTCAAAACGATTATTAAGGTAGCTATAAAATAAAATATACAATTGATTTATTCATCCAAAAAGAGAGATATGTCCTAACAGAATGCATGTAGCTACACTGTAAAGTTTAGGAAACTGAACTGGAAATGAAATTTTGCCATGAGAAAAACTTTAGGAATGGATAAGGAGATAAGGGATAGGTATTTAGCAAGACACTAAAAAGACTGATTGTCAGCAGTAGTGTCTTAACAGTGAATGCTACATAAAAATTCCCGATAGTCACTACAATTCTGAAATTTGGTTGAAATAAAAATACTGTTTTTACTTAAATCCTCCTGTCCTGGTCAAAGGAATTTAGTGAGATAATAATGCTTCTACCTCATGATTACTTGGGCTTTAGCTGTGTATTAGATGCTTCTTCATATCAAATAAAAAATTCAAACTAAACAGGATGGACCTCACAGAAACTATTTAACTGAGCTTTTTTTTTACTAGAAAGGTGATATGTGTTACAGAAATATTCACTAGTATTTAAGTATTTTCTCATTAAGGTCTCTCTGTTTAAGATCATAAGGCTTTATCATACTCCCATTACTCGCAAAGATGTAACTGAGTAGATATCCTGGATGATTAAAGATTTTTGGGGTTTTTTTGTTGTTGTTGTTGGGGTTTTTTTTTAAGTGATTGAATTTTTACAGGGATTATTTTATTTACCTGGAAATGATGTGCCTGCAATGCATCACTTTTATTCTCAGTTCAGTCCTGTGAACCAGGAGATAGATACTTACATTATTGTTCTGCCTGCTCTGTGTTAAGATGAATTCAGATGTAGTATAACTGCCCTGATAAATATATTCTGAGTTCCACAACATGCATAATATACCCTTCTACACCGTATCTCTTGGAATTAATACTGAAGGTAGTGGATTAGGTGTTTTATAAGAGTAGCATTTGTAGTAAAATTTGCTGGCAGTAGCAACCTAACAGCAGATGGGGTTTTATAAAGAGCACATAATGATGATTCATTGCAGTAAGAGCATGTGGATCCCTTAGATCTTCTTTCAGCTTAGTTCATTCTTTGATTTATACAGTGATTACCTAGCTACATAATTATTTGAAAAAGCAAGTAAAAGTGATGTCAACCATCCGCTAAATTACTAGTAGATATAAGCAAGATTTTTCTTTCAGAAGCATATTCTTTCCTGTAATGCCACTTACTGATGTGAAATTAAATACCTGTGGTTTTCACCTGATATGCTCTCTATTGTTAAATCAGCAAGTGATCATAGACTGATAAAATACATTTCAGAAATGTATCAGTTGGGAAGACAGGAAGACAGTTTCATGATTAAAATACTGAATTGAGTTTGAAAATCTGGAACTGCTATTCACAAACTCTTTACTTATCCCTAACTATGCATCTCTCTCTCTTTCTCAGTTGTTCTGACATGAAAATAAGGCTCATACTGCTCCATGTCACAGAAGGACTGGGGAGAAAAAAAAAAACCTCCACAAAAATAATTGATAGATAGTTGAACCTTCAATAAATTATACTTTACTACGTTGATTCCACTCTATCTCCTGATAGAAATAAGTAAATCAGTCCCCTCTAATAATCTGCAATTACTTACCTAGAGGGGAACACTAGGCAGAATATTTCAAGGGGTAGTAAGAATATACATGCTCTTTGCATTTTGTATTCAGACCCCCTATCCTTGAGACCTGCCTTTAACTCCTGAAGCAATGGAAAGTTTCTGTTGAGCCATGAGTTTTGCTACTCATGCAGTCTTCCAGCCTGCTCCTCATCCCCAGCTGGCCTGCGGGAATAAAAATAAAAACAAAAGCAGAGAAAAAAGCAGTGCGCAGGGAATGTATAATAAAAGCAGTGCAGACCTGAGTTTTGACTGAGTGTTGATGAGTTTTCAGTTCAATTGCATAGACAAAATCCCAAAGCATTTTATATAACCCCAAAATATGTAATGAACTTGTCTATAGAAGGTAAAATATAACTAGGGGCACACCTGAAGCATACATTGTTTTTCTGAAAGAAGTGGAAGATTCTAAATGTGGAGGTTTTGCAGACTCTTGTTACACTTCAAGAGATGTGTGCACTATCTCTGGTAGGGTAGTTTTCATGGTGTCTGTTTCTAGAGTGAAGGTATTCATAAACATTTTGTTTTTCCAGACTAAGCGCTAGTAAATTCTTTCCCTACTTATTTTTTTTTCACAAGCAATTTTAAAACGAGTTTGAATTTATTAAACAGACCTCAAAGACTGAGATTGTTTCATTGTCAATAATTACAAGTATGAATACCATTTTTTCAGATTTTATATACAAGAAAATAATCAACTTAAATTAAAAGAATTTAACTCATTGTTGACTTAATAAGACTGATGGCACTGGACTTTAGGGAAAAAGGGAGCTGCTCCCAAATGACTGCAGTGGTATACTTTTCTGTTTATGATCGACACCATGTATCTCACTCTGTTTATCTCAGTGTTGGACAATATCAACGAATTAAATAAACTGCTCATGGATAAGAGAATTAATCTGAAGACAGAAGGAATGTTCATGACTTTACTGTTAGAGTAATGTGTAAGAAGGAATACATCTATCTGGAGTCAAATGCAACAGTTTTCTGTTTTTTCTCCTACATTTGATGAAAATCTTGACAGATTTCATCCATATAAGATTATTCATTTACATTTGACTCATAAAGTATTTTGATAAAACATAGTTCACCATTTTTCTAAGAAGTGTTATATGTTTAAGAAATAATGTTCTATTAATAACCAGCATATTAGTCAGGACAATAGAATCTTCTGGCTGAGGCATATAGACCAACAGGCACAGGAACGGTAGCTAAAGGTACATCAGGTTTGAGGGTTTAACATGTTAGTTTCAAACCTGCAGACTTAAAAATAAAGATGTCTTCTACTCCTATGTTAGCTCAAAATACATTTGAAATTCAGCTGAAACCCTCATGAAATGAAGGTTTCATCAAGAAGCAAGTTTGAGAAAGCATATTAAAGTTCTATCTATACCAGCAATTATTTTCCAAGTATTCTAGCTAGAACTGGCAGTGTTTCTTATTTTGAAGTATACTTTTTCTTCCTGGCTGATAAACAAACATTTTGTGATCACATACTCCTGATATCAAAGATTTTGCCACAAAAATTATGCCAGTATCCCTACTTCAGTTAATCTTTGGCCTCATAATATATCCTTTTATTATGGTATAATGAGCCCACTTAAGCTGGAAGCCTTGCCAGCTTTGCAAGGTTTAGTAATCAAAGATCAGCACATAATATCTCAATCTCTAAATTACTTAGAATTTGATATACCATACCAAATACATTTGATGCATATAAAATGATGTAGTAGAAATAACAACAGAAAGACTCACCCTGTTGCACTTGAAAATTTAAAAATCTAAACCACATATATAGGGCTAACATATAAACAGAGCTCTTAATGTGACTCCAACATATGGCTAAATCATCACGATAACACCAATAGTAAAATACTTATATGGGGTTTTTTTTATGAGCCCTTTTAAGGAAGAAAAGGAGAAGTTAAGCTGAGGAGGGAGGAGAATAAATGATGAAGTCGAAGGATGAAACTGAATTATCTGTGTGGAGGGAAACTAAAGGTTATGGATGAAAGCAGCATCAGCTGGTACTGGGAACAGAATATCTAGCTAAAGCTCTTGAGAACTCTGAGTGAATCCTTCATAGGGCCCTCAAGGCTATTGCCTCCAGCTGACAGTCCAGTTTCTGCTCAGAAGACTAAGTATCAACTGGCCCTAAAGCTCTTAAAACCTCTCCTCTGGATTCATTAACAGTGTGGCCAAGTGGAGAAAAAAACATCCTGCAATGCAAAGGTCAGCAATGAGTTACTGGTCACTGACTGCATAAACACTTGGGCAGTCTCACATCTGGTAGGTGAGTTATAAGGAGAAAATATGGTCCTGTGACTTGATTCACGCAGGAAAAAGAAATAGAGCTAAATGTTATTACTATATATAAACAGGCAAAAGAAAAAGCAAAATGGTGCAAAAATTAAAAGGGTGAGACTAATGGAAAAAAGCTTCTTAGTGTTCCACATTAGAAAAAGTGTTGTTGACCAAGTTTGATTAATTTGCACAGTAATCTGCCTGGCTCAGCTTCAGAACTCCTCTGCCTCATGGACTGAATGTTAGACCACATGAGACTAGCAAATATAAAGCTCTGCTGCCAGAAGTCCAAGTATTCAAGCCACTAAAATTTTGAGTCTGACACAGAAAATAACTGGAATTTAAAAAAAGTAAACTACGTGTTCATGTGGAATTCATATGTTGATTGACTTTTTTATGTACCTGGCAACCACAAGGTCACAGGGAACTCAGTACAAGGATACAATTTCTTTTTTTTTTCTAGGAACACAAGCCATTTTCAGCATAGCTGTAAATGTATAAAAGACAGTGTCCCCCTGTTGTTAAAACATGCATAAATTAATTCCTCTTCCATGGTGAAGTTTTTGGAATGGCAGTTCTATGGAGACAATCTACATCTTGGAACCTTTTTTGCATCAGTTCCCTACACATGAATGCTCATGCATTTGTGTTTGCAGGATTACTTGCATTAGCAGAGCGGGATTGTGACTCGTGTCTGTCCTCGTAAGAGAAAACAATGACCATAGTATAGGAATAGAAGGGGCAGATGGCCACGCATGAGTCCATGCACTCTAGTGCCCAAATCTCAGCTGCCCACCCTCAGCCACAGTCCAAACTGAGTGAATGGGTGAAGTTTCTTACAGACCAAAGCCAAAAGCTTGATGTTTTGAAGTTCTCCAGGGGAATTCCGAAGAATGCATTTATGTGCTCTAACGCTACTGAGGTACCTATAATACTGCTTACAAATTATGTCTATTGTACTGCTTTATTCACCACTGTCTTCAAAAAAGTTTTGAACTTTCATTCTAAAAAGTCTAATTTACAAAGCATGAATTTATAAAGTGTAAAAATGTATCTACAGGCAACCAGTAAAAAACAGATTTACCCAAGAATGTATGGCATCATCTTTGTCATTAGTGTGCTACTGCAAATACATTTGATTCAGTAACTCTGTAAGTTACAGCAAAATAATTGTTAATGATTCAAAGTCTGCATCACACACAGTGACTGCATATTTAAAGTTATATCTTGTAAAGTTCTACATTTTTTGGTGTGGACTTAGCATTGTATTTTCTGATGAGGTATTTCTATGAGGTAAGCCCATGACAGTCCACTGTTATTTGCAGGAGCATTTCATTCTGCCTTTTACTTCAGAAAAATGTCATAGAATCATAGAATGGCTTGAGTTGGAAGGTGCCTTAAACAGCACCCTGTTCCAAATGTCCTGTCATAGGCAGAGACAATTTCCACTATACCAGGTTGCTCAAGTCCCCACCCAACCTGGCCTTGAACTATATATAATATGTGTAGTGAAGATAAGCATAGAGTATATCAAATTTCATCATCAAATATTAAAACTGTAAATTTCTTAAATATTAAGAATGTGCATGGTTGCTTTTTTATCAATTTCTGCCTTTTTCCCAGACTTGGAGAATGTAAAACTTCATTCAAATGAAAATGAATATGATTTAATTCATAAAAATGATTCTCCGGAACTGCAGCGTACACAGAATTTACCTTTTATTCATGCAATAAAACCTACAGAAACTACTTAAAGATTTTGATTCAGAGAAATATCTCTTTGTACTAATAAACTTAAAAAACCTCCTCATTCAGGCTGCTTTGACTATTTTTACCAGTGGAACTTTGTATTTACTAATAAAAAATTCTATCAAAAGGTACCATTAGAGCTGATGACAGCTAAACACAGAATAAAAGCTTCACATTTAAGTATTTCAGGGTGTAATAACACCTTTTTAAAAACTGTCTCTGTATTCTGAAGTGATGAAAATGCTCCCATTGCCTAGTCTCTTGTGCTTCATGGTAAGAAACTGATTATTCATTCTTGCTGCTTTGGACAATTCATGTGTACTGAGCACAATCCATCCTTGCAAAGGAATACAGGAGTTTTTATGTCCCTTTCAAGCACTGAGCTTTGTGTTCTTCTGAGTAGCAATTGCAGCACTCTCACTCTGTTGGGCTAATAGAGATATGTTTTTTTTCTGTTCATAAGAGCTGAGAGTAGAAACTGAAATATGAAATTTCAGTTTATGAGGAGATATGTTGCAATTTCTAGTAGGAAAGTCAGCAGTGGCAAAAGATACCATCCTATTTTAAAAAAATTATGTATGTGGTACATAAAAGTCCATTAGAATGTTTGATTCTTCCTTTTTGTCTTTTGACAGATGCAATTTTCATCAAGAAAATGATCCCCTAAGAAAAGAGATGGAGACGAACCCAGTAATTCAAGAATCTTTAGGAAATGTCTTGTGCAATGGGAGTAATTCATATAGATAGGTCCTTCAGGAGAAATCCTTAAAAACATCCATATTTTTAGAAAGACATTATAAACACCTGTCACAAAGTCTACACTTTGGGAATTTTTTTAAGGTTACAGCTTATATTCTTGCAAAGAGAGCTCCAACTCATTTCCAGTTGCCCCAGACCTGTATTGCCACATTCCCAGCTAGACTGTATGAGTAGGGGAATCTCCTTCCATAGAAGGAGAGAGCGGGGAGAGCCTGATCTCTACAGGAAGGGAACGTTCGCGCTCTTGGGTTTGGTGCTTTCCTCTCTCCACCTTCGTTGGTAACTGCAGTCCCAGCTCTGTTAAGCTGTACAGCATTCTAGATCAACCCCCTCGTGAGTTTAGATGCACCATCTTGCATATTTTGAAGTGTTCAGTTGGTAAGGTATAGAAGTGAGAAACACAGCATGTATTTGCATGAACCTATCCTTCAGCAGGAGTCTAAATCCCACCAAGACCAATAAAAATGAAGAATTTAAGTACGCAGTTTGCCTCGGGTCCTCAGAGTTAAATCATGACTTCAGTGAAATCTTAGGGAATTTTGCCAAAAATCGACTCCATCTAAGTAAAAGAAAAGCACTAGGTTATCCAGTAAAAGATAACCACCTCTCATTCAAATGTAGCAGCTTTGCCTCCTGAAATCATGTTATATCAGGATCTTTCAATCCAATTTTTAATGAGAACATGAAATCAGAAATGAGTTACGCAGCTGAAGAATGAATGGACATGCAGGAATTTTTTTTTAGAGTACTATGATTTTAAACTTTTACTCTCATTTAGATTTTGTTCTTTCAAGAAAGCACTAGAGTATATTATCTGTAAAATAGAAAGAATTTAAACCACTATTTTTTAAAAAGTAAAAGAAACATGGGTAAGACAGACATCTGTCTGGAATGAATTTGGTATGACTGACCTTGATTTGGCAGAGAATGAGAGCAGCCTTGACTGAATAGCCACTTGAAGTCCCTACTCATTGTATTTTTTTATGATTTCTATGAGAAATAAAAAAGCAAAGAAAACTTTAAGCAACTGCTTGCAGTCATAATACTACTTTACATCTGAAAAGCAGCTGTTCTAGTATTTGAATTACTGTCATAAGGCACATTAATTCAAGAAAATGTAATAAAAAAGTCACCTATAACACAAAGGTTTTCCCTGGGAAAACCTGTTCCCCTCACTTAAGATGTGCTACTCTTTATTGTGTGTGTATATGAAGGTCTTTATATTCACTGAAACTGAATTTTCTTCTAATTCTGTGGCCAAAATATTTTCAGGGAATGCTAAGCTTGCAAATACATTAACTTGTGTCTTGAATATTTGCACACAAATATAGGACAAACTGAATTTCATATAAAGGCACATTCTTCTAATTTCCATAGAGAAAGAGTAGGTCATTCGAGCTGTTACTGTAGGCAGCAGTTGCATCACTTATTATGTGTCATGTAGGGAACAATAAAGTAATACATAAATATTTATTATCCCTTGAAATATTTTTAATTATTATTCTCCTATAACAAATTACTCACTGTAATGTTGTATTCTATTCTATTTAAATAAGATGACAATAATGTGATTAATCCCATTATGCAATGAGTTTCATTGTCCAAAACCACAATTAAACAACCAGTGGTGGTCCTGTTGGACTGAAAGATCTTGTTTGAAAAGCACTGCTAATGTTTGTCAGAGTCAGAAATCCTTATCCAGTAGGGAGGGGTGCTTAGGTGCTAATACCAACTTTTTCAGCCATTCCATGACTGAAGCTAGCCAGTCTAGGAGTTGACATAAGATTTCAGTAAGTGCTCAGAAACTTTACATCTGTGACCTCATTAAACTCAGGATCTTAGGAAATTTTCTGTGTTCATAATAACAAATTCTGTCTCTATTCACAGGAAGTAAAGGAGAAAAATCTCACCAGCTCTGTTGCATGTGTCATCAACTTTCAACGCAGGTTAAACTGTAAGCAAATCAGCTCTCTGTCTGATTTGAAGCTTTTAATTCCTTCCAGAATTAGCACTAGCCTGAGGGGATTTCACAAAAAGAAAGGCAGTGTCTTATCAAGCAGAAAGGACAAGAAGGGGAAAGAGAGAAGGAGAAAGGAGGAAAAGAGAAAGTGGAAAACTGTTACCAACTACCTCTGTGGATTTTACATTATATCAACAATGTCTAGTATACAAATGCTTTAGGGAAATTACATTTATCAATGTATTTTTAAGGCATGATTTGTTTTTTTCACACGTGTCATTACATGGACTAGGATTGCTTGTCTTATGTGGTTTGTAAGAAAAAATGTACTACCTAATATAAATTGAGACAAAATATTTGATCATAAAGCTGAAAATTGTCTAATATTTTAAGTGAGGAAGAAAGTAATATACACCTTAACTTCCCACTTCCCCGCTTTACACTCATCTTTCTATCAATACAGAACTTAAAATAGAAAGTATCAGTTAAATTTAGCATTAGTATAAATCAAGCAGTATGGCAAACTAAAAAAATTCTGTATTTCTTCTATTACTAAAATACACAAGCACAATTATGTATGAACTACGAAAAGAATTCTTACCAAAATACCTAAAAGGTGTAGCTATTCTGTATTTTAATAAATAGACTCAGCAGTGTGGAGAATAATACAAAGAATATAGAATTCATTTGTCAAACTAATTGAAAACTGATCAATGAACAACAAAAAGAATACCCCTGTATTTTTCCCACAGGATTTTCCCGTGTTATCCTGCAAACTTCTGGGAAACTTGTAAAGAAATAAAACGATATGGATTCCTCTGCCATGCTCAGATCTTCCATTAATTCCAGTCACTTTGGAACACCCAATACGTCTCTGAGTAGGCACAAACTTTGCAGATCAGTCATCAAAATGTTGGCACCATTACTTTTTAAGACCAGGTCACTCAACAGGCATTTACGTCACACTGTGGACAACATTAGTAATTTTTCATAGTTAAATGTGAATTTACAAAATAACTGTCCAGTTTTAACACATAGAGTATAACTTTTGGTACCTTACAAAAACATCACCAGCGCAGAGAGGCTGGCAATTTGAAAAGTATCAGCTTTCAACTCCAAGCTCTTTTTGCAGTGAAAAAAAATAAAAAGCTGCAAAAATTGAGTTACACTGTGAAAAATCTTTTTCTTCACTTAAACTGAACTGGAAATCATTTGAACTTTTAAGTGAAATGGCAATAGGAACAAAAAAAATCTTAATTTCTGGGTAAGTGAAAAACATACCAAAAATATCCCCAAAGACTAAATAATGTGGCTATAAACATGAACTTGAAAGTATGTCCTTTGACAATTATGTGGTTTTTTGGATCTAATTTAGAATATTTTTTTTTTATTATATTAGGATTCTTACTGATTGAAATTAGACACTGCAGAGTACTGCATTGTAGCTAAAGTGATATACTTTATTTTAAAGTTTAAATTAATGGAGCTTCATTTTTGTAAGGAAAAATGAGCTTTGTTCAGTTATGCAGTATTTCAGGTTAATCTTCAGAAGTACTGATTAAGTAATTGCACTGTAAAAGAGCCCATGTTCTGCTTCTTACTCCAAATGAAATTTTCTTCCCAGAATAAGAGAAAGTTTTTCCAAGAGCCTGAAATCTCTCCTAATGAGTTTTTCCTTAGAGGTCACTTGAAAAGTTTTTGACCTTGAAAAATATCAAAGACAATATTTTTCTTATTAAAAAAGAAAGAAAAAAAAAGAAAAAATAAAGGGAAAAGAGATTATTCTCTCCAGTACCTTAGCTATCAATATATGTAGTGTTATGTTTAAAGGCTCTCAGGAAAATTCTAATCCATCCAATACAATATATAAATCATGTATAATCTATTATTTTCTGCCAAAGGCAATATTGATTCTACAGAATGATAGAATTTGTCTTTCAAACATGTGGCATCTTTCTGGATACATTTTGCCACAAAGTATAGATGGTGATTATAGATAAGTTGAAAAATAGCACATAAAGGACATGGCAAAAAAAACCACCAAACATTAAATTCTGTTGTATGATTTTGAGGATAATGGGGAAAGCTGAAAGCCATAGCTATGTTTATGTTTTCTGTACAGCAACAGGAAGTGGCAGAATGTCACACAGCCTCACTGTAGATTCAGAATAAAAGTGTCAAAATGGGGAGAAAGGAGCAGAGGAAATAATTTCAAAAAGCACAACAATCTAGATAACAATCACAGTAAAGTCAGACAGCTGTGAACCCCAGTTTCAGATGTTAGACTAGCTGAAAGCAGCTATTTTTGCTTCAATAATAAAGGCACTTCCATATACAGAATCTTGATGTCTAACGGCAATTATTAGGATGGTAGATGGAGGAAGAGAAAGAGCAAAAAGTTATTGGTCCTTCAGCTATCTGCCCTTTAACAAGCCAGTGGTTCTTCAGTGTGTCAACTATCAGAATGGCATTGCAGGGACATATTTCAACACAACAGGGTAGTCTCCACAAGAAGAAAAGTAATCAGAAACTGATTTGAGTCAATGGACCAAATCCTTCCCTCATGTTGCTTCAAACCGCCTGCAGTTTCAGAACAACACTAGAAATGCATGTTCCCTCTGTCAGGTGAACATGGTCTACCTGCAGAAAGAATTTTCAAAGGTTTACCTCAAAAATAATGAAGTACCAACCTCATGCCAAAATAGTAGTGTTTTTTTGGGTTTTTTTGGTTTTTTTTACCAGGAGAGAATTTGAGATGACTTCCTCTTCCTGGATGAAAAGAGATAAACAAATTTCAGTCTTGCATAAGGTGAGGGGTGGGAAGGAAGGCAAAACAGCTGATTAGTTTATAAATGGTTCAATAAAGGTAATACCACTTCTCTAAACTCAGACAAGGATCCTATTAAACACTAGGCACTAACTAGCAACTAAGTACTTCTGAATTTTTTCCTGCTAAATTAAAAGCAAAGGTCTATTCATTATATAACTGAAAACAACAGGGAAAGGTGCAAGCACCCTAGCAAAATTAAATGTAAATTACAGAGCTTTGATTTGGGGTGGAGTCGAACACATGCTTACATGTGAGCATACACCTTAATGTCAGATGAAACAGAGACATTATGAAGTGTTATATTTTTACTGGAAGTTAAGCCAAGTGCTATTATTCTGTGTGAGAAACAATCAATCCAAGTACTGCCAGATATTGTTAATGCTTTGCAATATATCAAAACCCCTTTGGTTTTATTTATAAAACCTAAACAATGACAAGAAAAGCCAATGCAGTCAACAAAGCAGCACACTTATTACAGGATATTGGATATATGGAACAAACCATAAAGACAGTTCTAGATATTTCCCATGACAAGGCAAGAAAGTCTTATTTTAGGTATTAGCCCATATTTTTTTATATTGAAAATATATATGACCTTTATTAATTTGTTTATGTATTTAAAGAATATCTCTACTTTGTCTCTACAAGCAGACATATAAATGTAAGTATATATAATTTTGTATGTGTAAATATATAAATGCATATGTATATGTGCCTTATCAATTTTATTATACATTCATGTACATCTCAACTTTGAATCATCTGGGTTTTAACAGTCTTTTGCTTATTACTTCTCCTTAAGCTACTGATATTGTTTCTTAATTTTAAAACTAGTTTAATCTAATCACTTGTGAATGGCAGTGACTGGAGAATTTGAGAACAGAATAATTTTTCCTTAATGAGCAATCTACTCACAATGAATACAGAACACAGCCAAAAGCATTACATTAGATAAAATATATATGAAGTGCAGTTTATTAATGATTGATCAAAGTTTATTTCAAATAATTGACCTGAATCAGGATATTGTTCTGAACAGTAATTATTTAATACACTATTCAGCCCAAGAATGAAAAATACTGGCATGTTCATAACTACTGCTATATAGGAAATAATCCATAAAGTAAATTGTAACCATAAATAATACGAACATATAAAAAAATATTGCCATTTTCCGTATTTGCACACATGAAGGCTTCTAACAGATTTATTGTAAAAGTTGTTCTGCATACAGTGTACACATCATGTGGGGAAATATATTCAAGCTATTTACAGAAATCAGAGTTCTATTTAGGCTACTGTGATTTTCCAAGGAAAATGTCTACATTTAAATATATATATGAATAGCAGAGTGCAAAAGTGAATAATTCAGTCAAGAAATAATACCAAGAGACATTTTCAGAGCTCACAAAATGTGCTATATTATCAAATGGCTGATGACTCTCAATAAATTCCATCCAGAAAGCAGCTTTATTTTTCAACTTAATTTATTAAAATAAAACTTTATTTTTAATAGAAAGACTCTTTATTATATACAAATAATGAAAAGACCCTTTATAATACAATATGCTTTGAAGAAAACAATCCCATTTCAATAATTTTCCAGACAGCAGCAAGGAGATTTACAAATGGGAAAACAGATATGTAAAATATTTTGCTTCTCTCTTGAACTTTTCTTGTAAAATTCTAAAAGAAGGTTTCTTAAAGTTCTGAAATTCTAAAGTTTCAAAACTATAAAAGTAAGTTGAATTACAGTAAGTTGAATTACAGTAAGCAAATTCTCACCTTTTACATTTTCCAGATATCTGAAAACAATATAATCTTCTTGAAAAGTATTGCATACTCAGTCTTTACATTTACCTATCCAATTTGTGCTTACAAAAGAAAATAAAAGGAAAGTAACTATGCAAGTGTGATAAAGAAGGACAAATCCTACTCAATTCTTGACTGAAAAACTAATTATAAGAGCAAGAAAATGTTCCTTCTCAGCCCTTTGCCACGAGTGGGCATGCTCAGGGATTTTAGCTGGAGTTGACAAGTCACCATTTACTTTCTCTATTTCATTTCAAAGTGTCACTTGAGGCAGACAGGCTTTGAAGCTTTTTTATTTTCTCAAGGTGGGGTAGACCAATCTTCAAATAGCTACCCTTGTCAATTGTTAAGCTTGCCAACCCTTAGCTGGTAGCTTTAAGTTATGATGGCATCCTAAAACAAATGTTTCATCTTTCTGTATGTATTTAAAACTAGTATTAATTTTAATATTTATTGAATTTTCAGAAGCTGTCTTACTAGTAAGAAAATTTATTTCATTTTTCTTCCTAAAGTTACTCAATGATTTGGTTTGGATCCTTATTCATTTAGAACTAGCAAGTGCAAGTTACATTTGACAGACTGGTTTTAGGTTTTTGTATTCATTGTTGATCAATTCCCTCCATTATGAATTATTTTTCATCTCTTACTGCAAACATTTCCACTTTGTTTTCAACAGTCAGAACCATGACTGAGCTATTCATCCTCTATGGTTTGCAACTGGTCACTTTAGTTGCAGGCATTTGATCTCATTTCAGAACGACAGAAACCTTTGAAAAAGGAGACTATTGAAAAGGGAATTATTAAAAAAAACCCCAACAAATGAAGACTAAAGAAAATGGAAAAATAATAATAAAAAAATCAAACACTCATGTTTACATGGGAATATTCTGCTTTAAGAGCCTTGTTATTTATGTAGGCAACACAAAGATCACTGGTGCCAAAGGGTAACAGAAAGTTCAGTTAAGATGCTGGACAAGTATAATTTTATTTTTTTCCTACTCTCATACTTTCCCCTACAGCCTGTGAGAAACTAGATTCAGTAGACAAGTGAGATTAGACTAAGTGGAGCTGTGCTTTCACATTACAAATATTTTAATGTTATGTTTCAATCACTACCCATTCCCAAATCTTTGTGGGAGGAAACGCCTATGAGATAAAATATCTAAGTATTCCTGCATAGCAAGTAATAAGTGAACACAGTAAAACTGCAAAACTCTTAAAAATGGATAATTAACACTATTCAGCAAATTTTTCTATTATTTTAAACAGTTTTAGTTCCTTCTCTGAAGTCAAATTTTTGAAGTACAAATTAAATAATGCCATAATGTTGACAGGCTGATGGGAGATAAGCACTAGCCACGGAAGAAGTGGAAATTATACCTATTTCAAGCTAGAAAATAGGATTTTTATATTTCAAGGAGTTTTATCTTTTTGCTAGAAAAAATGTTTGTTATTATCCTCTGGGTGGTATTTCTGTAGCTTTTGTTTTGATATTAAAGTTATTAAACTTGCCTCTTCTATTCTCATTACCAGAATATTTTATGGGTAAATTCACTTAAGGAACCTATTGTGCTTTCTGATCAAAGTGGAAAATGAAGCCAGGTTATAATAAGCAATTTAATTTTTAATGAGCTGATTGAGACTCAAGGTCATAACAAAGGACACAAACCAACCAAACAAAAAAACCCAAACAACAACAAAATTTCCAGCACAGAACACTAATGATAGCACACTACACATGACCTGGGCAAAATAATATTTGGCAGACTACATCTAAGAAGTATCCCACTTGTATTTTTTATTTTCTTTCAGAACCCTGACTAAGTCTAAGTAAGGTGTAGCATATTAAATAATACAGAAGCACATAAAAATGCATGAGACTTGTTTTCTGAAAAGAACTTAGCAAGGATGTTTATTGAATGTAAATTTCCCAAGCTCAAGTTTAAATGCTACAGCTACAAGCTGAACATTTAACCCTCTAATATACTTTATAACACCTTAGAAGGTAGTTAACTACTGTCTTGGAGTATAATTCTGCCAGAATGCTGCATGTAACTTCCCCTGATGTTCTTGGGATTTGGCCTTTCGGTCTTCAGAAACAATAAATCACAGGTAAGGAGAATCTTTACCCAAACATGGTGTCCTTGCTTTCTTTGCAGCTTGTAAATTAAGTAATGAAATTTTATTATTTTTGAATACAGCCTTGTTTAAGATTTTACGTGGCATATTCTTTGATTTTTTACTAGTAGACATTCTTACAGCTTTCTCTAGCAGTAGAAATATTTATTCCACTAAGCCCTTTAGTAAGCACTTTATGTCCAAGACACACATCATTTTACCCTGACAAAACTGCTCTCTGTATTGCAAGTAATGTCCTTATGAAACACACTCTGTCTCATTAAAGGAATATAAAATTTAAAATTAAATTAGATATACCTTTACACCTAGCAGACTATAAGCAATAGAAAAGATGCTAATGAGTTCTGCAGGTTCTACAGGTAGTCCATGGATCAAGTCCAGCCCACAGGATGCTTTCATCTGCTTTACTAGCTTTTCTCTAGGCAAGAGAAGCAAGTATTTGAGCAGCTAATTGCTGCTGGCACAGCCAAGCACTTCATCATGGTACTGTCACTGTCTCTACTTTCCTAGAGGGAAGGGAGAGGAAAGAAGCAAAGAGGGTGGACAAAACTGCCCCCATTGAAAGAGAAGGAGAAAAGGTACCCCTGCAGAGCTCAAAAATAATTCTTTCTAAATAGCAGTCGCATGAAACCCAGAAAGAAGCACATGCCCATGTTCGTGTCACCCAGCAGAGCCATGAACTGCAACTTTAATGAAAGTCAAAGAGTCTAAAGGAAGAAGTGAAGTCCAGCTCCTGTGGCTGTTGTGGTGACAGTGACCCTGCTTGGAAAGTTTACTCACTTTCTCTAAACAGTTTTTCTTAGTAAAATGTCCCTCCCTCCCTTTCTCTCCATTATAAACAGCATATGCCAAGTCAGTTCAACCAAGAGTTGGACAAGAGAAAAAATACAAGAATTGGCTGTCTGGTAAAGTGCTACTGAAGAGGTGTCTAATTATATTATCTAATTATATTATCTAATATCTTCCTTCAGGTTAAGATTGGAGGAGGAGAGGAGGACAACAGTCCAAAGTGATCAAGAGGCTTCCTATGGACCACAAAACAATTTGAGAACTGCTAACATACCTGATCAGTTATTTAAATAATACATTTAAATAATACAAAAAACATTAAAACAAATGNATACCTGATCAGTTATTTAAATAATACATTTAAATAATACATTTAAATAATAAAAAAAAACATTAAAATGAATTTCATCTTATGTACCATTTGTATATTATATTACCCATTTCAGGTGTGTTGCAGAAGTGAAATCCCCCTTGTTAGCTGTACAGGAGCAAGGCATGGCCTTATCTCTCCTAGTAATCAGAACAGCTTGTCTTAACAAGCTTGAATTGAATTGAAATTGACAATTTCAACTCTGAAATTCATCAAAGGCTGTTTCGCTATTTCTTTGCCTGGTGTTTTTCCTTCCATTTTGTTTTAAAAAAACTTACCAGTCAGTACCTCTGAGATTTTGTCTGCACAATTTATTATTTCTGCTAAAAATGAGAAAGAGGAGAAGAAAAAGAAGAAAGAGGAGGAGAAGAAGGGGGAAAAAGAGGAAGGGAAAAGTAAAGAAGAAAGAAGGAAGGGAGATTGAATGAGGAAGTTTTGTTTGCATAAAGAGTCTAAAAGAATGAGGAGGGGGAATGGAAATGATAAAAAATATAAGGAGTAAGTGAAGAGAGGACTGATAACTCAGTGTCTGGAGATAGCACCAAGTTAACCTAAGTATTTAATTTGTTGTTTCAATAGAAAGGATGTTGTACAAAAAGATGATAGGATATAATTTAAAATATGGTGTACATATGCATATTATCCATTACTTGCACAGTACAAGTTTCTTTCCTGTATTTTATCAGTGTATTATTATCATAGAGTGTTACTCTACTGCACCTGGAAAGGACATCATCAGTAACTCACCAGCACCAGAGAAACAGGATTGGAAGGCTGCTTCAATCTTCTTCTGAAGGTGCACAGAGATGGACAAATTGCTTCACACCTTTTTGGGGGAAATGATAGAGACCGGACAACTCTGATATAAAACATAAATGTATTTGTACTTGCCAAATTGATGTTAGAAAAGTTTTACAATAGCTCTCCACTTGCTTTAAAAAAAAACTGTCAGAAAATCATTATTAATCTCTTAGTTTTCCAGTTATCTGTTTAATATATTATTCCATATATATGGATAATACATATTTTTATTTAAGTTGTGCCACATGTACACTGGTTATTTTGTTTAAATGTTTCATTCTGAATTAAAATTACATTTTGCTTTATTTTTGGAGACTTCAAAAGATGAACCTTCTTTCTGTTTTTGTTTAGATTGTTGTAGTAAAAAAACCCAGACTATTTCCTCAATCTAAAATCCTAAAAGCCTATACACTGCTTGCTGTTATTTTCCCCTTCAATTCCTCTAACTTGTCCTGAGTTCTTGTCAATTTTCAGAAACTACACCTCTGTCTTCAAGCGTTGTTGTGGATTTTGGAGTCAGTTAAAAATACAAACAACAAACCAGCAGTTGCAGGTAATAAGGTTTGACAGTAGCACAAATTACATATAGGAAAGATGTCCAAGACCATATTGGTCCTGATGGAAGTAGGTGTTCATTAACATAGAATGTAGTGATAAAATGGTATAAACACACTTTAAATTAACATAAAAACATCATAATTCCTGAAAGTACTCTGGAGTAACATTGAATCTAGAGAAATCAATACCGTTTACTAGAGAAAAGACACTCAAAACCCAGTCTGTATTTGCCAATATCAACTTACTCAATGCAGTTTCTGTACCTGTAGTATATATTTCTTGCATAGGTAGAAAAGTGACAGCACACATATCTTTTCACCTGTTACAGGATGTAACCTCAACAAACTTAATACCATACTTTGTCAGTAGAAGTGTAGAGTAAAAATATCCTTAGTCACAGTTCTGAGAATGACAGAAATTTGTCATAGACTGAAATTTGTAGTCTCCTGTGCTCAAAATGACAAGACGACTTGTCAAATTTTTCAATCAAGAACATTCTTTCTTTCACAAAGTCTTGACATTGAACCAGTACACTCAGTGACTTTCTACAATACAGGTTTGGAAAAGACATGATGACAAATTACTTTTGAAAAAGCAACACAAACACCACATGGTCTTCTCACATTATCTGAAAGCAGGAGGCAATTTCATGGCAATTCAAAGACACCAGCAATATCTGTTACAAATAATCAGGATGCAAATGATGATAATTATTGTGGTATTTCTTTTCTCCGATGCTAGGAAAATACCTAAAGTGATGGACTCAAGTTCTGTTTTGTGCAATCTGTCTTTCCCAAACTTGCATGTAAAGTTATTAAGAAAGTACAACGACGCTCTTGATCCTTTTCGAATAGTATCAGTTCAAATTACTGTCTTTGCTTGCTGACCATTGACCTAACTAAACATTTTGACAGTGTGAATTATAGGGGACTCTTGAAGCTTTTGCAGACCCATGAATGCCTTACAAATTTTATATCTGACATACCTAAGTCTCAGTAATAAGATGGTGGTTATATAGGCAGAAAACAGAAAGATATCTTTAATATCATAAAGAGTTTCTGTACTCTTTTACACCTTCTCTCTATTGTGCAGATAGAAACACTGTGCCACTGGCAGAGCTATATTTATTCAGTTTCTCACTGATGCAAGTTGTTCAGTCTGCAGACACGTGTGGCTGATTTCTTCATTAGGGATCTTCTTTTTGCTGATGACTCTGAATTGGTAGCTCACTCAGTCAATAACATTCAATTTACTATTGATGACTTTCCTTGGGCACACTATTCCTCTACTTTTTCTGTGAAGGTAAGACAACGGACGCACCAAACCAACCAACACAGTGACACAAGCATGTGGACTCGCATTTTTGCATTTAGGAAAATTTTCTCAAGCCAAAGGAATGCCTTTCTAGTTTGGCATCATTCAGATAGAGATGCACTGCGAAAATGCTGCCACACTTCATAAATCCTAATTTGAAATATTAGAATATAAACCATGTAGCTTCAGTGCCAGTCCCCAGACATGCACTGAACACTTTCTCTCAGAACATTGCAATGTGTTCATGAGACACAGCTCATTCTCCCCATATGGGAAATTCAGTTGCATAGGCAATGCTTCTACTATACCTGGAAAAATGAATGACTACATCCTCCTAACAGCACAATCCCTAAATAACAGCAAATGTTATTATTTAAACTCATGTCCTGATCCTAAAATCTTGGCTATAACAATGGTTAGACAATATGGTCCAACTCATGGATAGTTATGATTATCTTTTGGTGCTTTCTGCCAAGATAGCCAAGGCACACTGCATTATCCATTGCAACATGATACGAGTATACTATGCAAATCTGAGCATAAGGCAGTTTACAGCACAGCAGATTCAGTATTTGTGGCTAATTCTGTTTAACTTATGATGCCTTTCTAAAGTTTCATAATTATTTTTTGCGCCACAGTGCCACAGGCTTCCCTGTTCCTCAAATGGAAATGAATGAACTTTCATGCATTCACTGGGCTGACCAGAGCAAGAGAAGATATTGATGGGCTTTCAGTTAGCCTTGTATAGAGACTATTAGTCCCTCCAAAGGAAAAGAGCTGCACAGAAGTTTGGACTGTCCTCCTCTCTTCTGCTACAATTTATTTCCTGTGACATCGATGTGACTTACAGACTGAGTGATGGGGTTTCTTTTGGAACAGCTGGGATAGCCCAAGGGCTCCTAGTGATCATGAGCCAAATGCCCAATCATATGTGAAAGAAGCTTAAAATCATACAAAACACAACACAACATTCGGTACCTTTCTTGCAGCCTTTGTCTTTCCACAGATCAAGCCCTAAGTAATAAACCTTTCTGCTGAAGACAACAGAGCTAATGAGCTTTGCTACACCATATGTCCATCAGCCAGGCCTCCTGTGTCTCCTGGTATTAGTGACTACAAAGCAAGAAGGACCATTATAAACTTTTAAAAGGTTAAAGATTCCATTTCCTCTGGATTAACTAGGCTAAAATCCACACACATTCTTCTGAGGCATGTGAAAAAGTTTCTACTGTCTAAATAAATGCAATCACTGTTTTCTAAGATTAGACCACTGATACTTCCTGACAAATCATTTTTATCCAAGTTTATTTCCTAACTCTTTTATGAGTGATACAATAATATTGATGTTTAACAGCTCTCCTGTTTCTTTTTGTTTGTTTTAAATAAGTTCCCTTTTATTGTATGAATTTTTACATCAACTTAGTGAATGACTGAAAACCTAAATTTTTCTTTCAAGGAATCAAAGTTTGTGAGGCAGTACTTTTTATTATAATTTGACCCTTTATTTTCAGTGGAATTAGGCCACTTAAGAAAGCACTGTTCCTTCAAATGGAAATTTCAGGTGCCTGAAAATTCCTGAACACAAAGACACAGTCCCGTGGAGATCCTGAACATTACTATTGCTACATTTAGTATTGTCTATCTCATCCATGCCTATTTATTCATACTTTCAGATCCAATACTTGCTGCATACTTCTTAAGAGTCATCATATTGTCTTTGAATACTGTTTTGCAGTACTGTTTTACACTACATTAAATAAAATACAATAAGTGGCAGAATTTGTAACTTCTACAGCTTTCAGATGTAAGAGAGACTGGAGTTTGCACTTCACAAATAGTCAATACAAGCAGGTGAGGAGCACGTAAGGAGCAGGGCTGTGCTCTGCAGAACTGAAGCCTTATTCATGAAAAACCATGAAGGAAATCAAAATAAAATCCAGAAACAGAATTCTTAGTTGCTAGCTTCATATCAGGAAGAAAGCCATTCCATCCCAAAAGTTAGGGGGTTTTTCCCCTTTAACTTTATTGAAGACAGCTTCCTTGTGTTGGAACATGCAATACACAATTCTTTCTGGAGGACTCTCAGCCAGATTCTCTGAAGATTTTTGAAATTTAATTTAAATTAATGACTGTCTAAATCTCTCTGAGGCTCTCTTTTCATAGGGTAAGAAGGTATAACTGAGTTAAGAAAACTCAGGTTCAATAGGTAGTGTTTGAGAATGTTCTACCACTGCCTATAGACATTCAGAGAAAAATGTCTTTGTTTCTTTGATGTCTCCCAGTAAGGAAGGAAGGAAATTAAATGGTCATTGCAAGCAGTTTTTAAGCAGAGACTTGACACTTAGGAAAAAACCAAACAAACCAGCCAGCAAACCAATCCCACCACATTAAAAGAAAGCATTAAAAAAATCCTATTAAAACAGAGAACTAGAATCTAATAAAGTCTTTCTTATAAGCCGCAGTGATAACATCAAAAAGCAGACAAATAGTGAAATAAACATGCTCCTTCACATTGTGTTGCAAGCATCTAAACTGAACAGGCAGTCAGTCCACAAATATTTGACCCAAAAGTTATTTGCTTCTAAAATACAAACGAATATAGTAAGTTCTGCACCTTGATAACCTTTTGAATCTATAATGGTTGTATATTTTCTCTATATTTTTTCCTTCAAAAGTTACTGTATAAAGTCTTGAATATTCTGTATGTGCTCCAAAATTTAAACCATAAAATTTTATTTTTTCTTTTCTTCCTGTTTTAATCAAGTAATTAAAATAATCTTTTTTTTTCTTTTAATCATTAAGAAAAAAACAGTGGCTCACCAAAAAATAGAATTGAAAAAATAAGGTATTAATTAAATGTTAATAAAAAATGTTTTCCTAATGACTTCTCATGCAGATCTGTAGCTCCACCTACAGGAGGAGTAAAATGCAGAGAAGGGAGATTAAAGTATCTCAGTATCTGTGAGTACAGGTTTTAAATCAACATTTTTTTCTCCTTAATATGTGATAGATTGTGTAATATTCTCTTTCCTGTGAAAGAAGAAAGAAATATTCTGAAAAACATAAAGTCTAGTGGGAAGATAAAGAAAACTTTCCCAGAAGTTCTAAGCATGATTTCTAAATTCTTAAATGTTCTTAAGGTTCTAAACGTTCTTAATGACTTGATTCTTTGATATTTTTGTAAGTGCTACAAAATTGGATCTACAATTTTATTTAAAAGTAAATTTAAAAGGTTTTATTCAATACCACTTTATCTATTGATTTTGAATTTTTTTATATGACTTTGCCCTTTAGCCACTTTAAAAATGGAAAATGTAATATGTTAAATATATTCACTTGTTTTGACATAAAGATAAATTATCTTATATCTGCAATCTATCTCAGCCTTGGACAGACACAGGGAAATTCCTGGGAGGCAGACACTGGGTCTTTGAGGCAACATGCAACGTTCTGAAAGTCAGAACACAAATAACCTTGATATGAGAAACAATAATGGTCTCTGCCAATTTGTTAAATTGCATCTCTTTTCAACTCACATAACTTCATTGGCCAGGGTTAAGCTTGAAGTGGCTCTTCCCTCAAATTCTCATTTCTTTAGCACACTCAGGCAGTGACAGCTTCGTCTCTTTACAAAAAAACCAGAGCTGGGTATCAATATATAGATTTAATATGAACCTCTTTCTTTCAGTATCTTGGAGGTGTTAAAAATGTATTTTGAATTGGTAAATAGACAGGATCAATCAACATGTGACAGGTTTTGAAAGGATTCACACATTTTTATTACCTTCTTGAAAAAAACAAAAGGAAGAGTAGAGAAAAAACTGCATATGAAATATGAGGAAAAGCAGTTAGTTGAAGGATCAGTGTGTAGGACAATGACCAACTACTACTGAATGTAGTAGCTTGAAAATGATTATCTAATTTAAATCAGATAACAATCTAAAAAAATAATTGCTAAGTGAGATTGTTTCATTATACTCTGCATAATCATTGGACATGGTAGATTGTTTTCAGTATTTGTTTTTTAACACATTTAAGAATTAGCTGAACAATAAGCAATACAGTACTCAGCACTCCAATGCTCCCATTGTCTCAGAGCACATCTAAGCTTTTCAATTTTAATTTTTTGCTCCTCTTGTTCATGACAGATTTTTTCAGACTTCAACACAGTGGAAAGGTGGAAAGGACAGAAGGGGATAAAAGCAATTAACTTACTGAAATAAAATAATCAACTTCATACCAAGCAGTAAGGGATTTCTCATACAGCTATGGCATTACCAGTACCCGAGTGAGGGACTTCTATGTGTTGCCACTCTGCCAAAACAGTGATTGTATTAAAGAGGTATCCCAGATGCTTCACGCTCCGTGGATGCAAAGCAGTCATATGGAACAGTAGAGCAAGTGGGACAGACACATGAAAAGAGACCTCTCAGAGCTGATATATAAATTCCTGATCTGATAGAAGTACTAGGTGTAGAACAACCGCAGCCATTGTAATTAGTCCTAAATCTGAGCCAGCTCTCTTATTTCCATTACAACTATGATTTCTTTTTAGTATTTCTCATTGTGCTATGTATAGGAATTACCACAGAGCCTGATCTGTAGAACAATGCAAATCAACAGAAGTAACAGGATCAAAACCTTTGACTAGGTTGATCTCAACAGCTGGTATGAACATTTATAGGGGAAAAGTTTAATAATGTTGTGGATGCCATGCACATGACACTTCCACAATTTAAATATTGCATGTTTGTCTGGTGGCTTTTGCAGTGACACTGGAAAATGTAATTTGGATTTAGAGACCTGAAATATTTATTTCCATGTTAACACACTTTTATCCAAAATGACTCTTTTCAGTAGCAATACAATGGCATTGGATCCAGCCAAAAGCTTAGGTACATCTTAATTAATTTTCTGTTTTCATTTCAAGTTCCTTGCAAGAACAAAAAGCCTAAAAATTACAAGAACTATAAATATACATATACATAAACATTTCTACATATATAAAAATATAAACATACATTTTAGAAAATCTTAAATATGCCTCACACTCATCATATGAGTACAATCATTCCAGCAGAAAAATGCTAGTATGTAGCTAGAACATGTAATTTGTATAAACAAGTTTTGAATTGCAAAAGGCAGTACAAGTAATTATACATAAATAATATACATAAATACTGTCATTTTCTTGCACTTTTCTGTGAAGACAGAAAATTATTACCTTGGTCTAAAATTATATATTTGAAGGAATTTACTAATTCAATTTAATATATTCTATTTTATATTTTATGTTCCTTGATTCTAAAGAGTATATCAGGTCCTAACAGTTTTTTGAGATTTACAAGGCATGACAGTTAAGTATGGACAATATTATGTTGATATTTTCTAAAACTAATTTTTTAATATTTTTTCTAAACATAATTACTGGCAGAATTTCTGCTTTCCTCTAAACTTTACTAAAATGTTCTTTAGTCCCTATTTTTCTTTATATCAAGCACTGTCATACAGATGGAGAACAGCTCAATGAAAAAAAACTTGTGCATAAGACTATAAAGAGAATGATGAAATGGAGATGAAACAGAAATTATTTCTACCCCACAAATGAGGAAAAGACATGATATTACTGATTTACAGGTGTAATTCCCCACAGTCTTCCCTTAAATTCCATGTGCCATTGAAACAGCAAATATCACACAAGGTTTTTACGCTACAGGCAGATATTTTTCCTTTTTGTTTTTTTAAAGTCTTCCAAAAAAGCTTTAAAATGTCAGTCAATATGATCTAAGGACAAATGTGGAAGGATTAGATTTGTACACAATCTCTTAAGGTACCTCACAAATTTTCGCATAATGATTCTATATAGAAAATATTACCTTCTGAAAGCAACTAGAGATTAATTTACCACAATTTTATTCTTCTTTCTATAGAAAATCCCAAAGTGGAGCTAAATTAATGAAGTGAGTGAAATTTGAAATAAAAGTTCATCTGATGTCTCCTGGAAAAGTCATATTACAAAGGATGTTCCCCAGCCAGATACCCCTGCTTCCCTCAGTCTAAGAGAAGTTTAGAAAGTTATTGAATTTTTGTTAAGAATACTTAAGTACTAAAACTCAATGAATAAATATACTGATCCATATGTTATAAGCCATAAATATACTATTTTCTTCTGTCATTGACAGATACAATCTTTCTTTTGTATAATTCAATCCTTCTTCCGTAGAAAGGAGCATAATTTCTGGCAGGTTAAAATGTAAGATGTAAATTAGGAGGACTCCACAGCAGACCATGAAAAAACATATAACTAAAGACACAGAAAATTCTTGGAAGTGTAAATAAAAGATAAAGGAAAGTTAAGAAAGAACTGGTGGTATAGCTGGATTTTAAAATACAATGTGGCAAAAAAACAAGTAAAGACTTTATTTTGTCACTTTTCTCCAGAGGATGGAATAAATCATGTCCAAATCTTCTGAACATTAGCAAGAAGAAAATACTGGAATAAACAGATAAATTGAGAGCTGTACTTCATTAGGTCTAGGTCCAGTTATTCAGGAATTCTGCTGGAGCCTTGGAGTCATATGGCTGAACTGTGAGTTCTAATGCAGTAGTTAAGAGAAAATGAAAAAGGCTGCAGGGTAGCAAATCTACTTATCCTAGGCTGGCTGACCCCAAAATCATGAATAACAGCAGTCAAAAAATGATTGCTTTTTTAAAAGGGTATGATGTAGGAAAATATTAAAAACCAATTAGTAATTTCTTCCTGATTTATACACTGAAAGTACAGCAGGAATATCTTCTACTAAGGAGGGCTAAAATATATATTTTGACATTATATGATGTAAAAATTATATAAAATTATAATCATAATTTTTTGTTTTCAAATTTTTTTGACAGTAAAACCTGGGACTGCTTATGAGAGAAGAGGAAGAGTTTTGTCATTGATTAAGCCATGGTTAATTGGAGACAAAGCACAGAAACTGAGAAAATGCAGGACAAAAATACCTTGATGGGAGGAAGAAAGAAATACAAATAAGGCAAAGCAAACCATGATTTTACATGTGGCCGTTGGGCATCCTTGATTGTTCATTGGTGAGGGTGAGGTATCAGCAGAAAAAAAAAATACATCCTTTATGGGGAGCTTACTTTGCAACTACCCAGTATGATATTTCTTGCTGATGGAAAATGAGAATGAAAAAAAATCTTATGACGATGATCTGATCTAATACTGTACATTTTACTTTCACATTATTCAAAGGGAAATTATAATCGTCTAATACAAGTCCTTTCTCTAAAATTTAAAAACGTAATAACTACCTCTCAATTTAAAACTTTAACATATCTATAAAATAATTTAGTATCCATTCTAATGCAATGTTAGAATATTTAGTACCTATTTTAATTTAATATTAGAATATATGGACATAACTGTGACCAGTTTTATACATGTGTAAGGTTTAGAATCTTCTAAAATCTTTTAAAAATAGTTAAGGGAATATTAGAAGGTGAAAAGGGAGCATGAGGAGAAAACACTAGTTTTAGACATATCAGTACCAGAAAAGTGTGTTACATGCAAATTTGGTGCTAAATAATGTGAGTTAGCCTGTTGTTCCACAAACCTGACTCATACACACTTATTTTAAAGCAATTAAAATTGTATATTGAAAAATCACATGGAACAGAGATTCAAGGACGGAAAGAATCACACATACCATAGGCCCTTGTATTTGCCTCAGACTAAATGTTTTATTTGGTTAAAGCATAGTCTGCACCTAATTAAAAGACAGATCCAGAGTTTCTTTGAGAACCTGAAGGAGTGCAGAATTTATCATTGTTTCTCAGAGCTTGTTCTATAGTTGATCTCATAAGAAAAATACCGACCTTATTTACACTGTAAGGAGTTATAGTGGCAATCTTCAGAAAGGCTATGAAGTATTTTTTCCACTAGAAAGAAAATTTGATATTTTCTCCAGCTTCCAAGCACTTAGGGCTCTTTTCTGTAAGTTTTATACTTTTTGGCTTAATTTTACTCTCTGGGCATAAAGAGGTGATACAATATTCTTTTATCATTTTTATCTATACTATACATATGAACAATTTAATCTCTGTTCTCCTAACCACTACTTATTTCTACATATAACAAATAAAGGGAAAAACCCTTTTAAATGCAATGTGGTGGTGTGTGTATATGTGATAGTGACTTATCTATTTTATGACCTTTTAATTATTTTGAGAATAAATATTTTCAAGGGTAGAACCCCAATTTTGAAAGTCTCGCTTATGTATCTAATTTCTAAGCATACAACTACTGAGGCAGATGTACAAAAGCACTTACTTTTATCAGACAAACTTTACCATTCTCAAAGAAAGAATTCACATTTGTTTGACAAGACTTTATCTTCCAAAAACCTTCTGCTTTGAATTCTAGCAGTAATGCTCTGCACTCAAAGCTTTTGAACTGTTATGTATAGAAACCCACCTCGCCATTCTATTAACTTCTCTTTTACAACACAGATCACGTTGCTTGGGTTTCTTTCCTCCCTTTTTATTTTTTTTTTTAAGCTTTAATATTACATTCATTTCTTCTAGGAGTTTCTAGAGTATTCCAAGATTCCCCTAAAATGAATACCATATATGTCTACTTCTGAATTCAGTTCATCTGAATCAGCTGCTTTCAAATATTCATCATAAAAATACCGTTTGATGCTTTCCTTAGAAACTAATTGCTTGGAAAACACTTCACCATCATTATGAACTACAATGCACTCTCCTATTTCTTTCCAGAAACAGAAATGAAATAGATATTGAACACTTTTTTTTTTTTTGTCACTACTAGCAATTTAGTTTTCTTAAAATTTTAATGGTATCATTTATATATATATATATACAAGGAGATACCCTTTTTCATTCTGCCTAACATAATGTAATATATATGTTATGTCCTTAACTAAGCCAGAGATTGTTCCTTGGTCTCACTTCCACTATCCTTCATAGCTTCTAGTTTGTATCAAATATATTTTCATGCCTACATTTCTGTGTAGTATCACATGCCTGTGATATTATATATGTGTTTTTTCTAACTGGTGTCCTTGTATTGTCGCCCAATCAAGTTGGGGTTTTAGAAGCTGCTTTTCTCAATCATGGTACAGTGGCTATTTGGCTGGCTACTAAGCTTCCTCTTTAATTTCCCTTCCAGTCACAATCTCTTATCTATGTACACTTAATCTCCAAAGAACATAATTCAGAACATGTTTAACTTTGAGAAATTAACCTCTTTCAAGAATCAGTTCTCCACATTAATGTTAAGGATCTTCCACTCTTTACCAACAGTAAGTACAAGCAACTTAAAAACACTGATCCAATGGTAACTGTAAACTTTCATTACCATGATTAATTCATCTTTATCTAGCCCAATCAAGGCAAAAGTGAAATGAGTGCATATAGAGTATCTAGTTATATATCTCCTAAATTTAATTCCCAAATAGCAATTCCATTTTTCTTAAGAATGAAAGGAGACAATTAAAAAAAAAAAAAATTAGATTTAGAAGAGAAATAGTCTAACCATCTTTTTTTCCCCATATCTATAAGCGAATTGTCTATATACCAAATGAAAATGAGCACATGCCGAAATATTTGAAGACTAGGCAGTCCATGACCAAGAAAGACTAGGATTTCAAAAAGAAAGTGGTTTTGAATATCCCCATTAAAACATTATAGAATGTAGCTCTTCTATGTGGCAGCCTAGTAACTTCACTGTATATATATATATATTTGTGTGTGTATATATATATATATATATGGGTCATGTGTATATATACAATTCTGCAAACAGTTCATTTTAGCAGCTATTTGTCTGTGCACATTGGAGCAATAGAGACCACATGTCTGGAGAACATATTAGTTTCATATCCAACAGTGCTGAATGTAAAAAAAAAGTGTGATTTCATCCTTTTATATGAGGCCAACAGGTACACTAATTTCAGAAAACTAACCAAAATAAACTAAAATGAATATTATAACATCTATTTGAAAAGTGGTATAAATCGAAACATTTTCTTTTCCTGTTTATAAATGTCTAATATCTATCATTGTATCAAAATTCTAGTTGTGAAATGTATTACTTCAGACAAGTAACTTGAATATTTAAGTTCTCTTTTAGACACCTCTGTTATAGATGAGCTTTCATGTTTAAATTTTGCTTGCTAACATAAGCCCTCACTATTACAGTGACAGATAGTTTCCATTGCAGCTTCTGGATTTCATAAGTTCGTAATCCTTTGAAGCCTTGCTGATGACTTTTTCGAAGAGTGGTTTATTTTTTCTAAAGTGAGTATAGTTTTGTAAGGCACTCAGTAGAGACATTGCAATTCCAGTATGAGTTGTAGACTCATACGGAGTTGTAGAAGACGTTCCAAAACCATGTAAGAGCAGACAGACTGGATCAAATCAAAGACATCTCTCCCTCAATACCCCTCCCTGTTAAAAAGCTGTTGAACATGTCAGGTGAAGTTTAAGCATAGACAAGGATATAATGATTATTTGCTTGAAAACTCAACATCTGGCACAACAAGAGTAAAAACAGAGTTTGAGTCAAAGGTGTTGTCTATATTTTCATATCCTTCACTGCATTCCTTCCTAAGAAAATTTAAGCGCAGTTAAACGGTCCGCATTCATATTATATATGTATTTGAATATATATATTCAAATTGTAACATGTCTTTCAATTATTTCCCTATTCCAAAGAATTAGAAAGGTTGTCTTCATCTTTTCTTAGATGTTTACATCAATTAATCTTCTGAGGTGCCCTGCTTAACAGGGTGTATACTGATATGTAAGGGGTGTGAGCCCTTATATGCCTTTGTCAATGACATGGGCTGACACTGTGCCGGTAGGAATCCCCAGCTAGCTCTGATACTGGCTGGTGCCAAAGCTGTTCCCTGGTCTGCCTGCAGACTGGGGAAGCAGTGCAGTTCAAAGCTGCTCCTCTGCGGCTGTAGATGTAGTGGTGTTGAGGTTTCGAGGCAAGAACTTAAGAGAAGCCCTCTCTCCCTCTCATTCAGTTTCTCAGGTTTATTGTCCCAAGCGAGGATGAACAAGAAGAGAGAGAGAGTGAAGCCCGCTCTTACATTTAAACCCAGGGGGAGTTACAGTTCTTTACCAATCAGGTCACAGTGGGGAGGGGAGTGAGGTGGGACCCATGATCTAGCCCCCTATGGGAAAGGCATGGGGAGTGGAAAGGGTCAGGTAGACCAACAGGACATAAAGTAACAGGTGTGTCCAGGTGGTGAGAAGATTGACATGAGCTGACAAATGTGCACGGGCAGCCCAGAAAGCCAAACGTGTCCTGGGCTGCATCAAAAGCAGCATGGCCACCAGAGCAAGGGAGGGGATTCTGCCCCTCTGCTCCGCTCTCATGAGACACCACTCAGAATGCTGCATCCAGCTCTCTGGGATCCCACATGAGAAAGACATGGACCTTTTAGAGTGAGTCCAGAAGAGGCCATCAAGATGACTAGAGGAACGGAGCACCTCTCCTGTGAAAACAGGCTGAGAGAGTTGAGGTTGTTCAGCCTGTAGAAGAGAAGGTTCCAGGGAGACCTTATAGCAGCCTTCCAGTACCTAAAGAGGGCCTGCAAGGGAGAGGGATAGGGACTTTTTACAAGGACATATACTTTTAGGGCAAGAGCGAATGGCTTTAAACAGAAAGTGGGCAGGTTTTGATTAGACATTAGGAAGAAATTCTTTACTGTGAGGATGATGAGGCACTGGAACAGGCTGCCCATACAAGTTGTAGCTGTCTCATTCCTGAAAGCTTTCAAGACCAGATTGGATGGGGCTTTGAGCAACCAGGTCTAGTGGAAGGTGTCCCTGCCCATGGTGGGGGTGGGGATGGAACTAAATGGTCCGTTCCAACTCAAACCACTCCATGATTCTATGATACCTCAAACAGGATCAGCAGAACATTTATAACCCAATGCACATCAGTTTCAACTTCAGACATGTTTTGCTGCAGTAGGCCACCCATCAACATGCTCATAAACTCACCAGTCTGGAAGACTTTTTGGTTTTAGAAAACCAGCTCTGACCTGGGCAGCACTATCCTGTGGACAAATGCCAGAGGATTATGAAAATTACTATATATTGTTGCAGTGAGTGGTATTCAAGCATCCTCAAAATATACAAAAAAGTACTCTTTTCAGCTTCCTTTGTGACGTACACAAAAATTTACCAGTGCATCTGACACAGATAAGAAGCTCTTCCTGGCTGCTGAAGGACACTGGTGACACAACCATTTTAGTTACAATAATAATGGTTGATGTGATATCCCTATCTTTCACAGAACAGAATCATAGAATATATCAAGTTAGAAGGGACCTATCAGGATCATCAAGTCCAGCTTCCTGTTCATAAACTAAAACTAAAACTGAAACCATATGACTTAGGAGAGTCATCAGGATGCTCCTTGAACTCTGACATGGCTGGTGCTGTGACCACTTCCCAGGGAAGCTTGTTCCAGTGATGACCGTGGTCTCAGCAAAAAACCTTTTCCTAATGTCCAGCTGGAACTTCCCCTGACACAGCTTCATTCCATTTGCTTGTGTCCTATTTCTTGTCAGCAGAGAGAGATCAGCACCTGCCTCTCCACTGTGCCCCTTTAGGAAGCTGTAGACTGACGAGGTCAGAAGTTGAAGATCTTCATAGTCACCAGAATAGAAACACACAATTCCCACTAGCAAAGGAAGCTGCTCTTTTTTATCTAGAAGCCATTGACCTGACCCTGTGGCTATATTTTTTTCCTAAGAAGAGAAAATTTTCCCCTAATCAAACAAGGAAAGCAAGAAGTTGTCAGACCCTGAACTCATTATACAAATGTATTTGTATCACCTCAACTTAAAGGTTTAATTCACAGGGAAGCAACTCATCATCTTCCAACAAAGCACCCTTTTCTTAAAAGGCTACAGATTTTCTTTCTTTTATCCAGTCCTATGATGGTTTTTTTTTTTTCCATATTACATACCTGTTTATTGGCATCCATTTTCTTTAAAATATAAAACACTTCTGATCAGTTTCATATATTCAACTTTTTTTAATATAAACTGGAGAAGAGTCCAAATACTGAATTCTCTAGCAACGCTTGGACTGGGTAAGGTAAATACCATGCACTGATTATTGGGTCTGAAAAAGGGAGAATTCATACCTTTTCTTGACTTTGAAATGTTCACAGTAGTAAAATATTTCAAATTCTGGATAGCTGAAAAATCTATTCATTAAATCTTTATAACACTGTACTAATTAAGATTTCATAACATATTAAATGTTGTCTACACATAAATCTAACATGCAGTCAGTCATGTAGAATTCTTGAATCTTTGTGACATGACAACATGTGATTTTTGACACAATTTTAAAGCTCAAACTGCCCAATATATTCTTGCTAGTTTACTCACAGCTTCTCCTGACATATTTATAAATTGTGATCAAAAGCATTTCAGCTACCTGAAAAGAAATTGAAAAAGGAGTGGAAACTTGCTTGTTCAGATGTGGAAGAAAAATCCATCCTTTTTTGTAAAAAGCCTCCTACACAGATAACATGGCCAAGGGCAAAAAAATACTTGTTTTGGAGAAACTCCTTACTGACTAGCTGTCTCTCTTGATATTTAACCAGAACTTGCTCATATTTAACTGATTTGAAAATATTAACATGTAACTTTAATTTTCTGCTGAGATCATTAGATGGATTTCTGAAATACAACATACTGCATGGGATGTGTATCAGCAGCCACATGCAATGTTAGCAGCTCTTTAAGCCCTTAGAAGTGCAATTGAAAGAGTCCAGACAAAAGCCAGGCCATCATATGAGAAAATAAAGCAAGCTATTTTTAAGGTTGTATCAGTGTGTGTGGGTGGCAGTGAGGGGTGCTTTTATTTACTTTTTTTTAGCAGTCTCAATTTGAAGCCCTTTAAAACTCAAAAATGCCAAGTATGAGATCACAGGGATTTAAGTGATGAAAGAAGCCAATGGAGGCAAGTAAACACAAGATGAAATTTTAGGAAACTGAAATTTTATAGCTTTCTCTTCCTTTCTCCTTTCCGTTTTTATTCCTTTTTTATGTCTGCTTTTCTTAACTTTAGTTATTCATTCCTATCCAACTTACATATTTTTCAGTTTCCAGAACACAGAATAATATTCTGCTTGCATAATTCCAGTGAACAGTCAATATATTAAGTAGCCACCAAAATTGATTATTAGCTTGACTTAGTCAAATCAAAGTTCTTTTAAGGTGTATCCAGCAGCCTAATGAATTCATTTCAATGGAAGCAGATACAATATGCCAGTATAGGATCAATTTTGTTATGGCTTTACATAGTGCTTCCTTTTCTTAGAATCTCTATAAAAATAAAAATAAAAAGAGTCTCAGTTTACTCAGAATGAAATTGGTTTTTAAGATCTGTGAAACAGTTGAAATTTCACATAGTGCATTACCGTGTGTCAGACTAAATTTAACTGACATCACTCAGTGTCTTCTCACTGATGTGCACAACTGTCATTACAGGCCCATCATTAATAAAATACTACCTTCATTAACCTCTCATATTTTGAAAATGTAGTAGTTTATTCCAGTCAAAGACACTCTGTTCTCTTCTGAACAAATACTTGCTGAACACAGAGTTTAAGGATTAAAATAACAGGCAGTCAACTTTTTAAATACTGCTCACTAAACGTTACCTAAAGTTGGTGGCGTTCTTTCAGGCATGGAGTGCATCTGTCATTTGCATTTCACTGACCTTGAAGCTTACTGGTTAGAGATGAAACTTCACCTATTCAAAGCAACCTATTTAAAGTATTCAAATAGATTTTTTTAAAGTGTATTTCACTTTTTAATTTCCTACTGTTCTTCTTCCATTGAGAAAACACTGTCTGAACCCAAAGGGATTTCCACATCTAGCTTTCATGCTTTTTGTTGCTACATGGCAGTGACCGCTAGATTGGCAAATAGAATAATTGCCTTTGAGAGATTCCTTTAAGGATGTTAAGAGCATGAACTTCACTCTTTTTAAGTAGCTTCTTAAATAAATGCTTCAAAACAAAGTCAACTATTGATCCAATTCTTTGAATAAAAAGTTCTCCCCATTTGACAATAGCATTTACTACTGAAGACAAAATGTACATTAATCTTTCTAGTTTATTGTCTTCAGTTGACAAAGGTAGAATTACAGAGTTGCAGCACAAAGAAACATTTGTACCATCTGTTTGAAATGACAAATCTACATAAATTCATTGACTGACTTAAAAGCAATCTTTACATCTCTATGTCTTGTCACCTGAACAGAAATAGGGGTATAATTTATGCTTTCTTTCCTAGTCATATTATTGAATAACTGTTTATTTTCTAAGCACATTTTTTATTTCCTTGTTTATTGTAGAGATTGTTTTTTTTTTTCCCCCTGGAAGTGAAAAAGAACATCCAGAATGCCTGTTTACTGCCAGGAGAGCAGGGTGGCAATTTTAGCCAGCAAAAACCAACCAACAAACCAACCAACCAACCAACCAACCAGATAACACACAAACACACACCCACACACCCTTCTCAAATATTTTGAAGAGTTTGTACCAACTTCACAGACTTTACACTTCTTTCTTCTTCCACTAGGATATCTAATTTGAACCCTACTTTCTAAAGGGAGAGGGGTAGAAGACAAGAATGTCAATATTGTCTGTCACGTGCGTGTATAGCAGTATAAAAACAGCCACTGTGGGACAGTAATATTTTTTCCACTGTCAGCTGCAACGAGAAACTGAGCTAGGACGGATACTGCAGGAGCAGTGAAAGGAATCCTTCATGGAGCCTTACCTTCCCAGCTTTTTGGACGTTCCCAGTCCTTACAGTAACCATAGCGGTGTACTTGGCGGTAAGGAATGGACAGGTGAGACCTACTGTGTTGCTCGAGTTGCACGTGGATTTAGGGGACGGGGGAGAAAAAGGGCAACAAACCAGCAAACAAAGGTTCAGCGTCTGATAAGACAGAGGCAAAATAAAGCTTGCGCTGCACTGATCACGGATAAGCTTGAGCAAAACGGAAAAGCGCTGCACACAAAGTACACTGCGGCTAGCGAGTCTAGGGTCTCCTTGAAAGCAAGCTGCGTGCGACGTTACCAGAGACACACGTACGTAAACACACACACAGAGGCACTTACAACCCCCGGCTCTGCCAGTATGCGCGCACCGCGAGCGCGGCACCCCCTCCTGCGCCCCCGCTCCCGCCCGGGGCTGCCGGGCTCACGCTCCCGGCGCCGCCGCTGCCGCACCGCG
>VZSE01004535.1:1634643-1804528 GCA_013398275.1 Promerops cafer | reverse complement strand
AGGGGGGGTGTGTGGAAGGGGAGGAGGGGAGGGAGGGGGGAGAAATCAAATAAATAAATAACCTCCGCACCAATAAGAGAGGCAGCGGCTGCCGAGAAGGCTGCGATCGGATGGGAGAGGTCCTTCTTGGGCTCTATTTGTTTGTTTGTGACTGGAGCTGCAAAGTTCAGAGCCAAACGTGTTGCTTTCCGGCGGCGGCGACCGCCCCGCTTCACCTGCTCCGCTGACGGGTGCCTGCCCGGGGCGGCCCCGCTGCTCTGCGGGCCCTCCGCCCGGCATCCTGCCTGCCGCTGGGGTCGACGGACGGCAGAGGAGCGCGGGGCTGTGTCCCTCTCCTGCCCGCCTTTCCCTCCGCGCCTGCCGGAGGGCAACGGACAGGTGAGTGCCTCTTTGCCGCACTTCTGCCCAGCCCGGCGCTGAGGGTGCCTCCGCTCCGTAGTCACCTGTCACTGCAGGAGCTGCTCATTTATCAAACTTTGCCTCCTGTCGGTTCCCGCACCCCCTGTCTTGCCTTTTGCGGGAGGGCGAGCGCTCGGGGTTAATTGGTTTTGCGCAGAGGGAAGCCGCGGGGGGCGGGAAAGGAGGGTCCCACTCTGCAGAGCACAGCTCAGCCTTGTCGGGAGAGGGGGTTTGTCCGAGCCGCTCGCCTCTGCTGCCGCTCGGGGCCCCTCTCCCCACGCGAGTTCGCGGCGCGGAGGCGGCGCGGGCGCCCGGCGGAGCGAAGTTCTTTTTTGCCCTGCAGGGAGCCCGCGGGGCCCGTGCAACAGGCACCGTCCTGCGGAGGGAGGGCGGAGGGCGCCTCTCCCGCCGGCGTGGGGCTCCCGGCGGCCGCGAGCAGACCTGTGCCCTTTTAGGTAATCCCGCTTTGTTCCCAGCACCTTCAGGGGTTTGCCTTGCGGGGAGCCTGTGCCATGCGGCTGCTTGTGAGCCCCTGGCAGCAGCCCCCGGAGGCACGCCTCTTCTTAGGAAGGAGAGAAAGTAGACGGTGCTCAGGAGGGACGGATACGGTGCTTCCACCCGGCTGCGCGGAAGATGCGCGCTGGGGCGCCGGGCGGCTTTGCCCGCCCCGCGGTGGCGGCGCGGCGGGGAAGGCAGCGAGCGAGCGGGCGAGCGGGTGCTGCGGGGCGCGGGCGCCCGGCAGGTGGAGCCGTGGGGAGCGGCGGCGGTGATGGTTGATCGCCGCTTAGGCAGTGCGGCCAGCGGAGCCCGTAGGCGCGGTGCCAAGCGGCCCCGTACCCCCAGCCCGCTGCACAGCGGCCGGAATGGGTCCTTCAGGTGGATGCGGTGAGCGGGGTGCGCCGGGCGCTGTGCGCCTTCCTGCGGGCGCTGCAGGTGGACACGGTGCCCTGCGGTGTTAGCGTTTCAGGCGTATTTTTTCTACCATTGCTCGTTGTTCTGTTTGTCACTGAGTATTGGAAAATGATCAGATCCGAAGGGTATTCTGTCTTAATTATCACAGAATGTATAAAAGCGTAATTGCTAAAATTATTCAATAGTGGTTAACAATTAAAGGATTATCCCAGTACTCTGCAGCTAGCAAGGAACAGACTGTACTAATTGGACAGTTAATGACATTTAAATGGGCAGTTTTCTTAAAATAGGAAGCTCCACTCTTCTAGGGAGCTGAATAGAGTGTTAGGATGTTAAATAATTACATTACAGTGATGGTAGCACTTCTGCAAGAGCTTAAGATGTTAGCTTGGCCAGTAGCACTGGGACAGCCTTTGCCCATTTTTAGAGCATTGGTTAAGAGAAGTCTGGATTTTCATCACTTTTCCTTTTATAGGTAAACACAGCTAAATGGAGTAGAAATATACGTGAAACAAATCAAAGGGATGGCAATATTTTACATATTGTCCAGTGAAATCTTCTTCCATCTTCAACTGACATAATTTGACTGAATTGATAATTGAACTTGAATTTTATGCTACTAACCATTTAGTACTTGAATTTTATGTCTCTCTGTGTCACACTGATCAGAAATAATTGCTATTTAATATTGTGGAGACTGGATATGGGATGGAGTAACAACACTTTTCTTGTCATCCTTTTATAACTAAACAGCTAAGGTTTGTTTGTTTTTTTTTTTTAATAATAATAACATTCCAGGTTAAACACTTTACTTCAGTAAGGAAGTGATAAGTAAATCAACAGTGCAGCTAAACTGTATTTTCAGAATTCTTGGTTCTTCATATTTCTCATGTTTCTTGCACAACTTGAAAATGTTCTATGGGAAAGTCATACAATGACTGCATACACTTGTTGCATTTTTTTGGAAAAGTTTTCTTAATGTTATAAAGTTGGCATAACAAGAAGCAACACAATATAATCTTACATTCGTGTTTTTTTTTTCCTAGAGACAAAATTATCTTAATCAAAGACATATACTTAAGGAAAGTGCCAGAAATTGAATTTCATGAGAGGTTAACTTCACAAATTAAATAGGATATTCTATATTAAGAACTACTGTAGAGAATAGCACATAATTAAAATTGTGAAGTATGTCTGGACTCTTATATACTGATGCTTTATTCAGTCAATCATGAGTTTTTGTCACCAGTATATATTTGTGCTCCTTTGAGGTATAAAAATGCATAAAGAAGCTCCTGAAATACTGGCCTAAATACTGAAAGGGCTTGGAGTGTGTGTCTCCTAAGTCAGTGAAAATGGCGAGCTTCACAGAGGTTATATTCACAATTGTGAAACTAATTTATTTTCCTCTTGTCCTGGGTGCTATAGCTGTCACTTAGAAATCTTTTTGTGTTGTATCCCAACCTTGCTCTTTTCCGTATTATAGATACATTTCTCAAAGACTTCCTTTATTCTTGCACACCAAAGTATTCAAATATTTCTTATGAGCATTGCTGCTGACTTCTAAACCTGAATTCCAGTCTAAGCTGTTCAAATGAGTGTTTCTAAAAAATCAGAACAATAGAACTTCTGGATTTTTCCTCAGTTCCTATAAAAATGTTAGTTTAAATGAAGATGGTGTTTAATGTTAAGATTGGATTTCCTCCAGAACAAAAGTATGATTTTCCACACAGCTGATAAATAGATAGCTGAATGTGTTATCAGAGATTTACAAAACACTGATGTCTTGAAATCTGGATTTTTGTGTCTTTTATAAAACATGGAGTGTGAGAAAATGCTGTAAAGGGTTTTTGGTTTTTTTTTTTGAGGGGGAAAAACTCACAACTCTAAGGCAAAAGGAATATTAAAAAGTATTGTCTATGACATACTGGATAGTATAATGCTGGCTGGGGGGAGGTTATTTGTATATTTTCCACATATTGTATTAAAATGATACCAGCATATGTTTTACAAGAAAATTAATTCTGCTTTTAAAATCCTTCTAGTGAAACACAGACACGTTTCTTCTGTATAACATGTAGATACTTTCCCCCTGATCTTTCCAAGTTCTCTCTCTGTAAATCTGTGCAAGAAGGTTCCCTAGAATTATTAAGCATATTCTTTTGTATTACTTCCAATTTGTAGCACTTGAAATCTTTCTTTCACCCTACCATTTGTTATACTAATGTTAAACTTACTGTCCTTTCTAGAATGAAAGTTCCTTTCTGCTCTTCTGACACTACCTAAAAAACACATACCAGAGTTTTATACACAGTTTCTAGAAATGTTGTATTTACTAAACTGACAATTCCATGTGGATAAACCTGGAAATTTTAATCCTGAAAAATTCAATTTTAGTACTGGGGGAAAGGAAAAGAAGTTGTTAAATCCTGTCTAATTAGCATACATTGCTCGTTAAATGAGGGAATGTCAGCTTCTGGGCACATGCCTCTATCATAATAGTAAACTACCCTATGGTCGACTTGGAAGCTACAGCTGCAACTCATACCAGGTAAAACACATATTTAAAAAGCAAGCAAAATATTTGTTAATGCATTGAGGTGAAGAGTCTGTGAAATTCAGTATCTGAGAATATTTCTAGTGTAGCTAGTAATAATAATAATAATAATTACCTATGATGAATACTGGAATAAGAGTTCTGGAAGCCAATACTTATGGGGATTTTTAAAATATGTTGGCTTTATATATGCTGAGATTTCTTTTTTCTGTTATAACAGCATTTTACTTCATTAAAGACAGCAACTGAAGTTACAAACTAAAGTATTCTATAGGCTTAGCCAAATCACAGTTTGCAAATTGTCAGAATGACTAAAGCATTAAATTACACTTTTATTTGTGTAATAACAATAATTTCATTCAAAACTTGACTTGCAGCTCTGTTAAGTCATAAATATATTCTCACTTGTGAAATGTATTATTTCATTCAGGTCTATAAAGAAAACAAGTCTTACCAGTGGACATGTTAATTCTGGACTATGATTTCAGGAATTTAATGATGGATAGCCAAGAACTAGGTTTTTTGAAGAGTAGCATTTTATCAAACAGAGGAAACTGTCCTTCTTTTAACACACACATGCACTGTTACATACTTAAGTATGCTTATGTATGCTTTCTGTGTGGAAACTAGTAATTTAATTAATCTTAGCAAGAGACACTATCCGCTTTACAAACTGCTTTAGAGATTTAATTTATCTAGCACCTTCTACCCCAAGTAACTTGGACTCTGTCTATTAAAAAAATAAGACTGATTTTGCAAAGATTCTTTTAAAGCACTGGAAGTGTCTTTTACTGTAGCATGTAGAAAGATCAGCATGGAATATTTGCAAATACTTTTCCTCTAGAACACAAATTGAGTCAAAGATAATTTAGTTTTATTGATTCAAATTTTGACTGTGAAGTATTGCATGAAAGAAACTCTGCTTGGGAGCTCTGATGAAATCTAGAACTCTTGAGAATGTCTCTTCTAATAGCTGCTGAATGTCCCAGTCTTAATTAAGCAATAATGTAAATTGAATCAAACGTTACAACAGTGTAATGTTCTCCTGTTGAATAGAAGTTCTATGCTAAGCAAACATACTTTCAGCAAACAAGAATATTTCAACTTTGCCTGTTCAGTGGGAAGTGTTTCTGCAAAAGTCCTAAATAGTGCCCTAGAAGATGCTCAGAGAAGTCTGGTCATCATATTTCTATTGTAGCAATCTCTTGTGGCATCTCTTTCCCTTCATGGAATGAATGCAAAGGCAGTTTACAGAAATCTGTGAAGTCACACATGGTGGCTCTCTACTGCAGTCCTAGTCCGTACCAATACTGAAGACCAGACCTACCTTCTGCCAGCTGCAGCTTTTACCTCCTCCAATGGTAAAAGAAAGCAAGAACGGTGAGCTGTGTTCCAGAATATGGTATTGTGACTGTTTGACAGTGCAGATCTGCAGAGGGCAGATTGGCAGCCATCTCACTGTATGTGATCTGGACCTCTATGGAACAGCTGGAGTAGGAGCATTTTGAACACAAGGGGAAATGGTCATGTTTCTCTTCCCTTCAGATAGACACCTATGCATTGTCAGTTCTTCTGTGTTTTTAGGAGTCATCCCATTTTTAAAGCAGTGTTAAAAATCAAATTGATTTAATCTCTGAAGAAATATATGGTGGCAAATCATTCTGGCTGAGGTACTGCTCCCACACCTGTTCCACCTTTGTGTTGTAAGCCTGTTCTCCTTAGGATAGGGTAACATTGAGATGTAGCCTTAATGATGTTCAAAAGAACATCAACTGTTTCCAAGGGCGGGGATCAGGGTACAGCAGGAGAAGACAGCCAGCCAGTAAACATTGAGGTTGTATTTATCCACTTTTAGAGCAAACTGGGTGAGGAAGAAAGAAGGATGAAGTATGTGGTAAATGGCAGTGGACGTTGCCCATGGGTCACAGCAGGAGTGAAGCTTGTTGAAGTTTGGGCTGAAACACCACCAACTCAGCTCTGAAAGACATTTTTCCACTTAATGGTAGACTGGCCATTATCTGTATGATTTCAGATGAAATAATTTGAACACCTTGGAAAGTTATCAGAAATTGCACTGATTTATGTTATGAGTGAGAAAACCCATTCAAAACTTGTTCCTGCAGATGCTACATGCATGTTTACTCTGATGATGAGGCCTGCTTCTATTTTTGGGATTACAACTTGATACAACAGGAGATATGGAGCATAATCTTAGTGGAAGCAAAGTCTGTTTCCTGCTTTTCTTTTTGGAAAAAATACTATTTTCATTTTGGTGGATGTCTGCAATAAGTCCCAACTCAGCAACCATATAAAACACTGTTTCAGCTACATGCTAACCTCTGTAAATCATTGGGGTATAGCTTGTTCTTGGACAGCAGAGATTACTAAACCTAGTTTTAGACTGAAGTAAAAGTCTATATTCAAGGAACGTACAAGTCTTACCACCATAATTTTTAAGTATTTCTAACTATTTCCTACAGTGAAAGGAGTAAAATACATGGATGGGAATCAAAATAGACTAGCTGATGGTCTAAGGGGAAATCAAGCTTTGAAGTGAAAAGGCGGTAGTCAGTAGAGATTCATACTTTTTTTTTTAATTTCAGCAAATCTGCTCATTTAGGGTGCAGGCACAGGATAGCCTGTGAATTAGGTACCATGGGTAAGAAGGTACTGTCCATTCACTTAAAAGTTACTGCTAATTTAATTGGATTTTTAGCTGCCTTTCAGACTAAACTGCAAATGTATTCCTATTCCATTTCAGTAGAAACTAAAATATGTTCATTTGCAGCTGCAAGACTAATTAATTTTACTTCACTTTGCAAAAGATTTACTGTGGCTTATGTGGCCCTGGGAAAAAGAATTGTAGATTGTTGTAAAGTGTTCACGAATGAAGATTTTACTTTTTTTTTTTCTGAAAAATTGACTAGTTAGGGTTTACTTCAGCAATAGCTAGAATTAGCTACACTGTGGCTAGAATAAGGGTCAGGTGTTACCACCTTTCCTTAGACTCGCTAGTAAATACTTGTAACTTAGTGAGTATTTTCTCAGATACGCTTTCTGATTTGTCATGCAAAAAAAAAATGGGGAAGAATCTACCGAAAGAGAATGAGAAGAGATTGCACGAGACTGATGGGCAAATGAGCACCAGCTGTTAAAACAATCAAGGGGGAAGACAAGTAGTTATTCTTGAGTAGGAAGTGAAGGAGTGAGGGTTGGATTCAACATAAAGAAGAAAAGGAGGAGTGGTAAGAGGAGAGCAGAGAAGGCTTTAAAATACCACCGTGTCAGAAGTTCTTGGGGCAAAGAGGTTAGTCACCCGGGAGGGCGGGAGGTTTGGATTTCTTTTTTCAAAATTATTTTTATTAAAAAATCCTGTTGCTTTTTTTTGGAGTAAGACATAAGTTGGGTATGAAGTTTGTCTCTTGAAGACCTTGTGACGTGCTCTAGAGGACATGCGGTGAATGTCTTAAACAATATGAGGCCTCTTTAGGTTTAAGCTAGGTGGGGGAGAGCTGCTCTTTATATGCACAGAGTTTACCTTATGCTGTGTGGCCTTTGTGTTCTTGAAGAACTGGAAGAGCTTTTAGTAATTTCTACAATTTTTTGCCCTTGTTTCCTTTTTAAAGTCTTTCATTCTACTGTCTTTTTCTCTGTCTTTTTTTTCTTTACCCTGGGATTGAAGAACATTAGGATAAGAAGATAAAACTGGCCTAAACTGAAAACTCTCTGAACCAGTAGAATTGACTGGTGCTATGATCACACTAAATTTCACACTGCTGCTAGTGCCATGTGGAGTGATATTGTGAAAGATTCTGTCAATTTTTGGTTCAGCTACTAGTTGTCATAATGGTAAAGAGTTTCAGAGAGAGTATCTATCTTCAGGCAATGAATGAGAAATTTATTAGTGAAAGGAAAACTAGTATTTCTCCAAAGCTCTTTTTTCTTCATTATAAAACTTTCACAAAGAATATTTTCTTCTCCTGACTGAATATCTGCGGCTGATTTTCAAAAACTGTACATGACATTTGAACCTTGATTCTATACATATTTTTCTTGATGGAAAAGTTAAATTCTTTGGCTGTTTATTTCCATTCTCTAACAACTTTTTCAATTGAATTAGAGGACTATACAAACCACCAACTGATCTAAAAGGAGTAATTCTGAGGTGGGGAAAAAAAAGACAAACAACAAAAACACCAGAACATTTTCAACCACATTGAATTATATCAATGCCTCCAAGTTAGTTTTGCTGGTAAAATGAGGGTGCAAAGTGGGGTGGAGATGGAATCTGCTTTATTCACCATTGTTATTAGAAGAAAGATTTGTGGAACTTTTGCCTCATGCTTGGTATCATTTATATTCTGTAATCAGAAGGTTTTGTGATGGTTTCATTATTATCTTTTATCTGCTGTCTTCTTCCATAAGACCTAGAGATCTAGTCCGAGAGCAGGACAGGGCTCTTGTGCCTCGTGGCGAGCTCATTTAATGAGTACAGATTCTGCTATGTCCTTGTGTTGGACGTAAGATTGCCCTGTCTTGACAAAATGTATGCATTTATGTAGGTAGCCCATCTAATAAAACATGTAGCAATATTTTTTGCTATTTGGAACTTAAAAAATGTAGTTAAACTTTTAAGATTTCTCACTTTTATCTTGGGTTTGGGTTTTGTTTTTTCTTTTTTGTTTCACTCACCCATACGCCATTTGACCACCTGTTTCGTATGGGGAATTTAATGGCTTTCAGATCACATACTGAGGATCCTATTTGCTATTTATGTATAAATAATTTGGTATAGAGTATCTACTCTACAGCTATCTACTGTAATTTTTTGCTACAGAAATTTTCTATGGCTGCATTTCTTTACTACAATGACTTTCTCCAGCCAGCCAGCATGTCTTGTGTCTTGGTCCTCTGTTTTGGTCACACAAATATGACTCTATTCCTGCTATTGTTGTAGCTATCTGCATTTACAACTTGTAATTGAATTCGCTGTGGTCAGCCCTGAGTGCTGTATCCTGAGCTTTGTGAGTTGAGTGGCTGTCTTTTTTTTCTGAGCCTTTGTCTGACTGCGATATTGCCCTTTACCTCCCCATAGAAATACTCTTAAGTTAGTATTTCAGGAGCCAAATCTGACTCTCAGGCAGTCTTTTTTGTGAATAACCTGTAAGTCTGGAAAAAGATGTATTGTGAAGCCTGTGTAGCAGCTCAGTTTCTCATAGAAGGAATAAATCACGAGGAAAAGATGAGGAAACTAGATAGTGTTTTTCAGACTAAAATACTATTGACCAAAATTGTTTCTTCATTAGTACACAAATTATGATCTATTTAAGAGGTGTGCTCAGCAGTTACACTTGCTCAGAATAACACAAGAAGCATATTCCTCTTTTTTTTTTCTTTTTTTCTTTTTTTTTTTCCTGAAAGCCAGTTTGAAGCCAGTAAAGAGTGTTAGGCACATGAAACACTTGTCAATTTACCTAGGAAAGATGCACACTGGGTGCATAGGTATAAGACTCTATTTCATCACTGTCATGGTAATTCATCTCAATCTTGCTTTTGGGAAGCCACTTCTAGGCTTAATGTCAATTTGCATTTCAGTGAATACCTTGTTTTTATTTCTTCACTGCAGTAAAGATATCCTTGCTTATTATACGACAGCATTTTTGAAATGCCTATCATGTTTGTAAAATATCTACAGTGACAAAGCACACACAGTAAAATGTAAGTTGCAGAAAATAATATTGCATACTGAACCTCCAGTAGTTTCAAAGAAAAACAAACAAAGTTGACAGAAAAAAAAAGCCTTTCTGAAGTTATTCTGCATTTTCCTAATGTTCTTTCTGTACTCTAAGATGGTGAATAAATGTCTTTACATGTTTAAAGCTTGCCAAGTCTGGATGCTGAGGGGACTCACAATAAAAGTTTGAATGTCAGTAGGAAATTTTTTTGTTTAAAAGCCCTCAATAACCACTGTAGAAACACTGCTAAATAGGGGAAAAATATGTGTCATAAGCAAGGTATTTCAGGAGTTAGACATTCAAGCAGCTATCATGAACTTTCACTGTTACAAAACAAAAGCTTTCATCTTTGTGCTATCCTCTGTGAAGAGTACCAAACCTGTCTAAATTCTTCATTTACTGTCTTCTAAGGGGTTGTGCTATTTAATGTGTGGAATTAATATCTTGTGTTGTATCTCCAGTTCCTCAAAATCAATGATCAATTATTTTCCTTTATAATAATTTTTTGCAAGGAAGTGCAAGGATAATGTAACACTGAAAAGTAAAAATTGCATGTACTTTTGTGTGATTTTTCTACTGCAGCTTACTCTCTGGTCCTCAGAACAAACAAATGCTATTAAATATACTGCATATTATAGATATTATAGTGATAGGTACTCTTTATTTAATATTTTAATATTGTCACTGCTGTGAAAATGGCTAAACGCAGGTAGGTTTTAATGAGAAATTAATTCTAATTGATTACTTAAGGGTTTACAGGATTTGAGTTTTGACAATATGTACCATGTATTTTGGCTAGGACTGCTGATGAAAAACTGTTGAAAATATCCTTTTCTTCACATTTTACACAGTTATCAAATGCCTTATTCTTTTCAGTTTCTTTCTCAGGACTTTTCTTCATTAAGCCATCTGTAGTTAAAAGAAATGCCACATTTACTCTGGATATGTTATCCTTCACTTCTGATAGTATCTCATTATTAAACGAAATCATATCCAGTAAACAAAAAAAGCCTCAAAAAGAAGTTATCTGTATGCACATATTTTCTTAGCACATTGAGCCTGAAATCCACAATGAAAATGCTGAATGCTAAACTACATCAGACTGGAAGCAACAGTTTTAGTTTTCTGCTGGACCAGTAATTTTTCTTCATTATTTTCATCTTGTGAAAGTTTTGTGTTGAATTTTTTTTCCACATTTACCCTGCAGTTATTAGAATATTAATAAATAAAAGACATAAAGATGTTATTTAAGTGGAATTTTTTTTCATAAGTGGATTTAAATTTTCAAACCTTTGTTAATGTTTCGAGACGACAAGTTTTAGATTCAATTATCAGACTCTCTTATTGTCCTATCTATCTTCCATATTTTAATTTCTTGTAGCATAGCTGGTAAAAAACTCAAATAATTTATAATTACTTTAAATTGGACAGGAATATAATTTTTTAATGTTTTAAAATACTTTATTTTTTATTTACAGTTAACAAAATTTAGTATGTTAATTTCTTATTACTTCAGTGAATTTTGCATCTTCATTAACATGAAGTCTTCATGGTTAAAGTACACGTGTAGCTGGTGAGAAAAATACTGTCAGTGGATTTCAGATTCAAGTAATTTTATTTCCAGTGAACTTCTTTGGGGGGGCAAAGAGAGAGTGGAGGGAATTAACTTTTGGACAGAAGGTGAAAATCTGTGTGAAGAATTTTATCCTTACTGAATTTTCTTTCCATTTTTTGATGATTCGATATAGAGAAGGCCAGTGGAAACCTCATTCTCTTTTACTGTGCGTTAAAAGAGCAAAATGTAACCTTTGTCACTAGCTCTGGAGAGCTCTTATAAAAAGTAATTTTCTGCTAAATTGAAAGCTTCTCATAGTCAATAATCACTTTATGTAATAGACATATATCTTACCTTGTAGCTAAATTATCATATAAAGGTGCTTTATTGTGAGGAATTTTCTTAGGTTGGCCAGTTATTTGGTTGAAATCCAGCAATGTGGTGAATCAATTTCTTGGTATATATGTAGACAGGTAATGACTGGCTCTGTAGTCCTCTCAGTCTGTCATTGATATTTTCTCTGTGGATTAATGGTAAATGTGTTACTACGCAGGTTTGGGAAGCTAATTTAATCTGTTTTACAATCTGAATAGCTTTTCCTCTTGTTTATCAGGTACCCTTTATCGCTTTATTATGATGTCATTTTTAATACTGATTTACAAGATATTTTGCTTCCTTATTGTCCTTGCTCTCCTCATTCAGTAGAGTGCTGAAGCCAGTGTCCAAATGAGCTGAAGATGCTCTTTAATAAATGTATATTTGTCACTGGCTGCTTTTGTTGTGTATGGTTAGGATTTTTTTGAGTATACCAGGTATGGTCAGGCATGCATTTCAGTTTGGGGAAATTAAGCAGTCCAATCTAATCTGCCAGGTTAGAGCACTTCAGCTCTCCGTGCTTCATGCAGAAAATGTGTTTTGTGGTCTGGTCAGAAGACTAGCTGCTCTTTGAGTGGCTGCAGCCAGCTGGTGAACAGAAAATGTCAGGTGTACAGTGTTTAGTCTGAAATGTCACATCTCTTTAGGGTTTGGAAGACTGACTCAGGGCTGTACATTTGAAGTGTCTTTTCATTCAACAGCCAGAAATCTCATGTTCTTATAGGAGTAAACGCCTACAAGAGATGCTTATTCTCCTTAAAAGGACAGTAATAGTGATTGCAAGCACTTCTTAGTGCTTAGGGTTGTGCAGACGGGAAGCACCAATGCCTCAGTCTGCTGTCTTAAATTAATGACTCCTGTATCCTACAGAAACAGAAGTTGAGTGTTTTTACAGTGCAACAAGTAATTTTGAGAGAGAAATAATCAAGAAATAATCACTCTAAAAGGCAGTGAATAGGAAAGGATGTCTTGGATGCACCACTGGATTGCTTCTGCTTTTTTTTTTTTCATTATATAGTTAACAGATAAATTCTGTGAGCAGGAACTAGAATCTAGGTTTCAACTCAGTAAAGTTTTAAAGCTGTTGATTGCTAAGGTTGTAGACACACAGGCATTCAGTGTCAGAGCTGGATATAAAAGCTCTGGCATTTAGGCATTGTTAGTGAATGTCAACTATTGTACTTGAAGAATGATAGCTTTAGAAATAAGTGTAATGAAGTATATAAGCTGCCTTTCTATTATCACAATATTCTTACACATTTTACAAAAACAGAATGTATTTTTTTTATTTAATGTGTCAGAGAGACTCACAGTTATAATTTGACTAGCAGAGAACTTTGTCAGAAACTTGACAGGAGTTCTAGGGTTCAAACAACTCTGTCTTACTAGGAAAAACATTGCGGAAAGGTTTCTGTATTGTCTTATTGTCAAATGATAATGTTTAGCAATCTGCTAGTAAAAAGAAAGAAAATTAAGACTGTGTTGGGAGCCTGTATACTAGCAGTCCTACCAAAGACCTCCAAGTAATCAAGTCAATTTCTTCAAAAAAAGAAAGAAAAGATGTAAATCTAAACTCCGTGGTGCTAATGTGTGTCCCTCATACTCACAGTGAGTAATAAATGCCTTCTGTATTTCAAAAATGTATATGTAGGGGTGAAAATATATCTCTAGTCAGTTCGTCATTATGGCACATATAGTGAAGCATCTTACCCGATTTAATATGATCATTTGCTATGTTATTTTTCTCTGTGTTTAAGCTTCAAATATAAAACAAGATTTTTGCTTAATTACCAGACCAAGAAAGAGGTTCTGTTTATAAGCCATAACAAAAATGCTAAGTACTGTTTATTCCTCTTTATAACAATAAGGGGCTGAACTGTGTTTTTTAGTATGAATGAGTATAGTCTTCGTAAAATTCATGTGTCTTACTATGGCTGAATGTGTGTAAAGTAAAATTATGACTTCCTTTTGTAGGGAGGAGGTCTTAAAGGAGGTATCTGAGGCATTACTCTGCTATAACCAGAATATAACTCTACATAAGCACAGTGGTGAAGAATTTTAAAGAATCAAATTTGGAAGTCCAGAAAAGGGTTTCCTCTTTGTGATTCAGATTAAGCACTTTTCCTACATGAACATTACTCTTTGCAGAAGTGTTTAGTCAAGGAAAAAAACACCTTGAAATGCAGAGAGCTTTAAAATGTTATCACTGGAAGTGTGCCAGACAGCTTACTAGAAGGTAGTATAAATGTTTCACAAATGATAAGAACTGAAGAGATAGCATAGTGATTCTTGTCTATAATCAATATAAAGATATATCCTGGATATCAGTGAGATATCCATAGCTCCCTGCTGCACTTTGTCTGAAAGTTGGCTTTTTCAGGAGAATTTCAAGTGCTCCCAAGGTCCCTGCCTCTTTCACAGGCTAGCTGAGAGATTCAATAAGCAGAGAATGTAAGTGAAGTTCTGTTATGTTATGGGATGAAAGCATCGTGTTTGTAGTAAAGAAGAATCCAAGTAACAGACCTACAATTATGGGAAATTCTAATACACATGTTATCACTTACTTTGGAGTAGCCAGAGTGTGTGTGAGTCAAAAACCAGCTAGGTTTATCTTTGATATAAATGTGTACATAGTATGACAGTATTTGTAGTAAATAAAACCAAGGGCATGAGAAACTAGAGTAAGCAAGTTTGTTGTTTCACTTGCATATAGCTACTATTTTACAATAGCTGTTTCATGTCTGTTCTTCAAATTCCTAAATATATTAATGTATTAATACACAATAATGCTATGTGTTAATAATGACAACAATTATGTATTTGACATTTTGCACTTGAAATACATAAAGATGGGTTATTGGAAATCATGATCTCTTAAACATGGGTAGATTTTTTTTCTGAAATGTTAGTGTATGTTAGGTTTGAATTCTGGCGTGTCACTTAAGTATCAATCTGTTTTCTCATTTTATCTGAATATCCAAATAGCAGTTTTAATGGATCTCTAAATTATTAGCAGAATCTACAGGGTTTTTATGTGCATATAGTTTTACTGTTTGCAAGAAAGCCACTCAAACTACCTCTGAAAATTGCTAAAACTTGTTCCATCTAGCATCATGTCTATAATCATTTTGGGATGCTCCTCAGTACAGAAGTCTACAGCTCAGCAGAGCTCAAGGAAATTAAAGGCTGGGGGCAAAAGAAGGACTGCAGTTTTACTTGTTACTTCTTTTGGGCTCTTTGCGCATCCGTGGTGAGCTTGAGTGAATATTGAAGAACTTCAAAACAATACAGATTTATACTAAAAGTGTACCCTAACCTGCTAATAGAGCTGTCCTAGAAGAGCACACTGTCCTTATGGAGCTGGTGATGTTGAAGTCATGAAAATTCAAAAAGAGAAGAAAAACCTTGCTGGACACCACTGTCTTCACTAGCTCTCAAAGTTGTTGTTTTTTGTTTTTTTTTTTTTTGGTGGGGGAAGTTTTCTAGAAATTCTGTAGTTCTGACTGTATAGTCAATGGGCACTGAGTGATCTTTGCATAAAGCCAACTTGAATGATTCCTATGAAAACTACGACTGTATGTACCTCTATGAGAAATCAGTTTGCTGCAACTGCCTCCTCCTAATTTATTATCGTAAATCTATAAAGCAGAGTGGAGTGATCCAATGTCTTTTTCCTGATACCATGCAGCTTTGCTGGCCAAGTTCAGGAGGAAGATACTGTAACGTCTTTCTGTCAGAAACATCCAGTGTGCACACTTAATCCTTTGCTGTGAGGAAGTGGAGTAACTCTTTCCTAAGAGATTGTAATCTGTATGGAATACAATAACATCCCTCAGTTCCTCCTTTTCTAGGTCTTCAGGAACGTCGATGGTCGGATTTTTGTCAGAGCTGTGTATTAGGGTCATTAGAGGAAAGCTTGAAAAAGATAGGTTCCTCATCCAGTCCTGATTGAATTAGCAATTAAAAAGGGAAAAAAAAAATATTCTTAAAAAAAAAGAGGTAATTGCTTAGCTGTGGTGGGATCGAAATTAATAGTAATATCTCAGCTAGTTATTAAAAAGTCGCAGCTGTAAAACTTCAGCTGTTTAGTGGCACTGTTACAACTTGTAGAGGACGTTGGTTTATAGGAAGAGTTGCTTATTTTGAGTAAGATAGAAAACCAAAAATTTTAATTATAAATGAAAAGTATTTTTAAAAAACAAGTAACCCTGAAGTCCCATAGAAAAAATTGAAACTATCCTTCTGGAGATGCAAGTTTTACATTTTTAAGAGGGAAATATCATAGGCAAAGAGAAAGGAATTTGACACAATTAAGTATGGACATGCATTGATTTATTTGGAAATGAAAATTAACTGAAAATTTGTTTAAACAATACTGTTAGGAATGCAAAACAAGAACACACCTTGGCAAATGTATGTGTGACTTACCTCTGTAATTTTTTTGGTATTAGTTGGAATTTTGAAAGTCTTATCTGCTTGGTTATATTTTCCTTTTAAAGGTAGAAATTAGAAAAAGTGAAGTGTTCTTTCTTTTGAGGATGGCTGTTGGTGCTTTTATTTTTGAAGTGAACAGGCAGAATTCTATAAATACACCAGGAGCAAGCTACACTGGCAGGCAGATTTTAAGGGCTACTTAAAACTTGATTAAAACACTATATACTCTGAAGGGTAAAAGCTATAGGTCGATTATATCTATCTGAAGTCTTGAAATGAAAAATATAGTGAAACTTCTGCATAGTTCTGTAGTTAAATATAAGGAATTTATTTATATAATTTTAAGAAAAAATATTTGCAACAATGCTGAAGAGGATACTCAGTGAATATTGTAATTCTTGAGAACTGCTAACCTGATGCTTCCAGATAGCTGTCTCTGGAATTACTGCTGGATCAATGAGCCACACAGAAGTCTTGTTTGGACTATGGCCGGCAGTTTGTCCCATTGAATATGGTGGTGGCTTCTCACATCATAGATAGAAGCAGGACATGAATAATGACAGAATATTCAGACACTTTGTAAAAAAGCTGTTTGATTATTACCTTACTCTCACATGAGGATATTCTCTGAGAACTCTAAAACTCTAAAAGTCCATTTAAGCTGCTCAGATGTCTGGTAGGCTGCACTAGGAAAATCTGTTGATACTTCAGCATTTGCTAACAATGCTTATATTTCACTAACTCAGAAATTGCCGAGGACACGTCTGTACTGACCTGGTATATCAGTTTAGTCATTAGTACCATCTGAGACCTTTTTAGTTATACCTGCTGCTAATGTCATGTGCCAGGATTTCAGGAGAAATGAACAAGAGTCTGGGAAAAATTCTAGCCCCACTGAAGACCTAACTTCTTTAAAGCTGGACTAATTTGCAATTGTTTCTCTCCTATCTCTTATGTTCTCACAAGGAATTATCAAAATATGAAGATAGAAATTCCCATACAGTTACATAATGGACTTAATATGGAGCAAAGCTGAACTCTTTTGATCTATTCATATTAAAGTTACAGCAGACTGCTGTAACTGTAGGATGTTTGAGTGTGGTAAACTAAGTTGCAGTTCCAGTGAATAATGTGTCACTATCTTCCATCTTAGCTATTTCCCTTCATCTTCTCCAGTTCCTCCTCTCCTTCATTCCTCTTTCTTCACCAGGTTTGGCTTGCTGAAACAAATGACAATAAAGTTAGAAAAAATCAGAGGAAGTAATACTGTCTGTTCATTAGAAAGTGTCAATCCAGACATATGGGATTACTTTTCATGCATTCAGGCAGAAAGATCAATCAGCAGTTGCTAGTTTTTGCTGCCATAGTGTTCTGTTTCCCCTCCAGATTCTATTCTGCTAAACCCACAAATGCATATTGTGTTATTATTTTCTTTGTAGGAAGAAATAAAGTGTCTGGAATGCCATTAAAAGTTTCCTGGGAACTTGGGAAAATATATATTTTTTTCAGAGAAGAGTACGTTTGCCTAGTTTTTATTTTTTATAATAAGTTAACTGAGTAGGAAGAAGATTTACTGGTTTATCCATTAAAGAAGAGATGACATTTATGACAAATGATGGATATTTTTGTAAAGTAAAAGGGGTTTGGATTATTTTTTTTTTTAGTATATTTGCAGGAGTAAAACTTTTCTCCTTAAAAAGAGAAAGACAGGTGACAAATTTGATCAGTCTTTTGTAGCTCTTTGTTCTGTAAAAAAGAATGGGAGATGCCTAATGTTTTCAGATTTTGATCCAAAGAGATGTTTGAGTTGTGAATTGACATCATTCTTGCAAGTATTCATCCTAAAACTGCCTGATACAAAGTAGAGATTCAACTCCTATGAAAGGTCAGTCTAAGAAAACGGAAGAATGCAAAAATATGCAATAGAAGAAGAAACTGGAAAAGCTAAATGTTTCTCATAAAACTACTCTAGAAAGCAAAATACTTAGTTGATTGAGTGTAAGGACTGTCTTAAAGCCTGTATTGCTGCTTGTAGGTAAAGCAAGCCTTGCTGAGCAGATGGAATGCTCATCATCATGTGCCAGTAACAGTCCCACCTTCTCACTGTGCCCTCCTGATTTATTCACCTTTTTTGCACCTCATCTTCCCACCTACCTCCATCTAAATTCAGGAACTAGGAAGGAAAAGTGAAACTTAATTATGATTATGGATTCCAATCACAACAGTATTTATTCAAAAAGACATACCAAGTATCCTTTTTTACCCTCTCAAAATGTCAGCAAGTGATGAAAAAATACATTTTTATTCTTTCTGGTTTACAGTTTCGCAAATCTTTCGAGATTGAGGCTTTTAACAAAACAGAGAAGAAAAATTCCTGGTATTCATCTTTCTAACAGCAAAGATGGAATTCTTTTTGTACCTAAATAAATACCCTTAAATTCATAAGCATAGCTGTATCTATTTAGTCAATGTTTATAAGATTAGAGATGGTTAAAATGTGTGGTTTCAAGGGGAATGGTGGTGGTGAATGAAATTTTGGCAGTATTAAACCTCTTCATGTTGTCTAGATGCAATGTGGTTAATATAATATTTTGTCCTGCTAGGAGGACTTTTTGTAACTCTGAAGTCTGGGTTACTTTTGGGCAGCTTTGTTTTAAAACTGTTTTGTCTTGAATATATTGCCCATAATTTTGATAGTTTTCTTAGTGGTTGGGGTATTAATCATACACAAAAGAACTTTGCTTAGTATTCATTCTAACCTAAATAAGTACAAGATAACCTTGCTAATAAATATAATCTTGTCTCTATGGAGCATTTTAGAAAAATGTGCTATATAGTCTCAGAAGTTTTGTTCTTCTGCCTTTGGGAGTAAATTGGGAAGTTCAGCCAGCAGAGCTTCCTTTCTCAGAGGCCATAGCAGGCCTTGGATGATGTACTGTAAGGTGTAATTCTGTAGTGGCATCAGACTGCAGACTGGCAGCACTCTCTTGGGTACAAGTGTCTAGGTTGCAAAGGTTTCCCAGTGAAGTGGCTGATATCTTTAGAAGGTGTGATTGATTTCAAAGGACGTTTTATTTTTCTTTAAAGATGAAAACAATTTTGACTTTTCTAATGCATAGTTATGACTGTATTATAGCAGTGAATAGAATTCACATCCTCTTAGTACTCGGAGAGATTTATTGTTTGAACTCAACTAAGTTCATCATGATTTCAACGTAATTGCTACACAGTTAATTTTTTTTGTAACTAGAATAGGCTGCCTGTTTTCTATCAATATGGATTGAGACCAAAGTCAGAAAATTTTGACTTAAAATATTCTATGATTTTGAGGATTTTTTTTTTTTTTTAAATGCACTTAAACTATCCTATAGGCAGGCTTTATTAAGAATTGAAAGACAAGTGGAAATTTCAGTTCATGTCTCAGTATTATCTTAATTATTCTCTACATGTAAGGGATCTTGTAGGTGGGAAAGACAAGGAACATTGTTTTAGTTGCAAATACTGTTTGTTATAACACACATCTGATAAATATGTAACATATTTCATAAATACTTTCATAAATAATTTTATTTGCAACTTCAGAAATTCCAATGCCTGACACACAGTTGGACATATATAAATTATGTAATCAAATCTGGGTGTCTTAGAAACCAATGCATTTGTTTGCTTTTTTACCGTAGCTGAGACAAAACAAAAAATAAATCAAATACATTTTCAAAGTATTTTTTTGATCTTTAATATTATGTCATGTTAGCTCATTACAATAGCATCCCCTGTTTACAAAATGTTTGTTTTTAGGAGGGAAAACACTCCAACCCTTAGATTTACTTTGTCACTTTTTCTTAAATTATATTCTTCTTTATTAGGCCCATCATTTTTCATCATGCTTGTTTTGTAAAGTGACAGCAGGGCTAGGGATTCTGTATTAGTGGCATCAAGCTTTATATCAGGTCTTTAGCAGTTGGGTTTTATTTTCAGCAAGTATTTAAGGTGTTTTAGAAAACTTTTCTCTTTTAAAAGATAGTATCAACATTTTTTTTTTTTTCTTAAAAATCTTTTTTTTCATTTCTTTATCTATTCTCTGTGAAGCAAAACCCCTTCAAAATGGAGAATTTCTGTTGTTGTTGGGTGAGTCTGTTTTTGTTTTATTTGGTTGGGTTTGGTTTTTCTTTTGGTTTCTTTGGTGGGGGTTGACTAAAATGAAGAGAAACTGTTCTGGCTTTTCAAAGCTTGGTGATAAAATAACATTTCTAATATTTACTGTTAATGTCTGTATGGCAACTGCTCAAAAAAAAAAGAGCAGCAAGGCATAAGAGGAAAGAAGATGAAGAGAAAAAATGAAACATTTATTGAATAAGAAGTCATTAGAAGAAATCGCAATGTCATCTAGTACGTACTGGTTGCAGTGTAAACAGCTAGGATTTAATACATTAAAATCTGACTATAAGAAACCTATTTTCTGATATTTAATACATTTTTCTACTCTTTCAGAACCAGATAGTCACTGAGTGTTACTTTTTCTTTTGCTACCCTGGAAATGAAGAATTTCTCGTAACAGCTATATTAAGCTTCTCTGTTTCTTTTGTATGTGAAAATCCTAAATAGAGACTGTAGGAATACCAGTCTGTCCTCTATGTAAAATATTTAGTCTCATTTTCAGCTAGAGATATTTCTAGAATGACAGAAGAAATCCAAAGATCTCTTCACTCTAGGTTTAATGTCTTACCTCTTTTTGTCCTAAAAGCTGATTTTTCTTGACACAGAGCTAAACAGGAATGTATACTATTTCATCAACAAGAAGAAAGCTGTAGAGTCTTAATTTAAAGATGAAAACTTGGGAACAAATAGTGTGTTCAAGACATTTAAATTGACTGAAGTTTATCAGTGACCAACTAATTTTTAGTTACTTACTCTAAAATTAATGTATGTATTTTTTATTCTTGTCACTTTACTGCTATGCTATAAGAATAGAAGTTACTACTTAGGACTCTGATCTTTAAGTTGATTGATGGTAGCTTCTTTAAATCATCTGCAGTACAGCCCTTAAAATTGTCTTTTCAATTAAAATGCCATTCTTCCCCTTGTAATTGTGAAGAAAATATTAAGACCCGTTTGAAGTTTTGACCGGACTTCTTTTCAGATGTGCGTGGTTACACTGCCAGTATTAACTAGAATTTCTTTAGAGGTAAGAGCCAGGTACTTAGTCTTGGAAGCTGTAACAGTGTGTGTATCCACAGTGGTCAGGATTATCTGCACCTTCTGTCCCAGTCAAGTGTCCCTCTGTTTTGTTTTGTAACTCTGGGTGATGAATTAAAAACAAAAGTTTCAGCAGTGTAGGAAACATGACAAGTAAAAGGAAAGGCACTCACAGGCATTTCTGAGCAATGGTATTTATAACAAATAATTTTTCTAATCTAGATCCATGGACTAGGAAGCAACTTTCATGTCTTATTCTTTGTGTAGTCTCCTCTTACGCATTTATGAAGAAATTGTTTTTTTTCTTCAAATCTAAAGATTTGTGGCTCTAAGTATTTATGTTGATCTATAGCCAAGCTCTGCTAAATACACCACCTAAGCAGTGTTCCATAGTCTTAAATTTTCAGAGATGCAGAGGTCCTTCTTGTGCTGCAGTTTTCACTTATTTCAGTGACCTGCAATCTCTGAAAGGTTATATAGGCATTGCCAGCATTAGTAATTTCCAGATTTGCAGTGCAGCATAATAAATAAAGGAAAGTGCAATAACTGTCCTGTAATTGTTGAGCATGGTGGGGTTCTTTTCTTCAGTTACTACATTCAGAAGTCTGTTTCTGCTCTCAGTATTTTTAACATGTTTTTCAACAGTAGGGGGGAAAACTGAAATGGTGCCTGACTGTTTGAAACTAAAAAGAAAAAATGGGAAGTTATTGCTGGACTGCAGTCATGCACTTCAAAATTTTTTGAAGGAAGAGGAAACGACATCCAAAGCAAAGTCAAAAGTGTAACATTTTTAATGGTAGAAAGCTGTGAAACAAAAATCTGTACCAGAAAAGATATAGGAAATGCTCACAAAAAGTAGGGAAGTTATCTGTAAAGTTTATGGGGAACATGTTTTCTTTGTCTAAAAACTGGTACATTTGCTAGTTTCCATGTGGTAAGATATACAGAACATAGAGGCAACTTTCAGGGTATTAAGCACAGTTTTGTAATGTCTAAAAGGGCTGTCATATCTGGGAAAATAAGTTTTTCCTCATGCAGGTACAGGAGAGATCAGTTAAATTTTTTTTTTTTAATCAGTCCTTGAAAGAGTAATCTGTCAAATCCAATATGGACTCCTTGTTGTGTTACTTGAAAGTAATTAGGATGATCAAGTAAAAAAATAAAGTAAAATGGTCTTTGCATTCTGCCAATGATTATTAAATCGTGTTACACTTTTCAATTTAAAGTATTTGTTTGCTTACAGATGTATAATATGTACTCTTAACTCCAAGCAATTTACAACTATATGGGCAGCTTGAAAATTACTGTAGTTTTGCAAGCCCACTTGTAATGGCTCTAATGGGCCTGGAAAAAGTGGGTGTTAGGCCCAGAGCTGTACAGCTCAGTCAGTTGGAATTTGTGGACACTTTAAGGAGAAATTTAAATGAGCAAATGGAACAGTTTCTGTTAACCTGTGGGAATTGAATTGAAAAGGGCAGCCTGGAAGGCTGGAGTAACTAGTCAACACAAGGTGTGACTTACCTTATCAATATATGGAAATGTGGGTTACTTATGAAAATAAATTTTATTACTTGCACTAGAGAACGTGGTGGCAACATTGAGGGTATAACCATAACCAAATGGAAAGTAATACTGAGCAGATTAGAGAGTTTTAGTCTTGAAAGACTAAATTCCAGCAAAATTTGAAGTAACCTAATAGTAAACACATATGAAGATTGACTAGTGGATTTTTTTTTAAGATTTAATAATAAATAGATTACTGAAGATGGTGAATAGTGTATTTTCAATAAAGTGCATGGGCCAGAAGTAAAACTGGAAGTATCTGAGGACCAGAATAAAGAAGTCCTGTCTATAGTAACTGCAAAATCTCAATAATTTAACTGGGAGAGGTAGATGGATTATTAATATGGAAGTTAACTAGGATTATGATTGCTTTTTTTTTAAAAAAAAGGGGATTTAAACTTAATGTGGAAGGTGAAGAGAAGAATAAAAGTGAGAGCTAATTATGGAAGACAAAGATAAGGCTTGTCACACGAATGTCTGTAGTACTGTGTTTCTAATTTTGACTGGGATCTTTGAAATGAAGTACGTCTCATGTCAGGATGATTAGTCACCATCTGAAGCACGGTAATAGGAGGAGTACTCTCAGCAAACATCCTCATAGACACTTTCTAAGCTAAGTGATGTGATACAGCCATAATTTTTGAGTAACAGACAAAACTTATAGAAAATTCAAATAAATGCTTTAAATTATTATTGAATATTTGCCAGGAGTTAGCACTAATGGAGGAAACCTGATATTCACCAGTTAATTTTCCTGTCAAAGTAACTTACACTGTAGTGCTTCATCTTCAAAATGGACGACAACTCTCTGGAGCATTGTCTCTTTACACTTCTGGAAAATAAGTAAATAGAGTGTAACTGTGACTGAAGCTCAAGACACTTCCTTGAGAAGTCTGTGTTAAATTTTCTGTTTCTTTACTGATTTTTGAATCCTGGACTTGGAAGCATGAGGTAAATTCCAGACACCTGGAATGATAATTGTGAATGAATCTCAAATTATCATGTGGTCAAAAGTCTGATTTTGAGTAGAAAATGGTTTCTTAAGACTCAAAGTGAGCCCTCTTCTGCTGGAGTTCAGAATCCAGTCTTATTACTAGTTGCTTCTGTTATGTGTTTATAAATTTAAGATATTTTCTTAACAGAATTGATGTATAGGAAGTATAGGAATATAATTTACATAATATATTTGCATTAGTACTTGTCCTCTTATTTTAAGTAATTTATGATATTACACAAAGTAAGAGAAAAGGTGCACTGTAAAAAATATAAGCAGGCTGAAATGCTCAAATCGAGCTGAAAGATTTTTGATTAAATGCTTGAGGGAATATTCTTTTTCTCTGCATGCTTCTGTAAAACTCCATTTTTCACTGGCAGTTACATAGAAACAAAAAAGCCTTTTTAGCCAGTATCTGTACCTCCTCTCCTGGATCTTTTGACTTGGGCAAGTGAAAAGATACATCTAAGCCAGCGACCCTGTAACACTGCAGCCAATGGAACCTGAAGAATTTGAGATAATGAATCAGTAAATATACCAAGTAACAAAACTGTTACCATGCCAGTATTTTCATTGCTGCGTGCTTTCTCCTTGGCAAGGAGCCATTGTCATATTGGGTCCATGCCTGTTACATTTATTATTCCCTATCATGTATCTCTAGAGGCATTAATGTGACATCCCAATACTGGATAAATAATGAGACCCGTATTAATCAGTTACCATCTTTTGTAATACAGCTTCAGTGTGTATCAGTTAACATTTTATGATTTTTTTTTCTTCGACTGTAAGGATCCTTTCTCACTGTAACATTTTACAGATATGGCATAATTAACCCACTCAGCACAGAATCAAATACGTAATAGTGTTCACAATATTAGAGCTCTGTTACCAATTTCAGTAGCACATCCTGCACTGACACACTTGCATGCAACTTCCAAGTAATAGGCTTGTACTGCTTCATTCTGTGTCACATAGGTCTCATCCTCTGATTTGCATGTCTAAAATACCTGTCTTCAGGAAGTATCTAGCACAGCTGCAAGAGCATAGAAATTATATAAGAACAACCAATTTTTGCACATTTGCTGATTTTGTAAGTGAATGTCAGTCTTTATACCAGTCTGGGGCAGATACCTCTGCAGTTCCTTAAGAGGAGAACTGGAAGGATTTAAGTTAAGATTGTGATGGAGGTAAAGTGAGTAAGGTTTGGTCTTGCCACATTCTGCAGTACAAAAGGGAAGTCTGGCTGTGCTATGTTGCTGTCCAGAAGACTAATTATTCACTGTTATATGCTGCTTACATTTTGTGACTCATATTTGGTCTTTCTCTCTCCCTGTCCTCCTTTCCCACTATGCCTAAGAACTGGTGAAAATGGAAAGTGATGTTATTTTTGAGCATATACTTCAAAAAAGAAAACTGTCAGTGTGATATATTCTGACACAGTAGGATGTCGAGTGATTTTTTTTTAAACCAGAACCTCTGAATAGTTTAAAACTATATATACATAAAGACTTGTATTTCTTGCAAGGGTAGAAACTTGAATTTTTTCTTAAGGAGGTTATGAGGATTGAGTCAGGTGATATTTTACAGTGTACAAGTAACAATTACTTCCCATATAGTTTAAGTTGGGGTTTTTGGAAGGGGGAAGAAGGAGGGAGGAGAGAAATTTTTAAAAGACTAAGGATTGTTTTGTCACCTGTTGACATGCCTGAGGATTCCAAAGCTTACTGATTCTGTAGATGGATTGTCTTTTGAAACATACGTAATCTTTAAATGAATCAGGTCTGAGAAGAAGACAGCAGTTACAGACACTGTTATATCAGAGGAATGTGATGACAATTATTGGCTGTGTATTAGTGATCCAGATTTGTTAAGGTAATTTGTTTCTTTCACAGATAAAATTTGAAATGTATTTCAGGCATGTCACTTAATGTTCTTAGGTCACAACTTTGCTACACGTAAGTAGCAAAGTATGCATTCACCATTCTGTAAGGTCATCATGGACTGATGCAACCAATAAAAGCAGTGAGTTTTGGGAGTTGCTGGAAGACATTGTGTTCCTCTACAATTCAAAAGTGTTTAAAACTAGTATTGCATATTAGTGTTAAGGCAAGAAAATGGTTCAGTGAAGCACCTGCTGTACTGTATTTAAGAATCTGCTGCATCTTGCAGTTGACCTTGCTGAACCTCATGAGATTGCCATGGGACCATTCCTCAAGCTTGTGCAGATCCATTTGGATGTTATTCCATTCTTCAGGCCTGTCAGCTGCACCACTGAGCCTGGTGTCGTCTGCAAACCTGCTGATGGTAGTCTCAATCCCATGGAATGAAAAATTGATTTAATCCCATGTTGATGAAGATGTTAGACAGTACTGGGCCCAGTATGAACCCCTGAGGGACACAACCCATTACTGATCTTTATCTGGACACTGAGCCTTTCACTGCTACCTTCTGGATGTAACCATCCGTCCAGTTTCTTATCCACCAAATAGTCATATTTGAATCATAGAATGGTTTGGGTTGGAGGCAGCCTTAGAGATCATCTATTTCCAAGCCCTGTGGCATGGGCAAGGACACTTTTCACAAGGCCAGGTTCCTCAGAACCCCATCCAACCTGGTCTGACACTTCCAGAGATGGAGCATTTACAACTGCTCTGGGCAAGCTGTGCCTATGTCTTACCACTGTCAGAATAAAGAATTTCTTCCTAATATCTAAGCTAAACCTACCCTCTCTCATTTTAAAGCCTTGTTCTATCACAGTGTGCCTCTCTAGCTCTCTCATAGGCTCCTTTTAGATACTGAAAGGCCCCATTAAGGTCACCCTGGAGGCTGAACAATGTCCATCCATCAGAGGTCTCTCAATTTACAGAGAAGGGTGTTGTGGGAGGCCATGTCAAATACCTTGCAGAATTCCAGGTAGATGACATCTGTAGCTCTTCCTTTGTCCACAGCTTGCTTTACTCTCATTCCAATAAATACTCAACAAATCTCATATAAGGCATTATAGTCATAGACTAAAAAAGGGAAGGGGTGAGAAGCTATGTAGTTTTCTGTACTTAATAATCAGAGGAAAATTAGACCTGCCTAAAAATGTTTACAAAGAATTAAGCATTTGAAAATATGTTTACAAAGAATTTAAAACTTTCCAATCTGTTTATTTTAGAAGATGGAATGATCCCAGAGACACTGTAATTGCACTGAAACCTTCTCAACCTTTTGCATGTTAAGGTTTTATAATAGCTAAATGTAATGATCAAGATAGAATAGAGATAGTGCCCTGGAAATGAGGCAGGGGGTCACACACTGCAGTAGGGGATGAAACAAAAAGATCATCCTTCACGTGCTTCATATTACTGCAGTAGCCAGGGTTTTGGTACAGTTCTGAAAAGTATCAGATAAAAGTCTGATAAAAGTATCAAACAGCAGGTTCCAAGCCCATTAATCTGCAAACTTCATCTCCATGCCTATGCAATAAAATCTGTAAGAGAGAGGATTATATGAGTCAGATTCTTACCTTGAAATTATTAAAAAATACTAATGTGGCCAAAGACAGTAGCTGCTACACAAGCTATATTTCATACATCTCAGAAATCTAGCAGAAATTTCATACGTATAGGAATCTAGTACTCAGTAGCAAAAACAGGCTTCTTATTGTTGTTCCAAACAAACAAACAAAAAAATCTGACTGAATTGAGGTTTACCAGTGTGATCTTGAACTCCACCAAGACATCAATCTGTAGCAGAACTGGCACTTTAGGTAATACAAAATTAAGTGAATAACCCCACAATACTCATTCTCCTGTCTGTGGTAGAGACTTAATGCACCCTTAACACATCTCTATAAAATACATCTCTATTTGTCTTCAGCCTGTACAGAATAAAAGCAACATAGAAATGATATATTGTCAAATTATATGCTGCTAAATTTCATAACTATAATGTTGTGTACTGTGTACAATCTTTCACTCGTATACATTTAGCATCATCCAAAGTTATTTATGTCTTTATTATTTGACTGGTGATAATCCTTAGGGCAAGTTCTGTCTAACTAATGACATGTACAATGCAGTCTTAAAAGGGGGTGAGAATGTGTTGGTATTCTTGAACCACAGTGAGATATATCCTGTGATCAGACTCTTAGGAATGTGCTAAGGGAGTTGACCCAACTTAAGAGTCTGTTCAGGCTTTGTAATGCGATCTTAGTTAAGTTGCTCAAACAAGTGTTCCAGTGTACACTTAAAAGCACATTATAGCTTCTGTTTTTAAATAATTCCCATGTTGTTTTATAAACATTCTAGTTATTCATATTTCTGATTTTCAGAGATCTGAATCTAGATTGAATTTTTTTGAAGTAAACGAATTTTTGAGAAGTTAACATCTTTTGAGGAGCATAATACACTATAGGGAAAATGCAAGCCTGTGTTTTCAGGTTTTAGTTTTAGGAGTGGTGGTTTACTTTGAGCACTTGCATGTAGGTTTTTGACCACTGGTATGTACCAATGTCAAATGTGTTTCTTGCTTGCAAACACTATAAGCCAAAGAAGAGTCAGAAAAGTTCATATGAACTAATAATAAAAGAGTATGTAGGAAACTTCGATCATCTGAGACCTCTGAGAAAAATAATAAATATCAATGGGAAGCCTACTATTGATTCTGCTAGGTATTTATTATTTGGAATCAATAGTTTTCCAAAGCGTATTATTTGGCAAACAGCTGCTGTTGCAGTTGTTTGAATGTCTTAATATAATTCCCAGGATATTGTGCTAATACTTGATATACAGTAATTATCTCCTTGGGTTTTGTCTAATACTTGTGATAATTTATATTTTTATCTTATTTATTCTCAGTATTTCTATAGGTTGCTAGCTTACCTTCAGTAAACCACACTGTTACACATTCAGCCTAAATGTTTGATAAACAGATGTGAGAACAAAGAGCTGCATTTTGGGTTTTTCTGACCTTTTGGTTCCATCAAATATAAGCTTGATTAAGTGTTGATCTTAAATATACAGGGACACTTTATTCACTATAGACCAAATTTATCCAATGTATAGGATTCATAAACACCCACACACCGCAATATATTACCTGAAAATTGATGTTGCAATATACTGTCTGTGTACCATCTTGAAAATATCTTGCCAAAATTTCTATAATATGATTATCATTTACTGATAGTATTGCAAGTTTTTCTATTTTATTTCAGCTGTAGTTGTAGAAACATTGCAAATAATGAGGTAGGGAAATAATTAGTGGGAAAAGAAATATTTTGGACAGAATATGTAAAACTCCATAATGATTTTTGGGCCTAGGGGAGAGATGAGAAGTCCAGGAAAGTACATCAGTGTAAAACGAAAAACTGTTAGGGCATGAAAAGCAATTAGGAACTTGGATACAAATGTTGAAGCCTGGGGAAGAACATTTGTCTTTCATGGTGGATTAAAACGGCTTCAGCCATTCACATACTTCCATGTTGTTTTTGTGAATGTGGGAACTGACTGCATGACACAAACAAAATATACTGTGTTATTGAAACAAAATACTTCGAGTTGTTAGAAATAATGACAGTACACACTATAATATAAAATGTGAGGTTTCTTACAGTTGTTTTTGAGTGCCTTCTAATTTTTTTTTCTCCTGTATCTAAATTACATGAGTATATTCTCCTCTGCTACATTTAATCTGCAGGTAAAACAAAACTTTCTTTTATGTTATTTAGAAAGTATCACTAATCACGAATTAAAGTTAAATGCGTATTTTCAGCTTGCTTGGTTGGGGTTTTGGGGGTTTTCTTTTGGTCATTTTTGGGTCTTTTTTATGACTATTTGTGAAGTGCTTTATAAATATTGGTGTGTGTATTGTGGGCATCTGTGCCTGCCAGTTGGCATGCTTTGTAGAGTTTATTCAACTTCTTAAAACAACTAAAAATTTATTTTTAAATGAATGAAATCTGCTTAAAGCTGTGTCTTAAAAAGAAGGCATAGAATACTAAGAAATAAATATCATTAAGTTTGAATTACATGCTTTAAGCTGTATTGTTAAATACATCATCTTGCTCTGAGGCATTGTCTAAACAAACAAAATAGATTTCAAGAGACATTTCCTGGTTCACTGGTCAGTGACCATTACGGTACAGTGGAAAGGATTCAAGTAAGGGTTTTGCTCTTATTTCTGAGTCTCAAGACCAAGAGCCTAGAAAAAATTTCTATCAATAAAAAAATAATAGAATTCTAAACTGATTTGCAGTGCAGAACTCCTACAGTCTGCTTCCTGAAAATTTGGTCTGTGTTATTTCAGCTTGAAACACCAAAATCAATAAGAAGTTTTAGAAACCAGGATCATGCCTAAAATTAAGAAAAAACCCAGCAGATGTCAAGGTTTACAATACAGTTTAGATGTAGGCAGAATTTTTTAGTGACTTATATCTTGATTAATTTTAATAATTCTTCTGAAATTTGGAATGAGATGTATATTCTAAATCAAAATGGATAAAATTGTAAAAGTCTAAATAAATTCTTAATTTACTACAGCATTTTGAGTGCAGCTGTGTCTAAATGTAGGTGAAGTTATTTACTAGCACTACTACTAGCTTGAAGTTATTTTTAAAAGAGAAGCTATTTAATTTTTTTAGGACCTTAATGAAACTACAGACTGAAAGAGGTAATGTGATGGCCTCTCCTTATATTTTGTTGTGTTATTATAGGTTCTTTCATTAAAGCATTAAAGTTATTATAGGTGCTTTCATTAAATATGTTAAATTAAAAAGACTGCATTTGGTGTTTGGTGATCCTTTGCTAAGACACTGAGACTTTTGCTGCTATATTTTGCAATGATTTTATGACCTCAGGTAAAGAAAATGTTAAAAACCAGGAAGCATTAGAAGTACTGTAGACTGTTAGAGCTGTTGTCAGCACTCCAAGTTTTTCCCCACGTTCTACACCATCCTGCCCACATGCCCAGAGGTGCAGGACTAAACTGTGTCCAGCTCCAGCGTGGGTACAGCTGCCCAGGAGCTGCAGAGCTGGCTTGGGTTAGGCACTGTGAAACAGCTGTGTTGTAAGACACAGCTGTGCTCTCAGACCCTTGGTCTTTTCCTACCATGTGTTGTAGGACTCTACCTTGACCTTTACTTCACTTTACTGATCCTAACATCACCCCATGGACCTGATATTAGATGTGCCTCATCACTGTGGACTAGTCCAGTGATCACAGAGCTATGATTTTTACCTTGACTTCTTCCAGTTTAGGTTCATGATGTACAAATGTCTATTTGATAAATATTTTCTTATTTACAAGTCTGTACTTCATTAATGGGTATGAAAATAATTGGTTTCTATTAAAATTTAATTTGGACTCGTGTCTTTACTGGAGAGTATAATGATGGCCCACTATAACACTTTTTTTTGGTTTTGTGATACCAAAGGACTAATGCTAGTGTCGAGGTTTGTGTAAGAAAAGACCAAACCAACAACAAAAACAACACACACAGAACCCCTCAAAGCCTGGATGTGCAACGTACAAGATCTTTCAGCTTTAATTTGTCAGGTTCTTAAATGAAAAAAAAAAAAAGTGTAAAATGCTTTCTGGGTCTTAAGCACTGACGTAGCCATGGACAGTTAGCAACCACAGGTCCTCAATATCCTTTTTCCTTCAGTGCAATTGTTCTCTCTCACACTGCAGGATAAAGGATGGATGTCTGGTGTGGTTAACTTCCCTTATGAGGGCACTGTGTAAGCAGGGTGCTTTCTTTTCTCTCCATTCTGTATTTATCTGAGGAAGGAGGAGGCCTGTTCTTGTTAATTAGCGAGAACAGACAATACTTGCTATATACAGTATCTTGAGAACAGAAAGAGCCCATTTCATGTGGATGCATTTTTCTTTAATTTTTTTTTTTTTTTTTTTTTTTTTTTTTTTTTTTTGTAAAAGAGTTTCAGCTACTTTCAGCTATGTCAGGGTCTATGCCAAAGTTGCTATAGAGGAACAAGGCTTTGAAATGCTCTAAGAATTCTAGTACTGCTTTTAATAAATGAAAATAGATATCAGTAATGTATTAGTGCATTATAGGACTTTCAAATCACTGCACCCAGACTGTGATGAATCACAGTATGAAGTGAGAATAAATGTGCTGAAAAACACAGTGAGAGTCTGTTTGCTCTTGCCATGTTAACTTCAACTGAAAATAGTGTTTTAGAAATGTGGAAGCTCTTACCTTAATTTTCAAGATATGCTATTGAAAAGGGATTGTAAGTTACCTAATCTAAAGCTTCATTGTAATGAGCAACCTGTCCTCTGATACCGTTCATAAATTGATCAAATTTCCTTTATAGCTTTAGTCCAGAAACCTTTGTACTATGTACACATGTCTAAAGGATCTTTCCAACTATAGACTAACTGTACGTACTTCATAACTTTGTGGTCACAGTATGGCAAGGAGAGTACTAGGAATGAATTCCTTTGGGTTGTAATAGCAATACAAAAGAGGAGATTGCCTGTTCATGCTGGTATCCTGTTATCTTTCAAGTTCATAGCAAAATCCTTAGAAACAGAATTGTGATATAGTTTCTCCTTCATTCTCAATCATTCATCAGAAGGAATTTGATAGATGCTGATTTGCACATTCTGAAACAAGTTCTCATATGGACAGTACACTTAATTTTGTACACTCATGAAAACAACTTGCCTGCAGAACACACTGCACATGAACCTTTAGACAGAGCCGATTTTTCTGCTATCAGAAAAATCTGGTTAAATACTTACAGTAATTTAGTGCCATGCTTGATAAATGACCAGTAGCATTGCATCATCTATTAATAGTGCATACTACAGTACAGAAACATACTCATATTGATTTCACTATGCCATGTTAGAGACCAGGCCCTAAAAAAATAATTGTGATATCTACAATAGCTAATTAAAATTACAAATTCATAGTGGAATGTATTTTCTACATCCTTGAGTATAAATCCCTCATTATTTAGCAGAGGAAAGCCATTTGCTGGATTTGCCAAAGTAATGTATTAAAAACACCCAAAATGCATTTTGATAGGAATACTGTCTCAATAATAATGTGGACAGATCTGTACTAGCACCATATCCATGACACAAAATATTCCACACTGACTTGGTCTTGTAGCTTAACTTGGACAATTATTCGTTTGGGGACTGATTCTTTCTAAAGATGGAAAATTAATATAATGCAGTATTTTTTATGTGGCATTAAAAACGGTTCTGTTGTTCTTGGCTTAATCATTATTGGTTGTACAAAAAAAAAGAAAAAAAATCACTGTAGAAATTACTGGCCAAACGGAAAAACAAAAAAAGGCAGCTGGAAATCAATTAAGTATGTGAAACCATTGTAAGGATTATGAAGGTTTTAGATTACCCTGGGTTATACCACTCCATAAAACTGATTTTTATCTCCATATCTGTAACCATTTCAGGAAAAATAAAACCCTCCTGTAAAAACTCCTGAGTAGTTTCTATGCTCTGAAGAATATAAAAATCCCTGACAGGGTAGTACTGTTTCTCCCAACACCATATATTCATTACTTTTCCATCAGAAAAGTTAGACAACTGGTGTGGAAAATGCTCTTTCCTACTTAACCCCTGCCAACAGTGGTACATACTGTAGAAACTACTTGATGATGTCAAAGGAAAAGCACTTTGATGTAAAGAATATCCTGTTTATGATATCTTTTTTCATTTTGCAAGATCTCCTGCCAACTCTAAAGAAAAAAAAATTTCCCTCTTTCAAAAAATTTGGTAATACTAGAAATATGAAATCTCATAGTAACTCATTTTGTGTGTTCATGCAAATCACATCTCTTCCCGGGATATTTATGGTGCCTTCTTAGCTCAGCATCGGTCTGACCAAAAGTATGTGGTCTGTTTTAGGTGCTGAAAGGGACTGAGGGAAGAGAGATTTATTGCAGGTTCAAAGGTAGAAGCCCAGGAAATTACTTCAGAATAGATGAAATACCTATTAAGTACAGCCAGTTCTCTTGCTTCAAACATCAATTAGAGATTTAATGTTTTCCCTAGAGATCGAAGTAGTTTTATTTTGGGTGCATTGATCTACTGCAACTGTATACAATTAACTAATACTGGATGAGTAAACATCAATGTAGGTAAAATTTATAATTTCTGTCTTCAGCATGTAAATTGGAAACACAAGTAAACATGACCTGATAATTTAATGTTTAGATTAGTAAAAATAATAAAATCATTAACACAGGGTAATATTTATGTTTGAATGTTTAATATTTAGATTTCCATTTTTTTATAACTCAGTCAAGGAGAAATAAATATGCTGGAGCAAAATTAAATGCACCAAAAATGTGGAAGAAGTCATTAAATGGCTTTTGAAAAATTACAGTAAATTTTGCTAATGTTGTAATTTTAAATATTGTAATTGCCATACAGTGTTAAGCTTCATTACACAGAATTGTAATTTTTACTATGTGTGGGTCTTTTGTTTTTCAGCATAGAAATAGAATTTACACAGATGTCATTCAGCACTTTAAAATCACTAGAAAAATATGTGTCAGGCAACTGTATCTCTATAGCCACTTATGACTGTAACTAAGAATTTTGTCGTTTAGAATTTGAGATCTGAAATTGTATTCTTTCTTTAAAAATACTTTGTCACTATTAATGTTTTTTAAGAATTTGTTTTATATTTAATGTAGTGAAGTTGTCTAATAAAATGCATGTATCAATATGTGTACTCTCTTTAAACAATATTTTATTTTTAATATGGAGCAAATTACTGGCTTTTTAGTTTGGCCTGTTTGTTGCTTGTTGCTAAGAAAAGAGACACTTGCACATATCTCTATGGTCAGGTAGTTTACCTCAGCTGATATGTGTAGTTACTGACCATAAAAAGCAAATTATTGTATATAGATGAGAAAAAATAAAATACAAGAAACATGTCTCACATTCCTGGTAAATATCTTTAAGCGTTTCTTAAATAAATGGTAAATAAGAATTTATTTTTATGAAGCACTGACTTGGAAAGTATATAGAAAGACAAATATAATTTCATTAAAGCTTAATTTCATTTTAAGTAAAGTAATTTCAGGCTGAAAATTTTATCATGCTGTGACTATACGGTTTTCTGTATGTGTGTTAATTTACTGTACAAATTTTAATACTTATGCTCTATACTGACAAGAATACTTAGAGTTTAGTTTTCATGTGAAGTAGTTGGTCTATGAAGCTTTTTTCCACAGTTCCTCCCAATAGTCTATTGGATTTTCACTTACAAGTAGGGTGTTTGAAGTAGTGGTTTTCTTGCACCAATATTTTGAATATTTATGTTCTGCAGAAACTAATGTGAACAATGTGTTGCTGTCACAGGGAAGAGGAGAATTCAAGGCACTGTACTGCTAAAGAAAATAGTTTATAGTAACGCTGTTTGCCTTGGTACAAAAAATGCTTAAAGAACCTTAAAGTAGTTTTCAAACAGATCTGTTTTATACTTCCACCAGTGCTCATCTTTTTAGTATTACAGACTGAAAGGATAAACGCTCTCACTCTGTGGGAGCTCTTCATTCAGCTTCTTGGAATCTTTACTTCTGTCTCACTGATTTCTTTTTAATTGGAGCCAATACAGAGGGGGAATATTTTTGAAGAGTAGTTAAACAATCTGTTTACATTGATTAAAGTAAGGTTGTAATAATTTCTCTGTAGTTCTTGCACATCACTTTTTGTTATTTATTCATGGGTACTGTTATTGGCCTTGTCATAGAGGACTGTGTGGTTACTAGTCATGGGCAGAGGTTTGTGTTATATGCCCTGCTGTACTGATGGCTCTAAAAACTAAGGTATTAAAATCTAGAATCAAGAGGTATTACATTTTCCACATAAAAATATCCTTCATGCCCTCAGTATTTATTTGAGTTATGCTTCTTCACTTCAAAATCTCTTTTCCCGTGCAGCATTTTACCCCTAGCTCCCACCACGGTAGGTTTAGATTGGATATTAGGAAAACTTTCTTTACTGAAAGGGTGACCAAACATTGAATAGGCTGCCCCGGGAAGTGGTTGAGTCATCATCCCCTAAGGTATTTAAAAGATGGGTAGACATGGCACTTAAGGACATGGCTTAGCGGTGGAGCTGGTTAAGCATTAGCTTAACAGTTGGACTTGATGATCTGAAGGGTCTTTTCCAGCCTAAATGGTTCTGTGATTTAACTCCTACTTAAAGTAGAAGATGCCTCACTGTGAAGAAATGACTGTTGAAATCATAGAGCAAATAGATCAAAACTAGTCTGTGAAAAATTCTTCTGCCAGTATTTTCACAGAATCAAAGAGAAGGCTGAGTTGGAATGGTCCCGCAAGGATCATCAAGTTAAACTCCTGGCACTGCACACAACGGCCCCAACAATCACACCATGTGCCCAAAAGTGTTGGCAAACACTTCTGGAACTCTCTCAGGCATGGTGATGTGACCATGTAGACTGCCATGAGGTCTCCCTTCAGTCTTCTCTTCTCCAGGCTGAAGAGATCAAGTGACCTCAGCCANGCAAGGATCATCAAGTTAAACTCCTGGCACTGCACACAACAGCCCCAACAATCACACCATGTGCCCAAAAGTATTGGCAAACACTTCTGGAACTCTCTCAGGCGTGGTGATGTGACCATGTAGACTGCCATGAGGTCTCCCTTCAGTCTTCTCCTCTCCAGGCTGAAGAGATAAGTGACCTCAGCCACTCCTCATACAGCTTTCCCTCAAGGGCCTTCACAATCCATGTTGCCCTCCTTTGGACACTTTCTAGTAGCTTAGTATCTTCCTTATATTGTGGTGCCCAAAACTGCCCACTGCAAAACTTGAGGTGAGGCTGCCCCAGAGCAGAGCAGAGCGGGACAATCCCCTCCCTTGCCTGGCTGGAGATGCTGGGCCTGATGTACCCCAGGACACGGGTGGTCCTCCTGGTTTCCAGGGCACTGCTGACTTGTGTTCAACTTGCTGTCAACCAGGACCCCCAGGTCCCTTTCCATGGCACTGCCTTCCAGTATTTCATTCCCCAGTCTGCACATATTTCCAGGGTTGCCCCATCCCAAGTGCAGAATCTACCACTTTTCTTTGTTAAACTTCATACGGTTGGTGTACTGAGTCCTCTGATTTATCAAGGTCTCTCTACAGGGCCTCTCTGCCTTTGAGGGAGACAATGGCTCCTCCCAATTTTGTATCATCTGTGAACTTGCTTAGTATCCCTTCTAGTCCTGTGTCCAAGTCATTTATGAAGATGTTGAAGAGCACAGGGCAGAGGATGGAATCCTATGGAACCCCACTAGTGACAGGTCACCAGTCTGATGTCACCCCATTCACTGTAACTGTTTGCACCCGACCCATGAGTTAAAGCACACATATTTATACATTAATATGCTGAGCCTTGGTTCTTGGAGAAGTTATATTCTGTGAGATAGGAGCTTGAAAGATAATGTGTGTGTTACTTGCTATTGTGCTTGCACATTTCAAAGAATCGTAGAAGGCTGTGGTTTGACAGAGAAGCCTGCATAGTAACAGGATTTATTTTTTTAAACATTAATATTTTGCCTTTAGAAGACTATATTTAGCAGAGGAAAATTGTAATTTGACAGCCTGAAGTATTAATAAAATGGAATGCTTTCTGAAAAGTACTAGACATAGCATTCCAAGAGAGTACTCTGAACTGCCTGAAATCCTGCTTTCTGGGGCATTCATTAAATGACTCTATTAGCAGATGAAGATAGGAAATTCTCATTTATTAAGGGTTTTTTAAAATATAAAGTTCTCATCTTTTTCAAATGTAAATATAAATTTTTAATATATGTGTATGTAGCTGTATGTATAAAACGTGTATTTATGTTGGAAATAAATCTTTTTGTGACCCAAATAACAGGAAAGACATCAGAGATATTTGAGACAATGAATGCAGAGTATCATACACTGTTACCTACCCTCCCCAACTCTGTTCTAAGTGATTAAGTGCCAGGCTCCTAAGTACTCTTACGTGGCTGAATAGTGGCAGAGAAAATACAACATTACTTCTTGTATTTCAAAAACTCATTGTAGTAAGAGGAAACCCCAATATATTGACTCAAGAAACCATATGAGTAGAAACTATGAAAACTATTTCAGGTCCACAGCAAAAAAAAAATATATTTTACTGGATCACATATATGTGCTGGCAAAACATAGATGGCCTTGCTTATATTTATGTAGATTAATAGGATAGTTAGACATAACTTAAAAAAAAACAATAATCTACAATTTACAGATTTATGATTTCATCCCATCATTTTACACTATCAAAGAGTAAGAAAAGGAAGAACTGAATATGGTTTTGCTACTTAATAACATGCCTAGAGTGATGTTTGCTTACGTCTCATGTTAAGTGACAGTTACACCCTACACATTATTTGGATACCTTCTGGGTATTTTTGCTATAAAGTTGCTTCAAATCTAGTTTTGATGTCAAAACTGGTTATCACAATTTCATGTTTGTCTCTTTCAAGCTTTTGAGACTGAATATTTTTATTTTCCACACTAATGTCAAATTCTGTTGTTGAATATTCTTTGCCTCAAGACTACCTGCAAGTTCTACAGATTGAATAATTACACTTCTAATTTCTCCTCTCTGGACTGTTGTGAACCCTGAGGTATTTTAGAGAAGGTGATCGATATTGTGTAGCCAGTTCCAGAGAGGATTGTATCCATGATCTCTGAGTGGGCCATGATGACATTTCCTGAGTAATTTTTGAAGTCATTCTTCATGCATTCTAATATGCTTGTTACTTTCTTAATCATAATCAAACACAGGAAGATTAACAACAAAAAAAAAATCTATATTGTTTCTCAGCTTTCTAGTCAGTTAATTTGGATGCCTTTGAAGTGTGCTGGTAATCTAAACTCTTCCTCCATTAATTTTCAATTGACTGTATCATTGTCTGTGATTTTGTCACAAAATATACTGAACTAACATGATCAGTTTTGCGGAAATTTTGAAATACAGCATACTGGCCTCTCTGACCCTTATATGCTGTGAAGCTGTATATCAAACATTTTAAATAATTTTTTAGGGAAACCAATATCCCATCAAAAAAAGGTGAAAGGTGAAGAATTTCCTTTCTTTAAAGAAGTACTCTACGGGTTCTGCCAAGTACATGCTTATCTTTCATCATATGCTATGATGAAATCAATTTAAATTTTAAATTTTAGAGTAAATAACAACCCTATTTAAAAAAATTTAATGTTTTTTGAATGATGAACCTATTTTGAGATCACTGTTGGCAAAATAACATGGTACTAAATGTTCAATGTTGCTTTTTATGTCGATTACCTACCTAAAACACATAGAACTGTTTGGAAATAGCCACAACTATCCAAATTCTCTGGGCCCATATATGAAATGTTTTAAGATGTTAATGCTAGGACATGTGGGATCTGTGTTTATAAATAGAGTTCACTACATTTGTGTCTATTGGACTGTTTATTTTTCCTCTGGCAATGAAGGTTCAGTTTTTTGGTATCAAGTTTTTTCACCTCCATAGTATTCAAAGTTAGCTGGCCCTCTAGAAGGGGATATTTTTGAAAAGTTTCTGCTTAAATATTTCCACAATTGTGTTGTTGCAGACTTCTTTTATACAAGCCAATTAATTCTCTAATGTAGAATTGATTGAACCTGGATACATCTACTTCTTAGACAGTGAAGACATAAAAAGAATAATAATACCAAGAAAACTCTTGGTTATTTCAGAATGTAATTTGTAGATTTTTTTTTTTTAATTTCTATTTTCTTTGCAGTATTTATGTACATGTATTCTTCCTCAGATTAACGTGAAGTTGACATATAAATACAACAGGTGTGAGCATATGACTTAACAAATGATAACATTTTAGGCAAGATTGTAATACCTTGAGCAAAGATAAGGAATTTTCTCATAGTGTAAACATTAATTGAAATTTTTTTTTTTATTTTAGAATGATTGTGTTTACTCAAACTTCTTTTGTGGCTATATATAGCCCAGTGTTCATATATTCCCAGCAGAATCCTGATTAGGCAAGTATATTTTAAGAGCAAAAACTGCCTGTCCTTAAAGAAGACTTTACCTGTCATTGGAGACAACCAATTTTGCAGCTAATGTAAAAACTTCATAGGGATAGATTATAAAAAGAACAAAGATTCTTGTGATGACAGAGCATTCCACTAATATATCAAACCTGAAACTAATGATTAACTCCATTTTTTATTGGATAATTTTAATGACTTTTAGTATAGCTTCAAGACATAACACATACAGTCATTTTCAGATTTCTCATTTTTATAGCCATCAGCAGACTATATCTTAATGGCATTCTGAAAAAGAATGATAAAGGAGTTAGGAAGGTGGCTAAAATAGATTTCTTTACCCACAAACTGTGGTATATGTGACTCTGAAGTCTAAGAAGGTAAAAAACACAAACCCTAGAGTAAGAGTCAAATGTCCATGAGTTAGAAATGCTCTGTGTTATACAAGAACTCATACAATGAGATGGAGTGTTGCACAGATACATTACTTCAGCTATATAATGTATTTAACCCTCCATAGGTTTTATTAGCTTAAACAGATTATTTTGAATACTGAAACATGAGTAAACTTAAACACGGGTATTTTTTCTTCCAGTTGCGTAATGAACGGGGGTGTTCAAAGCATGTTCAGGTGATACTGACGCTCCACTGAACAGAGTTTCTTTAGTTTTTCTCTTCTCACCATAATATCTCCTAATCAAAATAATTTAGATTGTAATCATCTGACCTTTCCTCTTATCACAGTTTCAACTCTCAGCACAATGAATCTGTGTGGTGGTTGAGGTTTTTGGTGTGGCGATTTTGGAGGAAGGGTTCTCGTGGGAGGGGTTAATTATTTGGCTCGATTTTTTTTTTTTTTTTTTGTGTGTTTCAAACATGTTTAAATACCCTGAGATATTAAGATAAGTACCTAGAATGAGCAGTCACCTAACCCACTGGTCTGTTTCTGCAAAATTACCTATGTCACTAATTTATAAGACAGATGAAATTCGGTACTATGTGCGTTTGGAGTGATGCTATTTCTCACTCAGGAACATCAGATACATTCTATCTCTGCTTCACTCTCTAGATTCAGTTTATAGAAGGGAGATTAAGAAGGTTATGTCAATACTAACACAGCAGTCTATTGGCTGTATTTTAATAAAACCTTTCCTTTATATGCCAGTAAAAAGAGGTGATATCAATCGAGAAATATAGCAGGAATTAGAAGAAAATGTTAGATTATTATTGGTGTATTCTTTGGAGGAGAATAGTCAAATCAGTGGCACACAGCTCACATAAGTTCATGTTGAGAATGATGAAGTGTGATTGAAATAATCAATGCTGTATTTTAAACAGAGTTGGGATAAAGAATTTTACATTTAGGAAGCTAGACCTGCCTATCTCTATGTTATTCAAGTTGTGGAAGGCTGCTAACTCAATTGCTTCCTATCTTCCCCTCTAATCTTACTACCCCTTTTAAATTTAAAGAAAATACCTGAATTTTATTCTCCAAAAGCTGAACTACTGTTCAGCTGTTCTACCTTGTTATAATGTACTCGTCCATAAAATGTCACATTTTTGAATTAAGCTCTGTAAAACATCAGCTGACTTTACTTGACTTGATTACATTCTGAGTTGAACAATGTGTAGGAAAATCCCCCTTAGCTGTGTGACTTAAATCCATCAAGGGAATAGCCCTCATCAGGTCCTTACAGTCACTCTTAAGGCTGGAAAGAAGAGGAGCAGATCTGTCCTTGTACTCCTATTAAAAATGTATGAATATAAATCTGGTAGGAACTGGAAACTGAACATGGAATCACTGTTCTCTTTCCAGGCTGAGATCTACAACAGGTGCAGGGATATGTTAAGACTTCTACAGAAGGAGGTTTTTCTTTTATCCTTTTATCCTGTTCTTGTTCTTAAAAACAAAAAAAACAACAGAATGTTTTCATAAGTTGGATTTAGAAACTAACCATTGCTGCCAAAAAGAAGTTGAGAATAGGAATTTTGCAAGCCTTCCTGAGACTACTTTCTTCAAAAAAAATTCTAATTTCCCAGCTTTGTCTTTAGTGTAGAAATTAAATTACATAAGTTTAGGAGAACCTAGAAGAAAACAATAGATATTCTGAATTAGCACATAGTCAATATAATGCACATTACATTTATTAAAAGTAAGTGTAGAAATTGCCATTTACTTGGTAATAAGCTTGTGTTGATACAGAAAGACTAAAAAAATAACTGCAGAAAGATCAGTAAGGGGATGCTGGAGATAGGAGACAAGTGACCATGACCTGTGTTAGGTAAAATAGTTTTGGAGAACATGAATACAGACAGAAACTCTGTGGAAACTTCAATTTTTTTTATGGAAGGTTATTACCTGACAGTATTTCAAAATTGGCTTTAGCTTTTTCCTGTATGTACATTAGCTCTGCTATGTGATATTTGCTCTTTCATTTGGATTTTTTCCAAATGCAATGTATGAATCCCAGTAGTTTTCTCAGAATTAATATTTCGGTTATTTTTGTTCTGAACAGTGGTCTCCAATTTATTCTTGTTTGTCTCTCTTTCTGCTTCCTTAACTAACACAGATCTAGTACCTATTAAAACCCACAAAATAAATCAAATATTTTTATCTCTGAGTTTTTGAATCTTGTTAGAATAACTTCTAGTTATTTTTTAACTGTTTTTCTAAACTCATTAGTTGTTCAGCTCTTAAATTGTATTTGTTTTGGTGGATGACTTCCTGTTTTTAAATAGTTTGATCAGAATATGCCAATAAATGAACAGCAGATGGAAATGTACATTGAGATCTAGCCCCACTGTCCAAACTTGAGGCACCTATTTTAAGACTCCTAAACTTCAATGTCTTTTAAAGGCACTCTATTTCCATATCGTAATATAGGAAATTTAGATGCTCAATTTACAATCCCTCATATATTACCAGTGGTGTTAATATATACTATATAATACAAGTAATTTCTGCCTCATTTCTGTTCAACCACTTGTTTAGAAGTTTTAGGCCTAAATTCAGTTTTTTATGCACTCTTTTTTTTGTGGTAGATAAGATTTTTTTTTTCATTATTTTCTGAATACAGTTATTTCCATTCTGTATGGATGCAGTTCATCAGTGAAATAATTAACCCCATTTTTTTTTTTGCCAGCAGTTAATTTTCATACCTGCTGGATTTCACTTGTTAACTTGTTGTCACTGTTAAACCCTAAACCCTGGTTTTGTTGTGTAGATGTGTATATATGTGTATGTGTGTGTGCATACATATTTATATCCCCCTGCAAAGGTCACACTCCTGCCATATATGACAAAGTGTTCATGAAAAACTACATGACTTTAGCACATTATCTTTATAAATGCCTTAATTACCATATGTCTGTGCATGCCATTACTGCATCCTAACTAAAATGTTATTGCATAGCTTACAAATAGCTCTTTTCTAAAAAAAGTAATTTTTACATAGTTTGAATTTTGGCTAGCCAGACCTCTCGTACTCAGTTACAATTAAATCAGTGTTATTCTTTTCTAAAGCCAGTATGTGTTCTAGTTTTATTACTAAGTATTACCTAGGGGTGTGCTTTCACCCAGGGTGAGATATCTATGAAGTATAGCTGAGCCGAGTTCAGAGGGAGAGGAGAACCTCCTGCTGTAAGTCTTTGCTGCTGAACCACTGAAAGCAAGCAGATGTACAGCTTAAGTTCTTGATAGGGATGTGTGCTAATGTCTTTACAAACAATTCCATGGGTCAAGGTATGGGCGTTTCTGAAATGGTTCTTAACGTCTCTACTAGCATCAAGTAGCAGGTTTGTTACAGAGCCCGGACTGCTTGGCTCCCGAAGCAGAACAGTGAGTCTGTAAAGCCTGAGTTTCTGAACTTGGGGTGAAATGACAGGTTCAAGGGGGGAATATGTGACAGGCGGTTCGGGAAGGCTGGGCCTTCCCAGTACCTCAGCCAGTGGGGAAAGGAAGAGGGCAACGTGCGGCCGGGAGTTTAGGATCGAAGGAGGCTGCGGCCTCGGAAACCTCGAGAAAACCCCGCGGGCGTGTGCACCGGTGGACTCTCTCCATTCGAATGACGTTGCAGGACTCTTCTGTCTCCTTTTTGGACAGTGGCTTTTCATAGCGTGATTTTCTGTACATTCTTCTCCAAGACTCTGCTGCCAATAGAAGGCAATGATTTTTGAAATTTTGGGAGGTATTTAGATTAATAAAAGGCTAAAGATCTGACTGTGAAAATGACCCTATTTATAAACGCTATTATTAGTAAGGAATTAGTTCCCTTAAACTCTTAGGGTTTTGCTTGCTTTGACCAGTATATCCCCATCATTTGCAGTGTCAGTTCCGTTCGCTGAGGGGCCGGAGTTGAGGGCTCCGTCGGTGCAGGTATCTGGGGGTGCAGCTGCAGCTCAGGCCGCCGGCTCAGCGCTGCCTGCTGAGAGCAGAGCCGGGAGGCCGCGGCCGCCGGCCCCTGGCGGCACAAAGGCCCGGGCACCTGCGGCGCTGCCGGGTGGGCGCCGGCAGGCACGGCAGGAGCCGAGGGCTCGGCAGGGACAGCGAGAGCTTCGTGCCCTTGGGCTGGGGGAGGTTTAAAAGCCCAGGGCATCTTTTGTTCGGGGTCCGTCCTCGGAGGGCACCAGCTCGGGCTGTTCCTGTGCTACTGCGCCGCGAGCAAATGGCTTTATGGAAGGAGACATCTGAGCCTCTGCCATGGCAAACGTGGGATCGATGGGGTGAGAAACCCTGGTCTGACTGTGATGGGATGTGCGGGCAGCAAGCGGGAACCCCTCGGGTCACTGTGGAGGGGGATCGGCCCCAGCCGTGGAAGCCTCTGGTGCTGGGAACGTCACTGAGAGAGACTTGTGAGACTGGGAAGTTTCCTCAACAGCGAGCAGCACGCTTTTCATCATTTCTGCAAGCTTTACACTTCTCATATTCATGACAGAAACCTTTTGCAGTTGTCTGGTATTGTATTGCACGATACCTTCAGTTTTAAAAATGAAATAAAATACATACATTTAGGCAAAAAAGTACAATTCTGATCCTTTAGATAACACAGATTACAGAATCTGAATTCTATTTAAACTGTGTTTGTATTAACAATTGAACACTAAGGAAAGTATTAAATCATAGAATTATAGACTATCTCAAGCTGAAAGGGGTACGTAAGGATCATTGAATCCAACTCTCCACCTTGAGCTAAGTAATGATGTAAAAATTGCCAATACTGGGTATTCTGCCAGGTAGCTTTATATGCAACTGCGACTGTCTCCATCACTGTTCTCATCTCTTGTCTTAGATGCCATCCTCCCCGTATTGAATGGGGAGTTGGACTGGATCCAAATGATCTGGTCTATGTAATTTTTTTTGTAGTCCTTATTTTTGGTTACTTATTTATTCTTCAATCTCTTCAACATAATTCTGAATACTTAGAAGCCAAAGCTGGGTCTAACTTGAAAAAAATCATGCAGCAAGCAACCACACACCCTGACATTTCAGTTGTTTCTGTTGTCTGAAGGGAGACTTTCTCTGTGGATCTTGTTTTGTAACTTCAATATTCAGCTGATGGAAAAATGTAATTACTGTCCTTAAGATAATTTATCAACAAACTACATTTGTGACATCAGCCATTATGAGGTCTAATGCATGTAATTGGCAAATGTGTTTGCATCGCATAGTTTATTCTAATTGACATCTACCATATTGCTGCTGACAGCCTTTCAGCCCAGATGAACGCTTTTTGCCAAGAGCTAATATTACTTTGCTGAAGTAGTCATACATGGACACATTGTAGTGAAGATACAGAGTAAAATTCACAATGGTTTTTTACTGCTCAGGTACCTAGTCACCAGTTCTGAATAGTGAAGCTTTGACATGCATCAAGTAGATTCGTAACAGTTTGACAGTGTCACTTCTGAAGGTTTGTACAGTACACCAAAAGAAGACCATTGAAATAATGAAAGGTTGCTGTGTGCTTTGAAGCACTGAATGTAATTCATGCAAGGCAAAACTTCATACATTAAATCACTGAAGAAAATATTTGATTTAAGAAACTATTAGACATTTTCTCTCTTGTAATAAGATTACACTTTGTCATCAGTATTCATGCAAGAGGACAATGGAAATTAATTTTATGAGTTAGTGAAGGCCATAAGAGACTTACTAAAGCCATTAAACAGTCAACATACCTACTACAGTGACATCCTGTCAAATCGTAGAGAGTAGCCTGTCAGTCTTGGTGAACGAAATCATGATGTACTGTTGCATGTAGGCATAGGTCTTCAGTAATAAAGATAAAATAACTGTAGTGCTAGTGAGATCAGGATGTTGATATTTGGTGTCTTGGCTATAATTAATTCACCCTAAAATCTTCAGAGGAAAAGAAAAATTAGTGAAACACAGTATCACTGTATTGAAGTGGTTTTTCAGTTCAGATAAAAGAAGTATATTGAAAGTGTAAATTACATGAAATTGACTCAATACAGTAAACATTAAAATGTGAAAGCTGCAGATTAAGCCAGCTTTTATAGACATTTGGACCTAAAATATAGGTATTTTGTTACTATCATTTCCAATACTCCTTTTTTCCTATATATTAAGGCATATTTTCTCCTTCTGCAACAGTTCCTTGAAATTCTTGCTATACATGATAAAAGCAGTCTAAAATGTAACTTTAGATTAAGCAAAGTCTTACTTCATAATTTGAAGGTGCTATTAAAGCGTATTTTAAATTGCTTTTCACCATGTTCTTCTTTGCAATTTACAATAATCAAGAACTTAACTTTGAAAAAATAAAACTTTGTTTCATTTTAATACACCTTTTAGATTCAGGAGCTAAAAGCCAGCTCAGAGCACTGTACTTGAAATATGTTGTCCATGGTAGATGGAGAATTCTGGATTCATTCAGTCATACCTGGATTTTATTAAAAATCTGCAAGGGAAAGAAATGGCTAGAAACCTTCCTCCTGTTTTTGATAAAAGGTTTAATTTAGAGAAATATATTTACTTTTAATAAGCTCTATGAGTCTACAAGTAAGGATTGTTCATATTTTTGTGGGTGTTGGGTAGAAAGCCTTTTTCACACGTTCTCATATCATGCTTATAATAAGGTATTGATTAAATTGGTATTGCTTTAACTCTCTTCCTAGGCAGCATTGACTGCATCATAAAATCATAGAATCATTAAGGTTGGAAAAGAGCTCTAAGGTGATTAACTCTTTATGATGTCATCTCAACATACATATCCCTGTCTCTTACAACATACATATTATTTAAAAGCTCCTCTGTATTTTTTTATAGTATCCATGTGTGAGGTATGTGAGCTTCCAGAGACCACATATAACATATGAAGAATTCAGAAAGTGTGATGTTTAGCTGTGCAGCAGTAAAGACGTATTATTAGATTTTTCAAAAATAGAATATTAGATATTTTCAAGCAATTAAGGTGAATTTACTTTTCACCTCAAGATGACAATTTTTTTCAGGTTTGTTCTTCACAGCATTTTCTCATAGATCTGATTGGAAATGAGCTTTATATTTTCACCATAGTCATTGGACATAATTTTTCTAGAGATGCCATGTTTTCTATAACATACACTGTACAAATAAGCTGTTAGGAAAATAAATTATCTCTTTCATATTTTAAAAGGCAAAAAATGATAGCAACAATAAATATGATTTTATAAAACTCTGAAAATGTGTTACTCTGTAAATGATACATCTGTAACCAAATGAAATGTGTATGAAGGTTTCCTTAGTTATCTGCATGGAAAACAGTTGAAAAAAATTGTAAGAAATCATCAAAGTAGGTATTTCTAAGAGATCTAAGCAAATTTAATTTTTTTAGCGTTTTGCTAAAATAAATTGCAACTATTCTCAAATTTTAAGTGACACAGTTTCTCAGATTTGACATCTGTGTTTTGTACAATGCGATCCATAACCTGTGTGTGTCCGTTTCAGATAGGAATACATATTTGCAAAGGAATTTATCTTTCCATCTATTTTAAATATATAATAACCATATTACATAGTTTATAGGGCACTGAGATTGGTCAGGCATGATCTGTTCAGGCAAGAAGAAATGGCTTCTACAAATACCTGGTTCACAACTTTTCCAGTGACATAGTTAAGGCTGACCAGCCTGTAGTTCTTTGGATCTTGCTTTTTGCTTGTCGTAAAGAGGAACGTGACAGCAACTGCCTTCAAAAACGTTTGAAGCCATCAGAAACATTTGAAAAAGGACAGGCAGTCTCACAGAGACACCTGCCATCTCCATGAACACCTCTGGGGATGCCGTGCACCAGGGCCATGAACTTATATGTCTAAGTGGGTTAAGTAAGTGATCCACTCCTCTTTCGTCTCCTCCAGGTGCTGCTTCATGTCTGGAGAATCTCTTCAGAAGCTTAGGGACCCTGGAGGCTTGAGGAGAAGCCTTACCAGTGGAAAAAAGGCGTGGAATAACACTGCTCTTTGCAATATGGCTTGTCTCTAGACCTGCTGTCCCACAGGGCAGTGGCAGTCACCTCTCGGTGCTGCCTCCCTGCCCCTGGTGTGCAGCAGCTCCCAGACACTGCTCCCTGTGGCCTCGCCCTCCTGCGCCCACCGAGGGTTCACAGCTGCTCCTGGCAAAGCCAGAGCCAATGCACCTTGCCCTGCCCTGCCCTGCCCTGCCCTGCCCTGCCCTGTCCCACACTGCCCTACCTCACCGCACCTCCTTTTCTCACTGCAAGGCTTTTAGAAGATTGTAAAGTTTTCCAGGCAGGTTGTGTTTTGTCATGGAAAAGGAAATAATAGAGTTTAAAAAACTCCAGACTGGAAAAAGAGTGTGTGAGGGTGGGTGTGTTTGGTGTTGGTAGGTTTTTTTATTTTATTTTTTTAGGTTTCATTTATTTATTTGATTTATTTATCTATGAGCTTTGTGAGTGATGTTGAGTAGAAGCCAAGGCATGTGCTGCTGGAAGATAAGAAAAATAAGGCAAAAAAGGAGACTGGAATGAACAGATAATGTTCTGACACATTTGATAGATATTCCTTATCTAGGATGCTATTATCATGGAAGTAGTAGAATTACAGGGCTGAACTGCTTTTCTTAGGGTCATTTTATATGTTAAGGGTGGGATATTACAGAGCAGAGAAGCCAGAGAAAGTCTTATGAAAAAAATTAATCTAGTACTTAAAATGAGATACAGATGTTAACATAGACTTCTCACCAGGGATAGCTGATATTTCTCATTGCTTTCATATGCCAAAGGGACAACTATCCCAAGGCTTTGTTTAAGCAGCACATTAGTTTTAGACTTATTGTCCTGTTTTCAACTTCTCTTAGACAGTGGACTACATTTTTTGTTGATAATTCTCTAAAAGTATACAATGCCCACTATGGCTTGTGGAAAGCTGTAGTCCTTAATTTCCATCCTAATATTAAAGAAAGCAGATTAAGCTTATAGGTCAGAGAGGATGAAGTGTTGAGAAGAAGAAGATGGGCACAACTGAGCTGGAGTAGCAGAGAAGCTGAAAAATATGGGCAACAAAGGCATATAAAATTATTTGCTGCAGTGAAGACATAGTTCATTAATTTATTCAAGAGGAACAGCACCCTCCACCAGTTTCTGTGACAGCATAAAGGAACACCTGACAACTTGCTATTAAGTTCAGCTTGTTAGGAAAATCAACTGAGGAATAGGCTATGTCATGTAGGTCTTCAGGCACACGGTACACATGTGGTTAACTGGAGCCTCCCTGTATTATCTTTCCTGTGAGCTGGCACAGGTGAATCTGGGCAAATGAGACACTTGTTTTGAGTGGTCTTAGATTTATCTGGTTTTGTCTTCTATGTTCTTTCCTATAATTAAAATACTTTCTGTAATCTAATGTCTATACTTCTCTATTTAAAGAGTTTCACCCAGCAATCTAATATAGATGTCCCAAAATACAAACATCCATTTTGAAAATCGGTTGTATTTAAAAACATAACAGACTGCATTTTCATTTTTAAACATACTCAGAAATTTGGAAAATCCCTTCTGTGCATGAAAATTAGTGCAAGCTAAACAGCTAAAGATGCTTTTAAAGGAAATCATTGCTGAAAGATCAAAGGAGCTGGTGGGACAAATCTACATACAATTATGTAAAACCTTAAAAATTAAACATAAACAGTTAATTAACTATGTCACATTCTGTTAGCCTCTTTGTGTGAGGTAAGAAGTGTCTTTTCCAACCAAGTTGATTCTGTATGGAAAGCAGTGGAAGATTCAGGGGTCAGTATTGGAATCTTGGATGGGTGATGTTAGAATCCAATGATTTTAGTAAATATTACAAATTAATTACATAAAAAAGTTATGAACTTCTCTTATAAAACTAAATGCAAGTTATCTAACTGCGAGGCTAAGCTCAACTAGAAATAAAGAACTGTATTTTATTTGGATCTTAGGTGCAAAGATTATTTGATTTATAAAATCATAAGATACGCATAAAGGATAAACAAATCTTTATATGATGTATAGTAACATCATATTTCAGAACTTAAGGATGGTGAAATTTCAAAAGCTCAGAAAAGGGCTGACAGTAAAACCTGAAGAAATATCCAAAGCAATGTGCATAATTGTCTTAGCTGAATTTCCCTGAGGGACCTGAAATGATCAAAATGTTCTTTCTGCGCATCTGCAAGAGATACTGAGTTTGAACAGCATAGATTCCTAGGGAATTAGTCAGTCCTATTTTGTCTTTTCAAAAACTGCAGCAAGCCTTAAGGGTTAGGAGATATTACTTTAATTTAGTAAACTGCAGTTTTGATAATTATGCATGGCATTGTTTTAAGCAAGCTAGGGAGCTGTGATCTAGATAAGATTAGACAAAAAGTATTATTCAAGTTTTTTGGGTTAAAAAGATGTAATATTTATTTGCAGTCACTCTTTTCCAAAATAACTAGGGTGGGGGGGAGGAGTGTATTTCTGTAAAATTCTGTACTGGGTGTAATATTATTCTATGGTGTTGCTGGTAGTTTTGGAAATAGAATAGATGCTAATATTGCTGCTGTCCCAGGCTTAAAATAATCCTAATAAATTGCAGAAATACTAGAAAATAATAGACATTCAATTTGATGAGAACAAGCAGAAGCACTAAGTAGGAATAATTAACAACACAAATGCAAGATGGGGAATTCCCTCTAATGCTTCAGGGAAGACTATGTGGACAGCATATTTACCATGCCATACTGTTACATGTGTGGCCAGTTCCAGAGTTTTTGCTTTCTTAAACAAGTGTTTTCCTTCCTTTCAGCAGTAGCCGAGCTCAAGATGTGCTAAAATGCCTGGCAGACATCTTTTGACAAATCTGAAAACACTTCATTCCTCTATCACCCTTTATGAATTTGAGGCATGATAAACATTTCTGTTTACTGGGTTGATAGTCTGTGGCAAAGGCACAAGGGATAGAAACTGCTGAAACAACATCCACTTGATCTCTACAGATCTTTAGGAGCATAATCTGTAAGAATCCAGTAAAACAACTTGGAGGCTCAAGTTGTCTAAGTTTCTAAAAGGACAAACAAAATGTGCCTGGCTCTTGATAATTAATTAAAGTAAATTAAATGTTAAAGACATCAAAAGAAGACTGAACCAAGTTTATTCAGTCTGAAAAATGGGAAGAATGAGGATAGCAATATATAACATTGTTGAAAAAGGAGATCAGCATAAACTGATTTAGATATGACAAGAAGTAGGAGGGATTAATTTGCAGCAAAGCCTAGATGTAAAAGATAAAGTAAGAATGGTTATCTCCTGAGATAGATTTCTTTTTTTTTCTTGGAGGGTGGTTCAGCTTTGACTTCAGCTATTTAAAGGGAGTAATACCAGCCCTTGTCAGTACTGGTTTGGATGTGAAGATTCATCTGAACCCTGCCCCCTTTAAGAAATACCAGAACAGGCCATCTTAATGCCTTATTCCTGGCTCTTCTGCTTTCTGTAGAATCCTGCCAAGTATGTAAATAAGAATCAGAAGGAAGAGAAGCTGCTTCTTCTGTTTCTACTGAAAGACAAAAATTATGAATTAATTCTACTGTTAAATAAACATGACTATTTATTTCATATATTCTATATACTCCAATTGTTCTACATGCTAAATGGAAATGCAGTTGTGCTGTTTTGGATGGCTGGACCAGTTCCCTCTGTGGTCATTATGTTTCTCCTCTCAGGCTACCAGATGGCTGTTTAGGTGTAATGTTAACATCTGTTTGCCTCTACTTGGCAGTCTTGAGATTGAAGAACTCTGGAATCACTTGGGTACTAGAAAATAAAATGAAGTCAAAATTTAAACTTTTGTCTTCTATAATTCCATATTGATGCATAATCATATGGACTTTGCCATAAATTATTGTTCGACGTATTCTCATTTTTTTTATTTCTAGTCATTTGGTTTATGTTATTTTCTGTATTTAGTTGTACTGACTCTGTACTGGTTATTTCCTAGGTGTAGCTACAGAAAGATAGAAAATTGATCACAGGAGCAGAACACACTGGATTTTCTTCTGATGTGCAGACTACACTGATTGAAGTATTGAATCCTTTTGCAACACCACCTTCCTGTAAGTAAGCTGAATCAGTGGGAAACATATTATAGAATTTTGTTGGGTTTCTGTGTAATTCAGTACTCTACAAGGAAAATGGCTAATTTAGTATTCTACCAGAGAAACAGTTACAAATATTTATATGCACACATAAGAAAGAAAAATTGGAAGGTTTAAAGCTTGTTCTGATGTTCCTGCACTGCCTCTTCTGAAATTCAGATTGGGGAAGAAAAATCACGAGTCACAGGCATTATTAGCCAGCTTTTGGAAATGGTAACTGTGTATACTGTAGGACATGAAATAATGAATTTGTAAGGCAAGAAAAGCAAGAAATAGAATTGTAACATGAAGGGATTATAGGGATATCTGTGTTTGTACTTATCAACTTCTCTCTGTGTCACTAAGATAAAAAGTAGTCATAGTGTCTTCCAGGTAGAGATACACAATATGAACACTCACAGACAGCATAAACATTGTCCATGGCCACTTTTGGCTCTGTGCCTGATAGTTACTGTCAAGGGACACAGAAATATAGTTCTGAGATGGTCAGAGTGACAGTCTAAGGATATGTTGTGATTAGTAAATATTGAATATTTCTTAAATTGGATTTTATCACTACTACAAGCTGCGATATAAATCTCTTTATTGTTGTGGGAAGGAATGGATATTTTGAGATATTTTGAATTCATGAAGTATTCCGGTTTATAAACTAAGGCCTTCTATTGGCAGCAGGTATTTGGATTGACATACCAGTTTTCTGGATTCAGAGTTATAAGTTCTGCATGTAAAGTAACAGCTTCTTGGAATTATTGTGATTTATTAATCTAAAAAAATTTTCTAAAAATTTTGTATTGACTTATTTGATAGGCTGCCATTTTATATTGTTGAAATGTGTAGATATGTGAATTCTCCTAGATGATAAAAACACATGGTGCTGATTAGGGAATTATATTCCTATATTCCTATGATATACCAAATTTCTTTACAAGTTTGACTCTTTGAAATTTGGATGTTGATGTTAACTGGAATATTCAGTGCAAGGAAATAGGGGGTCCAAAATGATGAAATAAAATTTTCTACTCTATTGAGCATTTATCTTATCCTTCTCAAACATATCAGTGTCATTTATGCACTCTATTTTCTGTCATAACATATTTGCATCTACTGAAAACTCTTGAATACTACTATTCAGTAGTATTGTATTGTTGTTTTGTTTGATTTTTCACTTAAAGTTGACTTCTTTGCAGGGATCTAGTGAATGTAGCTTGCCATCTGTTGCTTAAATCTCTGCATCTCTGCTGCATTGAATGGATAGCCTTTGTAGCCTGGTTTCATGATTTGGAAATAGGAAGCGATGCTTTGAGATCAGGCAGTGCAAGGTTACATTAGTGCTCATTTGTCTATCTGCACTCATTACATTCGAACTGTCTGTAAGGAGTGGCATCTGAAAAGGGAAAGGTCTTGTTATGGTGTTTCTAAAGCTGCTGTGGAAAAGAAAGGCTGAGTGGAGGGGAGGGAGTTGCAAACTGATGGACTGGCAATAGGGTAAGCTTAAACTGTAGTAGATGAGGGAGTAAAAAATTGCAGTTATCTCTGTTATGGGAGAAACTTCCGTCAGAGCTCAACACTTTCTCACATGCTAAAAACATTTAGCTGTAAGTTATAGATATGTCAGAAACAAGGTATCATAAGGTTTTTCATACTTCGTGAAAATTCTTGCTTCTAATGGCCACCATGAGCAGTTTGTAAACCTTTTCATTTGGGGTATTCAAAACCAGAGGAATTGTGATCTATCTCTAAACACGGGGAGCTGCAGTTGGGGGAACTGAAATGCCTGGGTGCAGTCAAATGAACGAAGTGTTTGCGTCTTGTTCCCAGCTTTCTGTGTGGTGTTTTAGGTACGTTTGTATTAGTTCAGTGTGCTTTTAATGGCAGAGTTGTTTTTCAGTGCTATGCATTTGTGTATAAAATAATTGAAGTTCGTACAATAAACCATAGTTCAATTTACTTGAACATGTAAATTGGCTCATTTATGAGTCACTCTTGCATGTCTAGTACAGCAGTATTCCACATGATAATTTAGGAAGTATACAGTAATTGGCATATAATAATATTGAATCAGATTGCCCAATACATTTATTTCTTGGGCAAAAACTGATCAATTTTAATTTGTCGAATTCTATACTACTTTCTCATGGAAGTGAAAGTATATTTATAAAAACAGCAATGACTGTGAAGCCTAGTGTGGTAAAATGTGATAATTTCTTTTGTCAAAGAAGCAAATCATGAGATTAACTCGAGAGTAATTGTTAAATGTAAAGTGCAAGGTAGTGGGAACACAAAAAAAGCTTTATGATGGGTTTTTGTCAATCTGTATAATTTTTCAGTTAAGCAGTCATAAATCAAGGAATATTGTATTTTTTGAGGCTCATTAAAGAGACATTATACATTAGAATAGTGAGGCAGTCAGCATAATGAAATGATGAATGCCTATAACTATCTGTATGTAAATGATGTGAGACAGATTTGCTGGTGCTACAGAGGAGAATAGCAATCTATTAGACAGTTCCCTGTAGGTGCTACTTCTGGATACAACTGACAGATGTTAAATGTAAACCTCTTCAACAGCAAGCACTTATTAGCACTCAGTGGGGAAAAAATGGCAATATAGAATAAGACAAATAGCAGATAATGCCATTTAAATAACTTTGTTCTTACAAAGCTTTATTGCCAATATGTTATAGTCTGGAAGGCTGGGCTTTTTTTGGTTTTTATTGACAAAGCCTAGGTAGGTAAGAGAACATTTTGGAATTTAGAAAATTGTAATTTGAAACACTTAAGAAAATTTGCTCAGTATTATAACTTGATGGGAAATCTATGTATGTGCCCTTTCAACCACAGACTTATTTTGAAATGTTATTTGGTAAATATTTGTTGAATCATTATGTCAGTACTGTGTGTGTTTGCTGACTTTATCAAATTAGTTTTAATTGTTGTTTCCTTTCTTTTTCTCCTTCCATGGTGAAATAGAAAACTCTAATCTTTCAGTTTTGTCATTTTAATGGAAAAAGACCAGAAGTAGTTAATGAAACCTGGTTAGCAATAGCAAATACTTTTAGGACATCTTATGATTTCATTTCCAGGCTATTTGTCTCAGTCCTAGCCTGAAATGCTACTCCTGGAAGTATAAAATATTAATCTGTGTGAGATTCACAATAATACAACTCTTCAACAGAGATCAGCATTAAAGTAGTTCAGGAAACTATCAAAACCGCTTGATTTATTTCTAATCCTACTTTGTAATAGATTAGGTTAGGGATTTATATTTCTTTAAAGTATGAATCTAGGCACACGAATTGATTTTTCAAATTGTCGAAGCTTACTTTAAAGCTTTTTATTTTTTGAGATAGCCTGTCCTTAATGAATTTTTTTTCTAGCTGCCAGCCAAGTTGCTGCTTAAAAGGGCAGTGATTAAGCCAACACTGAGAGTGATGCCATGTCTACATGTGTAGATGGCCTTATGTCTTTTAGTATTATGAAATCTCTGGCACTGTGTGTGCTTTTTCCTTGTTATCTTTTGTCAGCTGTTTAATGCTACCTTGTGTTGCTTGCACTAAATCTTTTTGGATTTTAGTGCTTCAGTGCACCACCACAGATTTGTAATCCCCTTTCATGGTGTTAAATTATCAGCCACATATGCACTGTGTCTAACTTAGTGGACATATTTATTGTTCCCAGGCTACTGTGCTTGCTAATTTGTTTCTTTATTGCTTTGCCTTGAATTAGGGAATAATCTCCCTCTCTATCCTGAGTTCTTAAAGGAATAGCTAAAGTTTATTCTCTTGTACTTTTTGTTCTTGGTTCTCACTGTTGAAAACTAAATCTAGATTATTTTCTTCGTGTAGATAGATACTGGTGTATGTTTATGTAGAACAGCTCAGTTTCAAGAATGTCGAATGTGAATATCATGTCAGTGGGGAAAGGAGAGTAAATACATTTTATGAGAGAATTTAAGCAATGATCCATGACTGCAACAGTCCCATATAGCCAGAATTTGGGAGTAAGGAGGAGTTCTTAAGTCTAGGAGATGAATTATGGTCCTATTAACCTATGTTCATTAAATGATGAAGGGCTTAAAACTATTGCTGAATTTTATCTCCTTCTCCTTGCAATACAGTAGAGTTGCAAATATTTATATTAGAAAGAAGAGCTTTCTATGCATTTCCTGGCTTAAGCTTTGCTCCCTTTTCTTTGCTTCTTCTGTTCTCAGCTGTGTAATAATCCCTCTTATGTCAGATGCCACAAGCATTTTCAAACTTGACTATCTCGTTGAGCCAATCTCCGAAACATTTCGCAAAAAATGAAAACATCTAACAAGTACCTTTACATGACAGATAACAAAATAGGGCTGTATGCTATATCTTAAAACAAAATCCAAACAAAAAGAACATGTGTTCTGTAGAAATCTTCTAAAATTATATCTGTTTGAACATTTTATACCTGAAAATATAAGAACCAAACCAACCTTTTTCTCTTCAACCACTTAGAGCTTCCATGTTGCCAAACAAAGTAACTGAGATCAGAGTTTACTACATCTGAAATTAAATTCTGTCTGTTCCTCTGAGGTTAGTTCTATATGATCCAGTATGTTTCTATATGATGGGTGTAAATCACTAGAAATTAGTCTTTTATGGTGTTTCTGATAACTGCACTTATTTGATGAGTCAAGGCTTGCAAGTTATTCACTAGCTTTAAGAATACATTTAATATGCATATATGATTGTAGAATTTATATAAATATGGTGCCTAAATATATGCAAAGTATACACAGTGTATGTAGTCTTGTAAATATATACTAAATATACGATATAGAAATTAATTTTTAATACATTTTTACTTTTAGGAAAACAACTACGGGTTAATAATGTACTGTATAATGTAATTGCTTCCAGTAGTTTGAAAAAATTGCTTTGAAATGTCTCACCAAACTTTTTTAACTAACAAGAAAACATACTGAAATGTGTGTGTTTCATGGTCTCATTACTTCTGTTTAGACTAAGATAAATAATAAATTTAGTACAATGACATCTGTGTAAACTGCTGAAGAATGATGCATTTTTCATTAAGTGCTATGTCAAATCACCAAGGAAAATCCATATCACTGAAAACTAATTTGAAAATACATGTATATGTTATGTTGAGAGTTTTATTGCACTGTCATTGCATTTTAAAATCAATTTGCTTCTCTACTACTTCTACTTCTCTACTTCTATTTTAATTTGCTTCTAGTGCTTCTACTAGAGTACTTGAATATTTTTTGATTAAGCTTAACATTTGATATCATTAGCATTTTTTTATATATCAGTTAAATCTGAGGGGTAATCTACAAAGAAGTATAATTTTAAATCTAATGCTTTTGTCAGTTATATTTATCTGAATTTATGACTTTACTAATTGCAAAAGGATTGAAATCTCTTGGATGTTTTTTCTCTTTTACTCAAAGAAATCCCTTTGTAGAATGTGGTAAAGAAGTGTTATGACGCTTGTCCAACTATTTCAGCTATTTCTTTTTTAGAAGTGAATTATATGTTTAAATGATATTGAATGACAGTCGTATGAGCTGAGTTCTGCTGCATAAGTGTGCCAAGGGAGTACAAAATTAAAATATAAACCCATGATATAATAATATTTCATTAATGCTCATTTCAAGTAATCAAACAAATTTGTGATTTGTCAACAAATCACAAACATTTTAAAACAAATAATATTTTGTGTTAACTGAACTTCTGCGAACAAGATGCTTGTGGATTTGTGAAACAAAAGTCAAAAGAGTCTTATGAGCCCATTCCTTGAGGCTCTCTCCAGCTTTTATAAAAATCTTTTGGAATTTCACTTGTAAGAGAGCATTCTGACTGGACCAAAAAGTCATTCTTCACAACTGGTGTGAAAATAAAGAATGTTAGTGCTCATCTGGGAAAAGGAATGCATATATTTAGGCAACCTGTTACATCAGATAACTTTTGTTTATTTGTTTCTATTAAATATTGCTAAATTCCACAAATACAGAAAATACAAATCTATGTATGGATAAGCTCACGCGTAATGTCTTTGTTGAGGATTTAAAATCTATTTTTTTGGATTAGACTGAAAAAAACATACATATTCAACAAAAGATCCCAGTCATGCCACGCTATTCAGCTGAAGAGAGGCCTAAAATTTACACATCAGAGCCACAAAATATTCTAGGTTGGGAGGGACCCACAAGGATCTCCTAGTTCATTTAAGTGGATGGCCCATACAGGGATTGAACCCACAACCTTGGCGTTATCAGCACCATGCTCTAGTTCTCCTTGAGTAGAAAACGGAAGACTGTTCTTCAGTCCTTCCAACATAAAAGCATAGTTTCATGGTAACAGTGGAAGGAGACTCATAATGATTGGTTGCTCCACTTATGCTTTTAAAATTTCATAGCCCAGCAGCAGGAGCTGCTGTGTGTTATCATTGCCTCACATTTGTCAGTCTGTACTTTGTCTTTTTAACAGCGAGGACACAGTTTTAGAACTTCATTGCCAAGAGATGACAGTTAAGGCAAGACTATGGAAAATATGCATATGGAAATGAGTGACAGTTTTATCTTAAGACTTTTCAAGATTTCAAGAATAGAGTGTATATATAAGCAGTCTCAAAGGAGTCTTTTGTTTTTCTGTTTCGAGATGTGGAAGAGTTTTTCGCATAACAATTAAGTAGAGAGACATAAAGATTTATGGCTGGTACTGAAAATGGTGTGGACTGAGCAACTGGATTGCACAAATTCTAGGTTTCCTCTTTAGCCATTGTAAAATGTTGACGTTCATAACTGAGACTGAAGGTGAAGAATTGTGGGGAAGAGAAGAACTAAAATTGTAACTAAATGCAAGAAAACAGTAGAAAAGAGTAAACAATAGGGAGAGTGTGACTTTGGACACCAGCAAAGAGGATGAGATGAAAGGTTGCTCGAAACAGAAAAAGGTAATGAGAACTTTCTTTCCCATCTTAATTTTAGACACTGCCATAACCAGAGGCAAACTGTTTGACATTGCAAAGCAGAAGCAATTATCTGTTTTACTGAAGCGATTTTCACCTGAAAGGAATGGAAATTAGGAAATGAAAAGATGAAAAAAACTGGCATAGGAATGCTGTACTAGCGAGTATGTATTTAATATCTAGTAAATCCAGATGAGATGCATCATTTGGTAGTAGCAAAGCAAGCGTAAATATTAGTTCTCTAAAAATGTCATCAAATATAATTAAATATATAGATGTATATATTTTGCATCCTTTTATATGTACCTCTATAGACATCCATTTTCATAGTTTTGTATGCACACATCATTAGTAACTGAATTTTATTACCTACCTTCATTTCCTAGTGAACTTTAATCAAGTTTTTCAATTCACAATTGCATTTTATCATTATATTTGAGTGATAAACCTGCAATAGGTTTCCTTCATTCTTCCTCCATTGCAGTGGAAGTACTTGCACAGTAGCCCAGACTACATTGCATTTTCCCCCTCTTATCAGCTGTGCCAGACCAATTTATGTTTAATAAATACATAGTGTTTTAGTTATTTTGAAATTAATTTGAGAGGCAGACAAGAAGGACAGAAAACATATCTTAGATTAAAATAAAAAATATGATGTTTTAATTTCTGAAAGGAATAAATTAATATTTTTCTACTTGTTGCAACATGAAAAAGATTAGATAACCCCTCTAAGGAAAAACAGTGAGTTGGAAACATATATTGAGTAAAAGATGCAAGACCATAGTAAGGAATAACTTGAAGTTTATAGAGTAAGCAAACATACAAAAGCTGTTAAGACAATGGAATTTTGCAGATGTTAAACTGGATAAGGCGTTTTCTTTAGTATGCTCCATATTAAACACTAACATAAAGATAAATTTGATACTGTACATAGGCATGTTTGCGCGTCTGTATAGTTTAAAATTAACTTCTCTGTGTTTAGATTTGTTTTGTGAGTAGGAAATAACACAATCATGCAAGAAAATAGTGAGGTAGGGAGTTGCATTACTGTTATCATAATAAATAACCCCAAGAATAATTCGACCACACAAGCATCTGTATTTGTTTTGATTTCTGGAAGATAAAATCAAAAATTTTGAGAGTTAATTATTCAAAATCTCCCATTAAATAGAAACATCTTGGTTGCTTTTTCTTCTACATAAATGCCTGTCATCTTCATTAAACTTAGCTTCAGTCCCACAAACACGTAGAGATGTGGAAACTATGAATATTATTGATTTTGTTTTGGATCATAGCTGGTTTTTATAAGCTACTTTGATAACTCTGACACTTTCCAGCTTTTCAAGCAATTTTTTCAGTTTATAGCAGCAAGATGGAAGCTGTCATCTTATGTTAATGCTAAGATTTTTAATAAAGGACCTAAGCAATCCCTTGGCATAGTTCTGTATGTCTCTCTAGAAGGGTAATTATCATATTCACATGACTTTCTGGTGACCTCAGTAAGGATGAACACATGCACACACTGAGATAGGATAGTGTGGATATGAAGACGTGCATGTAGACACTATTTCAGTTATGTGTTTAATTGAGAAGGGGAAGAACACATGAATACAAAATTAATGTTACATCTCCAGCTAATAATGAGATTACTGGTGGAATAATGTTTTTTTTCTTGTATTTATTTTGGTTTTGGTTTTTTATTTTCCTGTATTTTTTACCAAATCTAATTAAAATGTAATTCTAATTTCATTAGGACCTGTTCACTTAAAAATGTAACTGCTTTACATGCATCTGATTACAAAACATTTTCTTAGAATTCAATAGGACTGTTCTCTTGAACAGCAATCAAACAACAGAGCTATACAACATATATCACACATCAGCTCATTAAGGGAGATATTAATACAACTACTTGCTCCATTTGCCTTAGCACACCCATAAAATTTTTATAAGTTCTGTTACTCTACAATGGTGTGTTTAAAGATTCCAGTCTATGTCACTTTCATTGTTTTCCCTTCTGTGTAACACTTGGAAAAACTGATCTTGAAGTCCCTGCCAAAATTTACCATTTATAGACAGTAGTTTTGTAGTTCTTTTTTTCTGCTCTCTTTGTCCTGCACTTTGAAATTTCAATATTTTCCATAGTTTTGAAGGATTTAATATAAAGCTATTCTTCTTCAGAAATCTAAAGTATTAAACTGTTAAAATGCCCCCATATGCTTCATATTTTAAATTGTAACAGAAAATGTCAAACAAATGCAGAATCTTTGAACAGTTACCAAATTTATTTAAATATAAAAAATTCACTGCAGTTGCACTGCAAAATTCTTTGGCTAGTGATGCCCTACCAGAATGTAGTTTCTTTTCTGCTTGATGATTGTATGGGCAGGAGAATGGACCAAATTAATTACTAAGATTCCCTCTAGGCCTATTTTCTATGGATCATTTTTCATGTTCTTTTCAGGCAATAATATAACCGTTAAGTTTTAGTTTTTTGCAACTAAGTGGTACTTTCTGATTATAAAAATGGTTGAATTTAATATAGATAGATCAAGCATTTGCATTTTATTAGGGAATAAATGCTGTTGCAATGTAATTTACTTTATATGATATATATTATTACACAGGATATATAAATCAAATAAAAAATAACAGGTATTTCAAGGTCCTATTGGACCCCTTAGAAACAGGAGTTTTTTTCTTAATGGTTTGGAAATGTTATAACCTGAAGAGTAATAGGATTAGGATGTTTATAAGGGGTAAGCACGTGCTAAGATCCTACTGGCAGTGATTAATTCAATGGTTTGACAGTTGTATTCAAACACCACTTCCTCAAGTATTTTCAAAAGTTTCTTTTGATTGAGACTTAATTGGGAGGTTTTTTAATTATGACAAGTGATACCTGTTAATTCGTGGCCATTAATTGTTAATCTGATAACATAGATGCAACTTTTGAAGGTAGGAGATTGGAAGAACTATATATAAATTTTAACTTACATGTAATGAATTTCTACTCCTTTAGCATAGTTAAAAGATTTCACATTTTTCTTCCTTGTATTTTGTGAAAATAAGTCAAACACAGCCTTGCCCACACTCAAAACTGTACTGAATGTTAACAGAACAAATCTGAAAACCCAGCTTCTGTGCTTGTGGCCCATAGAAAATTTCAGGTAAAAAGGGTGGTTATCAATTATTTACGGTGATTCCTTTTTGACAGAAATGAACCCTGTTCTGAAATGTAGTCAAATAATACATAGATTTTATAATTGATTTTCCTGACAGCCTAAGGATTCAGATTCATCGAAAATTCCACAGTGTGTGTGGAATGAGAATTTTACAAATTAACCACCAGGCAGGACATTTTGGTATACAACACCAGGAGTTTGATAATAGTAGTTGTTGGCCTATTGGTTTTTGTCTGCTTATAGATCATAAGACTAAAATCAAATTGTATTTACCAGATATACATTTTTATTTTTCATGAGCTGAAATTTTCAGTTTGTTTTCTTTTTTGAGCTCTTCAAATACTTCCTTTCTATTTTGTTCCTAAAATTAAATTTTCTTTGAAAGAGGAGTTTAAATTAAAAAAAAAAAAATCCCTGGATGTCTTCATTTAAATGTTGCAAATAATTGATTACTAAGAATAAGATTTCAGATACTTTGAGAATGAGATACTAAATGAATCAGATTACACATGTTAGCAAAATTTCGTAAAATAAAATTTTTCATTATACTTCTGTAAAGCTAACTTTGAAGACACAAAGGGGTGCAATATGTTATGTTTTCTAAACTGGCAGGGTTAAACTAAGGAGTCTACTCTTTGGAGAATATTGGAAGTGCCTCAAGAATTAAGCAGGAAAAAAGAAAAAAATTAAATGCTTGGCATAGACCAAGAAGTTGGTCCTGTTCAAAAACTTTCCTTGCAAGTACCTATGTTGAAAGATTTGAATTTTCATATTTTTGCAAGCAACATGCATTAAAGTATTTGTTTGGGACATGAGTCATTGCAGTCGTGATGCAAATTAGTTTGGTAGAACAGACAGTGGCTGTAAGAGGCAGTAGTTAAAGTCAGTCCGAACTAGTAGTTTATTATAAGGAATTATAAGATATTTCTAATTTCAAAATTAGGATTGATTCAAAATTAGTTTTGAATCTGTATGTTGATGGTTCACTACCACCTGCAGGAAAAGTTGTTAACAGTGTTCGCATTTATAGACTTCCCTATAACTGATGCTTTATTTCTGATTATGTGGTACTTACAAGTCAGATTTTGTGGCCCATCCATGATGATTCTCAATACGGCCAAAAAGGGAAAACAAAACAAAGTGCATTACTGTTCCTGAGAAATTCAACAGACCTCCTTAAACCCTGCCCATCTTCCATAGGAGCTTCTGTTACCTGATTACTCAGAATCCATTTTCTAGTTGAACTGTATCACGTCTCCTTGTGTGAATAAGATTAGGTAACTCTCTCTTTAGGGAACTTCTTCCAGCACAATGGAGTCTTGTGATCTTCTCAGTGTGCCTGAGGAGGAAATGAAGGTTTAATGACAAGCAATTCCATCTTCAGGCTGTTCTTTATTATCTGTCACTTTCTTGTCACTTCATATTAAATGATGACAGTTTAGGTGCAGTGCTGTTACTCTATTTTTGAACGAGTTTCTTGGAGAGCATGTTTGATATTTGAATAATCAAAGAAAAATTCTCCAGCACCTTTTTTCTAAGAATTTGTGTGACTTTCATGTGAGGTGACCCAGTCTTCGATACTATGTTCGATCAAAAAAACAACGTTCTTTTGAACTTTTGAGTTAAAAAAAAAGAGACTTTTTTTTCTTAATATGTATTTATCTAATATCTTAAGTAAACATTGGTTATGCTTGTTTTCAAGCTGATAGGGTAGAGAAATAAAACATGAGATGTTCATAACTTTTTATCTATAGCATTTGGGGTTAACTAAACGAGAGGCAAAAGAGCAGAATTTAAGTATCTTAAAACCAGTCTTTTTATTCTGTGTATGCCATTTTAATCATTCAAAGCACATTATAATTACATATGATTTGTAGGTGCATAGGCAGTTTGTATAATTGGATGTCTGCCTGTTTTCCATAGGCAGGATGAGAAATACGATTTTAAAGTCTAGACACTGCTGCTTAAAAAGCAGAACCATAGTTGACCTCACTGGGTGTAAGTAATTAGGAAATTAGCTACTAAAGGATCTTTCAGATATGCTGGCTGGCCTACATGCATCTTCACTTTACCTCACATGCTTGATCAGGGGAGTTGAACTCTCATCTGGTCTCTAAAGAAATTGTGCATAGGTTCCTGTTTTTTTCGTAGAACTGTAAGTTTTAGTATAAGTACAGTTTTTCATGTGTATTTTACTGGGATAAGGTATTTTTGTATTTCCTACAGTTATGAATCTGTACTCCTAGAAACAAAATATAACTAAGTATAAGCTATTGTAACCTAATGCTGCATCATCCAGCTATTCAGTAAGTAATATGTCTGGCTAGGATGGAAACAGATGTTACTCCACTTGGAATAATAATTCTTGTAATGTGAAGCCTTAAGGAGCGCACAGTAACATTCCTGTGGTTGACCATCAAAACTCCAGTGCATCTTTTGTAGGCAGAAGGAAGTTTGCTGGCAGTTTTCGTGTTCTGGTTAGGCACCTGCCGCCAACGCTCGTCTCTCTGAGCATGGCAGCTTGCAGTGTTGGTTACAGAATGACCAAGAGGTATGAGGTCTTAGTAGTGACCACCCCACCGACCATGTAGCTGGAGAGCTTTCCTGTTCCTTCTCAGGAAGAATGTACACTCTCCCTGACGTTTAGATGCAGGGTAGGATTTTATATTTCATGGTTCAGCATGTAGCAGTTACTTTTCACCTGGAAGTTTCAGACTGCAATTCAGTCCCTTCTTTATGAGTGAAAGAATGTGTTTCTAATGTACCATTAGTTAGCCCAGGGAGCTATATCCAGAAAATAGCTGGATTACTTTAAACAAATTAAATTCAAGAAAGTTTAAAGGTAGCTGAGATGTCTCAATTCTACTTTTGGAGTATATGTATATAAATGGTTTTAGTTACCCAAAATAATTATAAAATAGAAGAGTTAACAATGCATTTTTATTGTAGTGCCATGAAAGTTGTTCAGAGATAATACTCAGCAAAATTTAATAAATGCTGTTTGGAACAGAAAATATTATGGGTACACTAAATGTGTGTATTCTGTTCTTGGACAGAATAAAAATACTTCATCATGAACACTGCAGGATATTAAACCAATGGTTAGTTGCTTAGAATATATATACATATATATATACACACTTATATAATAAGTATTTTGTATACATACATGTATACATACTTATATAATAAGTATTTTGTATTTAGTATTTCCAATAAAAATGAGTTTTCTGGTGCACTGAAATGTCTAAATAGTAATCCAAAAGCATCAAGGAGACAATCATAAGTGCCCCCCCAAAAACGTGAAACATGAAAATGAAGGTCCTGAGTCAGTTGACAGATTAATGCATCTATAAATTATGTATGTATACTGGATTATAAAGCTGTACTGTTGCAAATACAGATTATATTAAAAAAACCCACATGATTACATGCAAAGAATACCTAAAATTTGTGTAATTATCCAGATTTTTACCTGTAATAATTACAATTCAGTAAAGAATTTATTTTGCTTTTTTTTCTTTTATACCAGAACTACATTTTATTTTGTAATGATTAATGAAGTTCTGGTTTAAAAGTAATTCTTTAAGATAGAAAATCCCTGTAGCTCCAAGGATAAACAGCAAATAATAATAATAATGAGGTAATCCAAATCTTAGCTAGCTAATAACCTGTTGCCATAACTTTTTAAAGTAAGTATCTGTCATCCTCAAGTATTAATGTGAACTAATCTATTGTAAATATCAGTGGATATTTATATTTAGTCTTCATTTCCTGAAGTTTGGTGTAACTCAGTATTTTAAGTGTTCTAGTGTATTTTTAGTTGGACTGAGTAAAGTAATTAAATCAGCATACCTCCTTATGTAATTTTACGGTTTTTCTGGTTCTAGCCAAATACTTGCTTTGGTCACATAGAAGAATGTTACCGTGAGTAACATTGTGAATGTTTCTCAGTTTTAGGTACTTGCTGAGAATGTTGGGAGGGACCTTTCGAGGTCTTCTGATCCATCTGACTTTTGAATACCTCCAAGGATGGAGACTGTGGGCAGCTTGTCCGTGCTTGATCGCCCTCACGGTGTAGAAATGTTTGCTCTTGTTCAGAGGAACTCCTCTGTGTTTCAGTTTGTGCCCTTTTTCTTTCCTCCTGTCACTGAGCACCTCTGAGGAGAGATTGTCCTGTTTACACCCTCCCTTCAGGCGTTTATGTATGTTGAGTCTTCTGACCTTTCTTTTGCATTGCATAGTGCTGTGTATTCTAGAATATACTGACAAATTTACACTCACAAAGAACATGGGAAAGCTTGTGTCTGTCTTTAATGTTGAGTTGTTCTCAGCATGGTTAAAATGATTTCCTGGCTTTACATGTTTCAGATGATTTCGCTTGTGATAATAAAATTGCGGGGTTTGTGCTCAAATAATCAATGACAACTCTTAATTTTTTAAGTGTAATTCATCATATCAGACTTCCAAATCACTCCTATAATGTTCAGTCTTGCTGTGACTCTGTTGTTTTTAAAAACTTGCCGAAATATATAGGAGGCACATTTGAATTTAAAAGAGGATTGGCTAAAAATTAATTCCCAAATCTATTTAAAAACTATCTAGGTGATTTAATTTTCTCACAAAAATTCGTTTAAATTTAGTGTATGCATCAGGTGTTATTTGTGGTTCTGTTATTTTGGCTTTTCATTATCTCCTTATCACAGTGGCGCAAGAATTTAGATGCTTCAGAGACTGCTTAAAATTCTAATCTTGCAGCAGTCCTTTCAGACATTTGTCAAGGTCGAAATTCCATATGACAGTGAAGTAACTGGCATCATAAGGAGTTGTGCTTGATTACCTGGTGCTGATGACCAGCCTCAGTTTACAGCTGAGTGGGAAAGCAGGCATCAACAGGAGAGAAACGGGTGGCCTGAGTTAATCAGTTCTGAGTTATAACAAAAAGGTCAAATGGATCTGTTTTTATAACCCTCCAAAAAAAATGTAACCTCAGAAATTTTAGCCTAATTTTTAAGGAAGCAAGGTATAACAAATGTTCTTCCCATTCCATCTAATAATTTTTGAGCCTATTCAAAAATATGTTATAGTGAAATAGAGGTCTTAAAATTGTTATGTTCCTTTAGGTTTCAGAAAGTTAATGGCTGAACAGAATTATCAGCCAGACATCTGAATCTAACATTCACACCACCTACAGTCCAGTTTTACTTCAGACCATCTTGGGTAGCATTTGGAATGTGTTTAGTGCTTTTCTCCATCACACTTTCTAGTTTAATTTCATCCTAAAGGATTTTAATGCACCAAGACTTTTCTGTGAAGGAAAGCAAAGTGTAAGAGTTAACTATGATAAGGAGACAAACTTCAAAAATTCACTTCCAATCAAAATTAAAATGCCAGTGTGGATGCATGTTAAATGTTTTACGTTATTGTGAGGCAATTTATTTGTGTGTATGAGATACTGAAGGCCTGGGGTATAGTGAGATGTGAGTCATAAGCAGTAAAAACAGATTCAGGAGCAGCAAAAATATATGAAGGGCCCCCGAGATTGTGCACAATCTGAAGGAAAGGACAGAGTACTAAGTGACAAGGAAAGGATGCTTGGAACAGAGGAATTCACAGAGTAAGCTGTACTTAGGGTAGTCTCCCAAACTGTTTGTAGTCTCTTTGGCCATATCAGTCATGCTTACTTCCTGCTATCGTGGCTGGCCATGGGTTTACTTTTTATGTGTGATCATTCTTTCTGTCAGTGTTTCATCTGTTATGGTCAGAGATATGGCCCAATTTTTATTGCCACAAAGATTAAACTTGAATACGGCCTTTCGAAAGAAAGTTATTGTGAACACTCTGTGGCAACTGCACAGTACAGAAGCAGTCATTGCAGAAGTTCTTTCCTGGTTTTAATTATGGACTATGTTTGAAAAACTTGCACGTTTTATTTTGGAAAATACTGGGGAAATTAAACTGTAGGTATTGTATTGATTCTGCCTGTAACGTGCAGTAAATTTCAGTTGTCCTAGTTAACATTCTGTAGGAAAGAAAGGAAAAATATTATTTTTAAAAATTAATAGCTGTTTTATGATGTTAATTACTTGTGTATGTTCAAATTCTACTAATATTTAAGTGAATTGTATATATCTCCAGGCATTCCAAGGCAATGTCAAACAGCATTAGGAAAATAGTAAATTCATTATATTTTCCTATAAGTCTGAATCAAATGATTGTAATAATTTGACTGTAATCAAGTGATTTCTTAATCTTTTGACCTGTCTGTCCTGCTTTTATTGACTCTAAATGTGGGAATGTGTGGTAGCCTATTTATGCAGATTCCCAGCTATGTTTATTTTGAAATAGAGGTACAAATGAGTAGATATACTATCAGCTTTTGTGTAAGAAATAATTTCTTATATACCTTTTAAATCTGTCAGATAAAACCTGTGACTTTCCGAACCTGTAAATTTCTTTTCATTGTGGATTTAGTGATTACTGGAGGCATAACTTTGCTGATTTGTTGGTGGCAGTGACTATTGCTACTGAGTTAAGGAACAGGTTTTAGGATACATGAATAGTAGGCGAATGCTTTGGTTTTGACCCGGTATTGAATTATTGTCAAGATCCAATAATACAGTCATGATTTTTTGCAGCCATGGTGACTTGTAGATCTCATTCTATCGTGTCACATCACAAAGTGTTTTTTTTAAACTGATATGATTCTCTTTCTTTTTTTCTTTCCAAAAAGAGTTGTGAGTAGTTTTTGAAACACATTCAACACAGCTTTTCCTGTTCATTTATTCATGCAAGTATGTTTCCATGGAGACAATGCTGATTTCTGCTGCAGTTCTAGACACTCATTTATCTGTAGATCAACAACACAAATCAACTTTTCTGCATGTTGTGACAGTCCTAAGGTGATTAGTTCTCAGGCTATATCTAAAGACTTTTCCATGTTTGCATTTTCACATGCAAGTGAAGTATGCTTCTCCTTGAAGAAAACTGCAAAATCACTTACATCTTATGGATTTAAACATACGATTTGGGTGCAGTTACACATAGATTAATGTTAAGCAATGTTCGAGTACATCTGGTGAACGATCCTGATCCCATATTGGCTCAGAGACCTGAGGGTGTACCCTCAGGTACACTTTTCTTTCCCTTTCTTGATCTTTCCCTGACATCACAGCAAAAACAAACCTGCTGCACTCCCAGCAGGTGCCCTGCTTTGGACCAGGGTGATGATGTTTGCTGCAGACAGAACATGGCCTGTAGCTGTAAGCACATTGCTTAAGATTTTCGTCACAGATGACTCTTGGCCCTCAGGAGTGAAAAAGTGAGCCACGCTGCTCAGTATCCTCAAGAGCATATTGACCACATCCAATTGCACTGTAGTTTATCAATATCATGCTTTACGGTGCGCTGCTGAAAATTTGTATCACTTGGCATGAGCCTTGTGGAGGGTGTTTGAGGATATATAGCTTGCAGAAGAAGTATTGGAGTATGCAGAATGTTACAAATGGGTGACTACTGATCTGTTCAGAAAAATGATCCAAGACACACCCTGATATAGCTTAGATTAGGATCATAAGATTCTTGTGTGTTCAGTAAAGTTCTGTTAACACCACTGGGAGATTTATATTCCCTGTTTTATCAGTACATGAGAATATAGCTACAATATTTTGACTAAGTAATTTTGATAACTATTTTCTATTAACAGTTAAGTATACATTAATAAACTGTGGCTATAGTTTTAATTGAAATAGGAAAAAATATATCAGTAAAATTAAATCTAGACATCAAAAAACTAAATACAGAACTGTAAAGTTTCAAGGAACTCAATCTCTTTGCAATTTCTTTCTTTCATTTTTTTTTTTAAATTCAACAGAGAGTAAAAAGAGATCTCTAGCAAAAGCCAGGGAGATAGCCAGAGCAATCATGCTCTCAAACCTTTCTAAGAAGTATTAAGTCAAAAGAAAGACAAAACATTTTTGCTAGAGCTAGTTACAAATATTTTGCAAAATGAAGATATTTGCAAAAACAAATGTAATGGAAATGACGCATCACAAAAAGGAAAGGAAATAAGGCTGGCTGTGCAATCGTTTCTTACCAATGTGTTGAATTTAGCTATATCCTAGTTGGTGTTCTAGATCAACTTTCTGATGGTCAGATTTTAATGAAATTCCTGTATAACTACCCAAGAACAATTAAAGGGTTGTGTTTTTTCACTTATGGATTTTCTAGCCTTCTCCATGTATATTTTCAAGAATGTAGCTTCAAAGTACTCTGTGAGTGTATTATACTTTACAGAAAGTAAAAATAATGTTTTAGTTATTAACTTTCCATGTTTGAAAATAGAATTTACAAGTGTAGTAAATAAATAAAAATAACAAATAAATAACAATAAGTAAATAAATAAATAACAAGATGCAAAGATGAAGTGATATCTTTAAGACAACATTTTTTTTCCTCCCAATTTTCTGAATGTGCTAATTACTTCTATGAGCATTATGCTAAAGCTAACTTGTACCGTGAATAAAATACTGTATTTGATTTTCCCTCTCTGGTCACAGCCCTCTCTGGTAAGCTTAGTTTGTAGATTTTGTTGTTTCATCTATTACTTTTTAGGCATTTTATGACTTAAATGTCTCAAGTTATCTTTTTTCCATTTTAAATGCTTAAAGGAAGCTAGAATGCTTTTGCAATCCATCTGTCTGTATAATTATACAATGATTTAAATTGCTTGGTAATAACCAAGTATTAGTAGTCTGCATTCCTTGAGGCACTGATGTAAAGCATAACCTGTCTTACTCATGTAAAATTGACCATATGTCATCATAATAGATGTCACATTTTCCTTATAGTCTTTGGGAAATTGGTTTGAAGAAAGTAAAGATATTTTTGTTGCTTAGTTTGTAAGATTTTAATGAATATTTGGTATGGAATACAAAGTATTTTAATCCAATTTCAGATATTTGCTGTTTCTGCTAAAGTGTAATAATTAAATTCCATGCTTGATGGTTACAGTTTTTCACTTTCTTTCCTTGCTAATTTCCTCCAGACTGACAATAATCTTTGCACTTGTTGAAACGTGACATTAAATATATTTTGGTACAAAAATGAAGGAACAAAACCTATTATTGATCAATATAATTGAGTTTTGAATTATATTACTAATTTTACTTTTAAAAGTAATTGGACAGTCCTGAGCTATTCATAAAGGTTATTCCTGCCTCACTTTAGCTCTGTGATGAAGATGGAATTCCTGCTGAAATGGTGGTCCTTCTGTCATTAAAGCCTGAGAATTGTGAGAATATGATGTTATTCTAGACCACTCTAGATGACAAAAAACCAAGCCACAGTTTGCTTAACACTGAGAGCCCTAAGTAGGAAGGATAATTGGGCAACACTAAATTGAAAATACATTTGAATCAGGAATGAATAATGATTTTTTTCAAACTTACATGTGGGATTTTAACAGAACTTCAAAGAATTTACCGTAAGAGTTCTAAGTAATTATACAGCTTAAACTAGGAGGCACTTGCAACACTTATTGTTTAGCTTTTATTGAAAAAAAAAAATACAGGTGCCAACATAAGGGAAAAGTGTTTTGTATGTCCAAATATATATATATATATATATGCATGTAAAGTATTTGGGAAATTGAAAGATTACACTGAAAGGCTGTACATCTAATAGATTCTAATTTGTTAGATTCTAAATGTTAAGATTCCTACATTCAGTTTTGTGGAAGAAGGCAATGGTATAACAGACATATTGTATATTGGAGTAGATCAAATCAGTCAAAATAATGAGTCCAAGTCAATAAGATAAATGATAAATGGCTAATACTCACAAGAATTTTCTATCTTGATGTTCTTTTTCATGAGGTTTATAATGAAACTAAACAAGTGCTTTTTTCACATTTATGGGTTAGCCTACTGGATTGCTAAAGTGTCTTAAAGGTAAATACAGCAGGACAGACACATGGGCTGGTATTTGAGGTCAAAGCAGCTCAGGTGATGTGGATGCTGTGGTGGGTGACCAGGAGAAGGGCATAGTGGCAGGTACCGTATTGTCCTCTTCTCATTTTCCTTGCCTTCTTCACATGAGCCAGAAGAGGAAGGTAAGATTTCACCATCCCCAAGCCATACTGATATTCATGTCACTATTAATGCCATCTTGCCGTTTTATTTTATGTGTTTAGTAAAAAGCCCTCAAAACATAGGGCCTTTTTTCAGGTAATATTTTTATGAACAGTATATTTTAGCGAGGCTTCTTTATATGTTATCCTCAAGAGTTTTCTTGTTGTTGATGAATATACTTACTAAAATTTATGTAGTTTTGACATTTAATATACAAAGCACCAGGTTTTTTTTTTGTTTGTTTGTTTGGGGTTTTTTTGGGTTTTTTTTGTTGGGAAGAATAAACCTATTTTTTTCTACTTAAGTGCTTATGGGGAGAGAGGCGACACTCAACAATAAAGACTTGGGCATAGTACTTACAAGAATTTTGGAATATAATTAAAAGATACTCTGATGTGATCAATGTACTGCAAGACTAGAAGAGATTGAACTCCTTATACTCATTCTGAATATTGAACATTGAGTAGAAGATCAAATATGTCTCCAAGAGCCTCATTACAATCCTTAAACATATGTCCATTTAGTCTGGTCGTTTTGAATGAGTGGATGTTGAAGTTTTCTAAATAATTCCATGCAGGAAGGTTTCATGGATGTGCTGTTGCTACTGTATAAACAGAGGTGAAATTCTAATTTGCTGGAAGTGTGTAATTTTCTGTCACGAAACCAAACCCAAATTATGAAGACAATGCCTAGTGACAGTTCATCTTTGTATTTCTTGCAGATGTCAGAGAGGTGGAAGCTAGCTATCTGAGGGAGAGAAAAATCAGTGATAAACCTCTTTTTATATCTGAGATATTGTGGTATCAGAGTAGATGTTGCACCTGTGGCAACAAAGTGAATATTATATGCTCACATTTCACTGAAAGAAAAAAAAATTAATTCACATTGAAAGTCTCTTACTGGCTTTCACTTTGTTTATGAATTTTGGAAATGAATATGTGTCACATGCACATATTGTATCAAAATGTTAAAAATGGGAAAATGTTTTTTTTTCCAAAATTATTAGTGTAGGACTTTGGAAAATTAGAGTAGGTATTGTTTTGAGGTTGGGGGCAAGCTATTCTGTTTTCTAACAGAGATGGTAGATTATTATGAAGTGACATAATTCCTGAGAACGGTTATCTGCTTTTGTGGGTATTGTGAATCTGTAGGATGGCTGCTAATTTGGCAATAGCCAGGGCTTTGACACTAACAGAAAGGAATGGATTTTCTATACCACTCATATTGTTGGTCAGCAGTATGGAACAGTCACTGTTTAGCCTTGGGCTCCATGGGGAGTTCCCTGCACAAGGAGAATTGCTGACTGGGAAGCCAAGCCACAGCCTCAGAATCTCGTTGCAAAGTTGGAATAGTTTAAAAACACCTGAAGCATGAGGTTTAATTTGTACATTTTGTTTCTGCATGTCTAAGGCACAAATTAGTAGTGCTACAGTGTTAGTCATGGCCACGCATGTGTTGCTGATGTGAGGGTATGAAATGGAATCAACTGGTTGACCCAACAAAGGGCTCACGTCAGGATTCTGTTGCAGGCTGTAGCATCCTGAAAAGTGTGGTTGCTCTGATAGTTTGAATCAGATAGCTTCCCTATCTGTATCAGAAAATGTCTGGATGGAAAGGGTACTAATTCTATTCACTTAATTGTGAAAAGGAAGACAAATTATCCAATTACTAAGTGCACGCTTCCAGGAGATACAAAGTAACATCCTCATTGATCTGGGCAGGGAGAAATACTTTTTTCTTTATTTACTTTGAGAAATCTCATGGAGATAAACATTGAAGGGAGCTAAATGAGTTAGAAAGTATAAGTTGAGTACTGGGTGTGTGGACAAGATGAATTTTTTACTAGAGAAAGTTCCAAATCTACTGAATAAAATTCCTAAAAATTTTTCCTTTAGACATATTTCTTTGTGATCATATTTCTTCTGTTTGTTAATCTGTAATTCCATACTCAGATCCACTCAGCTAAAGCCATGTTTATCAGTATTCCTTTGATCAATGCTCCTCAGTAAGACCACAGACACCATTTTCATACCACTTCTGTAATTAAAGGTTTGAAGGTCTTGTGGGTGTTTTAGGAGAAGATGATCAAATTCAAGCCTAAACCACAGTTTTCTTGAGCTAGCAATAAAATAGAAGTGAAAAGAAACTTACCTCTCATGAGTTCAACTAGATAACGTATGTTCAGTTTTAATATAGTATTAAAAAGAATGCAACTTTTTAGAAAATCAGTTTTTTAAGCAGCTTTCTTCCCAGGCATCTTGAGTACACTTTTTAAAATCATCATTATGAATATAGCTTTTGATAAACAGAAGGAAGGGCCATGTGACAATACCTATCAGCAGTAGCAAATTTTGAAACTTCAGGACCACACTGTATTCTTTTTGAAAGTTCATGCTGACTGTGAAAGGTTCCCAGTGAGTGTAAAAAAGGAAATGTCATGCCTATCCTCCTGAAGGGCAGGAAAAGCATTGGACAGCCACAGGCTGGTCAGCCTCACCTTGATTCCCAAGAAGATCATAAATCATTCCCAGGATGATCACAAATTCTCTTGGAAGAAACCTCTAGAAATGGCAAAGACAAGAAGACGACTGGAAGCAACTTGCAAAGATTCAGCAAGGGCAAAGATTTCACCTTTGTGAAATTTTGTGATTAGATGATTGAGTGAATGAGGAGGGCCCAATGGATGTATTTTTTCTTGATTTAACTAGGGCCCTTGGCATGATATCCCACAGCTGTGGTACCCTTTGAGGCAAATGGAAAAGAAATGGAATGGTTGTGCCAAGGTGTTGGTGCAAGGTGTGTGGTTTTCTAGTGGCATTGCTCAGAGCTCTCTACTGCAACCATTGTTATTTAACACCAAAAACAATGAGAGAGATGGGATGGACTATAACCAGAGCAGTGGTGACAGATGACACCAAACCAGGGGGGACTGCCATTCAAACAATCTCATTAAGCTGGAGAAATGAGCTACTGGAGACATTGTAGAGTCTGACAAGAACAAATTAGAAATCAGCTACATGGAATTAATTAACCTTATGCAACAGCACAGCCTAGGATTGGACTGACAGATGTGCAGAAACAGACCTGAGAATCCTGGAGGACAAGAAATGTGAGGCAGTAGTGCACCTTTTTGGTTAGTGCCATACCAGTCTGCTTTGGGAGACTGTAACCAAAAGGTGGAGGGAAGTGATTTTTCTCATTGATTTTGCACTTGTGAGGCTCCATCTGGAGCAGTGTGTCCATGCTGGTGTCTTATAATGCACTCAGAACAACCAGTGGGAAACATGTGGCACAGCTTATTTAATTTATTAAAACTTCTAAAAATTAAATTTTATAGTGTCAACATATATTGCTTACACAACATATTAAATAGAAACTCTTTCATTTTGTTAACTTTTTGATACATCTGTTACTTAGAATCAAAATGCTGAAAGCTAGAAATAGCTTTTTAATCACATGTTTTTTCTGTCAATCTTGTCATAGATTCTATTAGGAAAATATGTTAGAATAAATTCAATATATATTTTTATAAATGTAAAACCCTTGAAGGTTAATTTTGGAATGCATTAAAATTACTTTTTAGTGAAAATTCAGAATATCTGATTTCTCTTACTTAGTATTGCTTTCCTAAATGTGTAGATTTTAGGATTTGCAAGTTCAAATGACCTAAAAAAGAACACCCTCTAGACAATACACTCTGAAGTTATATTAGAAAACCTAAAGAAAATATAGCAAAGATAAAAATTACTCATGCAAAATATTACTTGTCCTAGTAATGGTTATCATGTTAGTTATAATTTTAAGAATGCTGTTTCAGTCCAGGTTGTGATAATGATCACCTTTTTTGGAAGAGTTTGATGATGAAGCAGCATTTTTTAGTATGTATAAATGCACTTGGATATGTCACAGGAACATTAAATGCTTATTCATGCTGCCTGAGATACTTGATCTGGGGATATTGTCTTTCTCTACTATTATTACTGAGCTTTCATGTGATGTTGCCACTTAGTTATCATTTCATTTTATTCCTGCTTTTGGTCACTGAGAGTTGGCCTCTTTCCTTATGCAGCATCAGCACACCCTTTATATGACCTTTAGAAAAAGGTTTTGCAGCTCAGCTAGCTAAACTAATGTGAGCTGTGAAGAGGAAATAATATTATATCATTCCTTAATCATATAATTTTTACTATACTTCCTTTGGCTTGCTCCCTTGGATGTAGTTAACAATAAATTCAAGATGAAAGGATTTTTACAAATTTGCTACAAGTATTTTCAAGTGCACAATATATAATTTTAAGTATTGACTCTTCTGTGATACCGTCATATACTACAAATATTTTATGGTTTTGCTAGCCTCCAGAAAAAAAAAAAATCCATGATTAGTAAAATTTATATTTATAAAATGGAATTTTGTATTAAATTCATGTGGATACAGTCATTTTTACACATGGTATATTAGATGTATTTACTTCTCTATACAGAAAGTAAAAATGTTATCATTATGCAAAGAACAAAATTGCAGTGGAAGAGAAGAGAATGATGCCCTGGTTATCTAGGAAAATTACCTTCCTGAGCTTGAGCCCAGTTGAGAGCTCTGGCTCCATGTCAAGAAGTGTATGCATAACAGTTTTGTGCCACAAGCCTATCATATTCTAGTGAATAATTCCTACCATATTCTGATTAGTGTTATCTTAGATTTTTGTTTGTAATTTTGAGTTAATACAAAATTATGTCTTCTGTTTCACTTGAAAAGAAAAATATCTAAGATGGTGTTTTTATAACATGAAAGTTTTAGGAACTTTTTCTTACCTAGAATTTTTTGCGATTTTTCCTTGCTTGAGTGTTGAATTCCTAGAGCAAAGTAAACAGTGGAAATTATTGAAGAAAGGGATAGAGAACAAACCACAAGTCTGTGACAAACAATGGCAACACCAAATTTACTAGACTACAAGGCTGCAAGTTCTTGTCTTGCACTGTTAAATCTTTTCCTCCACTTGGTTGTTCAGAAGCCTTTTGAGCAATGGTGCCCAACACTGCACGGTGAATTTACACAGTGCAAGAGTTACTCATCCTTCTGGGGAGTTTCATATTGAAAGGAATCAGGAAAAGGCATCCCTGTGTCTTCTGCAGTCGCTGAAATAAGTACTGCTCAAGAGAGGATAAATGATCCTGTGACACCTTTAATGCTGAAAGTAATTTAAAGAGTAAAAAATACACAGGAGCCTTAATTGTTTAGAGAAAATTATTGCTACTTAGCAAAGAAAAGAAAAAAACCAACACCCTGTAATGAATGATAATGGCCTCAGTTGGGTGCAAACAGTGGTGTGCTAAAGTCTGTCACTTTCATCAATCTATGAGGCAATTTATTTCCAAGAGCATTAACTGTAGTATGTGTAAAGCATAACAAGTGCTGTAAACTTTTCCCATATATTATGAGATTCGATTTGCTCCAACACAACTGGGCCTTGAATAAGACAGCAGACACTCAAGTGTCATTATGTAACTCATATGAAAGAGAAAAGTCAATGTAGAAGGCTTTTGCTGTAAAATGTTTCTTGATAAAATTTTTTGTTTAAAAATGAGAGTTATTTTATGGAACATTTATTAAAATTGTGGGTTTGCGCCATGATCCCTAAATAATCTCATTGAAATTCTTTGTTTTTACAGAAATTGAATGAGTGTGTAGGGACCACACTAAGAACACCAAACAAAGAATATTCTGGCTATGCAATGTTATTTAAAATTAGCTTTCCATCATACGACATTTCAAGCCAGAATGGTTTTAACTGCCTTCATTCACAAAATATTTAATTTATTTATTATAGGAAAAATCCTAATATACTAAAAATATAAATTTTTTAAGAACAGTTCTGAAAAATTAAAGACATTTCCTACTGGTGAATATTTTTTACTTGGTAGAATATGTAGGTATACAGTTTTAACACACATAAACAATCATATGCTTTTGTAATTATATTCACTATTCTTACCAGTTCATATATGCAAAGGTTTGCAACTTGGTACTTGAGGAAGCTGAAAGTGTTTGTAGTCTTTTGGAACTGGACATAGTAGGACTTTTTCCTTCCTGCAACCAACTGGGAGAAGGTTCTGAGAAAGACATTAAACATTTTTTCCTCCTTTACATTGTTATTTAAAGGAATTATTAGATTAATAGTAATATGAAAATTGGCAAAAATGATACAGAATTGAAGAAATTAAGTATTTTGCCCAGCAAAGAATATTGTTCCCTATGATCATATATGTGCCATATGTTTTTAGTTCATGTTGCATTTCATCCCACCACAATCCAAAACTGTATTCGTGTTACAAACTCCAAATAGGATCACTTTAGTGGAGGATTTTGCCTGGTTTTTGGTGAATATTTATATAGTCAGGCCATTAAAATCATCTGTAGTTCTTGAAGATTTAGAAAGGTTATACAGCTAGGCAAGAAAAACAAGCTGTAGAAGCAACAGTGAAGATTCACAGTACAAACCCACAAAATGTCATAGCCCTGGGCGGTGTCTGACAAAGAGCTAAGTCCAAAATAGAAGATTTTATTTTATCTAGCCATCATAGTTATAGATCTGCATAATTGTTTTGTGCACACTTGTACTTCATACGTTGATGCAAATATTCAGTTATATTTTGAGAATCTGTATAGGTATTAATAATGGGGATTTTTTAAAATTCATCTTCCAAGACTTTGGGACTGGACTTCATGTTTTGAATTTAAGTAACATAAAATAGTGTAGTTATTTGATATTGAACTTGAATAAGAAAAAAGTGTACTGAAATTGAAAATTCCCTTATTATATAAAGTCATAGTTTACTTTCATAATTTAAATAGAATTCTATTTGTATATTCTTGTAATTATACTAATTTGGGTAAGGGAAAGTAAGGCTAAAATTGCTAAGTGTGCAATAGATAATCATCTTGTCATAGGGAAGAGATTTTAAATTGGGAATAGAAGAAAACTTAGTTGTGATTTTGACAGACTTTAAGTACAAATTCCTTCTAGGATTTCTGTGCTTAGTGCCTAGGTTTATCACAGACATTGCATCTCAGAGACTGATACTTCAATGCAAAGTTTGCATCTTACCCTCCCAGTGGAGTTGACCTTCACTAACTGTTTGTATTGCACTTGCATGGTTCATATCATACTGTCAGCAGAATCCTTTCACTGAAATTAAAAACTTAATTTGATTGAGGTCAGCTATAATCTTATATACTCATTTTCCTCTATTTACCACATACTATCAAGGTTAAATCAATATTAATTGCAAATAAAACATTCAAAATCCAACTATATAACTGATATGTTTATATGTAGGATATGAAAATTCTCAAAAAGTACTTTAGTCTCAAGATCTGGTGGGATTTTTCCATCATAAACACAACTACAAAATTGTTTTTCTTAAATATCAGTGATGTTTCACACTCTACTCTTTACATGCCCAAACTCTATGAAGAACTTGGTTTGCTTATTTAGGGCTTACTCCAAATTGCATTGTGGTTCCATATTTCCTTGACAGCAGAGTTGATTGAGGAATTTGTAGCCATATTAGACAAATAGTGTCTTTGAGTATTTTTTCCACATGGCTAGTATATTTTCAGAAAATGTAGAAAATATAAAAGCAGGTATCATCTGATAACTCAAAATATTTAGCAAAATTGGCAGCTTAAGTCAGATCAGCATCCTTAGCCAATGAGATCAAGATTCAAATTACGCTCTAGAGATCTGTGATGTACATATTGAGGTAGCTAACTGAAAGCAAACAAACAAAAAAAAAACCCATGCCAAACCCAGGCTAAATTATTTTCGCACATATGTTGCTGTAAATGTATTCTTTGTATATAAGTTGTAGGTGTATGGGGAGTCTGAGCTGGTTGGTGTATCACACTTTCAGTTTTTGGTGTACGACATAATGCTTTAAGGAACAAATTCATCTGTGAATGTCTGGTGAAGTTGAAAGTGGAGGACAAAATTTCACATTGTAATAGATGTGCTATGTCATAAAAATCAGATATTAACTATAATTTTAGTGTAGATTTTCCTATAGTGATAGTAATAAAAGTAAAATCCACATTATCTGCAAATACAAAATAGATAGCAAGTGGAAGACTTACAATAATATTACATGTATTTTTTGTTTCCTTTTGTAAGTTTTTAAGGAAAATATTTATCCTCAGGGCTTTTATTTAGTTAGTACACTCTGCTGTTGAACTAAAAAGGCATTTTAAAAGTACAGTCAATTTAATATCCCTAACATACTTTCTTTAATTAAAAATGTGCCTATATCTTTTAAATTTAAGCTATTTATTTAAGTTCCTTATTTAAGCTACAGAGGACATCGTACAGCTCTTTTTATCATATATATGTTTTGTATATGCATTTTTTTGCATCAACAAAAATGAAAGCTCCAGACTGACCTTTCCAGCTTCAGGGTTCTCCCTCTACTTTTTGCATATAATTTTCATTCCAGATGCTGTTTCAGTGGTTTCCTTTTGTAATTTTCCTAGGAATGTATCTTGTGGCTGAAAGCTTGTATTCAATTAGCTTTAGAAGTATTATTCTCATGGGCATAGTTGAATATATAATTAGCTATTTTTTTCTGATAAAGTAACTTCTGCTATTATTATGTGGTATTAAAACACTGCTCAAAATTACAGGAATATTGGATTTTAGGCTGCTAAGCATATCTGATGATTTAACTACAAATCTGTTCTACGGAGTTGTATTTTTATTTCTCCCATGGGAAAAACCCATGAGTTCTAGATGATAAGCAATTTGTACTGCAATCTCTGCTAGAAGCTGACCAGTGTGCAATGATGATTCCTGTTTATTTCTAAGTAGTTACAGTATAAGATAGTGCTTTATGTTGCTTTCAAAGGACATGGAATGCAGGAGAATAATTTACCTTATGTAAATGCAATGGATGTGTGAGGTCTCATATGACTGTTGGAGGGTGGATATATGAGTCTACAACATTGAAAACTAAATTTGCTTCCTCTGTCAGAGCTCAAATTTTAGGAAGTCACAAATCTACTAAATTACATGCTCTTTGTTTACATGGTTCCCATTAGTTCTTTTTCATTTTGTTTGTTTTCTGTTTTCTTTTACCTATATTGTCGACTTCTGAATTTTAGGGAGAAAACTAGTAGAACCTGAAGAATATTGTGGTTTTTCATCATTGACTTTTTTACTGTTAATGGCTTCTTTTATTCTGAAGAGTAAAATCTTATAATATTCTACAATCAACAGTGAATTACAGCTTCTGTGTATTGCTATGCATCTGATTTCTTAGTTGTTCCTCTCAGTTCCTCAGGAGATGAATGAAAACATAACTTTGGGTTTGTTTTCTTGGACTATAGTACTTTTTGGTACAAAATCTCAGTATCAAAAGAAATTTGAAATTTACTGTTTCCTTTGCTGTTCTCCTTCTCTTATGACACATTACCTTGGTCTTCTGATTTTCAAATATTTGTGGTAAAGCTGAAATTACATTAAACTTTTCATAGTTTGTATCTCTTGAGACTCATTCAAAGTACTTTCCTATACTAAGAGCATTTCAGGCAAAAAAAAAAAGGTAAAAATAAAAGAGAATTTTTTCACTAAGCTGCAGTTAAAGCTGTTTTCATATATATCAATAGGTTAAGGGAAACTACAGTAAAGAGAAAACGTTCCTCTGCCTTTGTGGCTAAGCAGCTTGTCATGAACAGCAAAACTACTGCTATTTTTGTGTTGAAGAAATGAATTAATTTTGCACAAAAACTTCTCTTGGAGTAGGTCTCATAGTACAGAGGATTTTCACATCACAAACCACAGGGTGTCCATAGGAAAAGAATGGTTTTGGGACAACTGCTCAGCATATGCACTACATTATACTTTTATTCCTGTATCTTATTTTTACTATGTAACACCTTAAAAACAGACTTCCATTAAATTTTCTTTTATTTTTAAAGTTAACTAGACTCAATATAGAAAGCGGAATTTTAAAACTATTTAGGTTCCATGCATTTTCAAAATTTAATTTATGAGAAATAAAAGTAGCAGATTCATATTCAACACTGCAGACAGAACATGTGCTTTGCTTCTATCACCCAACTGCAGACACATAAGACTTCTCTATTAAAGATTATGCTACAGAGCTGCACAAAATTCGCTGACTTGAAAGCTGGCATGGAAGGAAGAACAGTAATTAAATCTCTTATCCTCTGGAGAAAGTTAAGAGGTAAAATGTACATAATCCTTCTATTGTATATGGAATGGAGAAATACGGGCTTAAAGGAGATTAGAGAGTGAATGATGGGTAAATGGAATAACTAAAAGCAACAAGTACTATACTATAACTGATAGTTTCTGTGGAAAAATTCTCATACATTTGCATTTTGAATTTCAACTTGAAATTTTTACTTACAAGAACATTGGAATATTAAGCATTTAAGTAGATGAAACTTTTAAAATTACATATTTATACTTCTGTGTAGAAAGGATTCTTTTCATATTTCCAATTTCTACTGTATTTATATACCTATTACTTCATCATGGTATTGATAGCTTTCATAGCTTTATTAATTAAAAATAGAAATATTAACATTTAACATTCAATGCTTAATTTCTTCCCTTCATTGAACAGATGTCCTCCTTATCCTAATTTTTGGTGCAAATACAGTAGATGTTATTCTATACTGCAGTCAAAATACTCATCTAAATTTTTCTCCTTGGAGATGATCTCCAATTGCAGATTTAAATGCACCAGTAGCAGTATGATTTAATATTTACCTTTATAACATAATTGCATCAAGTGTTTTCCTTATTGAATGTCATACAGATATTTTCCATGCTTCAACTAATATTAATTTTCAGTATTACAACTGTTTTGTGTAGCACAATTATACAAAGAAGTTTTGTCTCTGGGGAAAAAAAAAATACAACAAACCAAAAAAACCCAAGCAGAACAAAACAAATACCAAAGCCCAAACTGCAAGCAGAAAACTTCTCCTATTTTTGATGTCAGATTTTTCTTTTCCTACAAGCTTGTTGCTATTATTCCTCAGAAAAGCAAGCTTGATTCCAAACTGAAGATTATGTACATCACTCAGCTTAATCTAATTTGCTGCTCTTTTCATGACTGACTCTGTTGGCATTGTATTCCTTATATTCTTTGCCCAAACACTGCATAGTTCATTTATTCTGCTTGATAGTACTTTGAAGTTGATTTCAGATGTTCATGGGAACAGGGATCCATGTAAAACACATCCAGTTAAACAGGTTTAGGTATTCAAACCTCTAAAATGCACTTGATTCTGAGTAGTTTGGCTCTGCACAATGCCTGAATATACACTGAGAAAGCAACAAAGAAATTTATGTTTGTGTAATGCACCCTGTATCTCTATTGGAAAGACAGAGAACAGATTATCTAGTTGCACCATTTAGTGTAATGAAAAGTCTGACAATGAACACAAATTACAGAATAACTGTGACTGTAAAAAATGTTTTTGTAGAAGAAGACAGAGAAAGTATTTTTTTCCCTTGAGCAACTGATGTTCTCAGAAGGTGGTAACAAAAAATGGCATTCTAGACTGAAGTTGATGTGTAAGATAGAGTGAGAGCATTTGGAAGGCATTGAAGAACAATAAAAACTGCTTTGTAATGCAAGGCTGTTAATAAGGGAAGGAGTCAGAGGCAAGATTGTAGCAGAGACCAGGCAGAAATATGACAGAAGTAAATCAATTCTCAGGTGTTACAAGAGTCAGTGAATGCAACCAGTATTTTCTAACCATAACTTCTTGATTTGTGATCATTTTGGTGTTACCTGAAACCTGCTCTTTTGACAACTTTTAGAAAGCTTTGTTATTGTGCAAGTAAATAAACACCACTACAGAAATAGTCTAACATAGGCTTATTTCATGATAAAAAAATTATGTGTTATGTATATTCTTAACCTGACTTAAAGAACTGGAGGTACAGATACGTGTGTCTTACTCAGAGCAAAACTGAATTCAATGAATTTTAGGTTACACTGAAAAATAATTCTGAAACTCTCTTTTTATTTGCCCTGGACTTACTAACTGGCATTTAAGTTGCAGTTGGTCAGCCTTAAAGTTTAATAAGTATCCACACATTAATTTTTCAGTTTTCTGATAATATCTGCTTAATTCACGTTAACCTATTGATAAAGAATTTCAAAAGGTTTTGAGTTGATTAAATGTAGAAGATTTTTCATTTTCATTTGGAAATACCATGTATATTTTGGTATGTGTGCACTTTATCTTTTCTACAATATTTTAAGAATATAATGAGATTAGAATCACAAATTTGGAGATAAAAACATGTAAGGGAATAATCTTTTATTCCTTTTGATCCTAGATTTTTGATTAGCTTCTTTTATTTAATCCATTAAATAATTTTGTACTTTGGTCGGTATGTGCTTCTGTATACAAAAATATATAATTTCATGGGTCTTGATAAACTTAGTAGATTTGAAAAATCAAGATTTCTGGAAAAATACTACTGCAAAAATAGAATCCCATATCAAAGTACTTTAGATGTTGTAAGTTTCCTTGCTATAGGCATCTAGGAATGTAGCTGAATTAGTTTTCAGTTGAAACAAAATCTGAGTTCTACTGGGAAACCAAAATCAGATGTTTAACAATTTTTTGCGTGAGAACTTGACATTGTCAACATATATAGTGTATGTGAACAAATAAAGATTTAAAAGAAACAATAGTACGTAAATAGAACTTTCTATGAAAATAGAAATTGTATATTTTCTGCTATAGAGTTTGTTTAACTTAAATATTCATGAGGCACAATAGTTTCACAACAAATCAAATATAATTAAATGATGCATTTTCACCATTTACAAAAGGTTTATTAAAGGTTTATTTGCTCATGCAAATTAAAGTTTTAGAGTAAAAATCCACATGGAACTTGGCACTAACAATTAAAAAAAATATTGGAAGATTTCTCGCCTCACTGCAGTATTTTGCCATGTTTAAACTGCTCAGCTTGTCTTTTAGAATCTTTAATGAAACCAGGGAGGAGGCTATTTATTTGCATAATAGGACATAATTTGCTGTGGTGAGGTTTTAATTATTTATAGGCTGTCTAAAATATTTAAAATGGCATCACTGAGGAGCATGAAATGCTGGCTAATGCCTTCATTTCAGGTTTCCTGCCGATTCCTTTATGGGTCAAGCATTTTATTTGTATTTAGCATATTAGCATAGTAGCTTCAGAAACATGAGGAAAACAAATTTGTTCCAGTTTGTTTGCAACTTGGGTGATTCAAAACTGGCAAAGGTCATTGGGAGCAATCAAAGGTACAAAACATGCCAGAGGGGGGCAGCCAGATTGATCAGGTCTGTGAAATAGTTCTACTCAAGTACATCTGTATCATTACATGTTTACTGCTTCACATCTGTATGTAATTTTATACATTATTTGCCTTTATTTCTTCATTACTTGGATATATTGTATTATGTAACATATATAAAATAATTATTTTTTTAAAAATAGCAAGTTTTGTATTTTCACTATTTGTATGTTTTAAATAATTCCAAATTACTGATGCATTTTGAGGGATTTCACTCATATAATGCAGAAAACTGTGCCTTTGGTGTCTTCATTATAAAGTGTTGAAAGCAAGGACACGAGGGAAGAATAGGAGTTCTTGCTTCTGAGCACACCTTGACTCGTGAATTACCCTGTGAGTCTGAGTATCCAGCCAGGGCTGTCACCACATGGCTGTCCACACATCTAGACTTGAATGTTGTAACATGGATACAAGAATCAACTTAATCCTTCATAGTTCAACATGTAGGGAATCCTGACTACAATGAAAACATTAATAATAGTTGAAAAACGTAAATTCTTTCTTCAGACAACTACTTAAGAAAAAGCTTCTCAGTACTTCAGTACTTCCAATACACTTTTTAGCAATATAAGATAAGAAAGCTGTGACGGAACTTATTTTATGAAACTACTCAATTGAAGACATAATCCAAGAATAAAATACAAATTTTTGGAGGTACCCTAAAAATAATTTAATTAGAGTAAATGTATTATTAAAACATTTATTTTCAAAACAGTTTTCTTTTGTTCCTCCACCCCTCTAGTCTCCAAGCATCTCCAAATTATAAAGTCTGAAACAAACTGCTAAGGTTTCTGCCTTTATCTCAGAAGCCTTGTAGTGTGGCTTCCTAAATATTATAGTTCATCTTTTCTTGTTTCACCTTGAATCTGTTCTTTGCTCATTCTCATTGCTTTTTCAAGTTTCTTAATTACTTAAATATTAGATCAATGCAATATTCAGGAATTAAATCTTTTACTTGTTAACTTCAAGTACAAGTATGAAAAAACATTGTTAATTTTTTTTTTCACCTACTACGCAAGCCTGTTCAGTAATCAGCTGCCATCATCAAGCTATTTTCTCTTATTTTATCAAAACAGAATCAGAAAAACATCCCTGATGTGTCAGTTAGCATTAGTTTTATGTTATGCTTTTTCAAGGTTCAGTTAAAGTTGTTACATATTTAACAAATGCCTCATCAATTTTTGTGAGGGCTTCTGGGCTTCGTAGAATTACAGACTTGTCCTCAAAATTCCAGTTGTTTTATAACTTAAGGTAGCTAAACTTTGAATATCAGATTGCTCCAGGTGTCTGTCCTATCGTCTTGAAAAACAGCAGGTTATTTTCCTGTCTTTTGTTTTCATACCCTTTGCCTCTTAAAAGTAGTACTAGTGTCCAAGTAACTTTCTCAGTGTCAATTTTCACCATTTTTGAGAGGATGTCATCTACTGGAAGAAGATGAATTACTTCTGTAATTTCAAGGAAATTTTGTTGAGCCACAAATTCTTCAGCCTCTTCAGCCACAAATTCTTAGGCTGCTGAGAGAAGTTGTGGATGCGCCATCCCTGGAAGTGTTCAGGTTGGATGAGGCTTTGAGCATTCTGATCTAGAGAAAGATGTCCCTGCCTATGGCAGGGGGATTGGACTTAATGATCTTGAAAGGTCCCTTCCAACCCAAACCACTCCATGAACCTGATTCTGTGGCTCTTCTCTCTGTCAGGTTTCTAAGAAAAACATGTGAATAATTCTATTAATTTTCATCATAAAGCTATAGAATTCCACCTTGATTTTAAGCATTTTAAGGGAATTTTGAATTTTTAGTTTTCTTTTTTAATATGCTCTTCCTTCAAAGCCAGAGTTTAGAATCATGGTGACCACAGATATGCACAAGAAGTGCACAGTGTTGATTTCATGGTCTTTTCCATATAGAGCAACAAATTTTGCCCTGGAAAGGTCTAAGATGACAATAATTTCTGTAATCATTTTGATATAGAAATAAATTCCTTAGTTACTTACTAATTCTTTATTGTTAGTTTTTATTATTATTAGTTAGCCAAGAGCAGTTTGTCAGTTTTGGCAGATCTTGGATAAAATACTTGAAACAGAAAATTAGCTATTTTTACAGGAGACAAAAGAGACTATTAGAGGCAACTGACCTCAGTTTCCCAACTCCAGACGCTCTCCAGCAGTCAAGAAATGTTTCCGAGTCAATTTCCTTCTTAGCTTAATAGCAGCAATAGTTTTGGCCAATTAGCTACACAAATTTAAGATAAGAAAATTTACATCAGGGAATCGAGTTTATTGCTGTGCATTTTTATTCTCTTTAAGGTCTACGTAGCGATACATACCCCAAGTATTGTCAGTGACATTTTTGTCTCTAGTCGTGATTAAGAAAGTTGTGATTATCCTGTTAAAAACCCAGAATTTTTGATTTCAACTGAGGATTTTAATTACTCCTTTACAATGAATGTGATTACTCCACCAGAGTTCTATCACAACTGTTGTCGTGTTTCCTGGTAGAGAAACTTCTGTGCTGATTGTCTCTTTCCTTAGTATGTTCTGTGGTTTAGAAACCAACCTTTTCTCTACTCTGTAGAATCCAGAATATATCTCAGGCAAATTTGGCATAACTAAAAAAACCAACAAAACAAATTATAACATATTGGACAGTTAAAAAAAAAGTTTTTGGGGAAAAAAAAGATACTTTTTATGTAACAAATTTACACACAATTGCATTGCTATATGTTTATTAAAAATTGCTATTGCTTTGTTTATCTGCAGGCCCTATAAAAATGTAGACAGTACTGAATAGAGTTTGAATTTTTACCTTATTATTGAAGTTGCTCTTCCTCTTAAAAATTGTTGTCGTTTGTTACTTTCCATATGATTTTTCTTTCTTTTGCATTAATTTTCTTAGGACTGTCCCATTTTTTTAGATTTTCATTCCCAGTCTACCATGGAAATTGCCCATATTAGGTTATGGAATCTGTAATATTAGTATATAAATTTGTCCCTCCCCTTTCCCCTTTTCTTGCTTGTCCAGTGAGGATGTAAACCTATTTATACCACATCTGGTCGGGAATAAAAAGGATTCTTTTGAAATGAGAATCTCAGTGACTAACTGGATTTGCCTGGGTACTTTTGCAAACAGATGCAAAACCTTGTCATAGTAGTAATTCACTAGGCATTTACAAATTTGTTAGTCAATAAAAGCATTTCTAAATTTTTTTTGCTTCTATAGTTTGTCAAAGTGTAAGATTTACAGGTCATAAAGGATGTTATTCTTGTGTTGTGCTTTTTTTTCAGCTATTACTCAAAGATATTGAGTAGAATAGACCAGCAGTATTCTTGAATTTTTGTGTTGGGAAACACATTGAATAACATACACTACACAGGAATAACTGAGCTGTGTGCAATTTATTTTGCATTGCAGAAGTTGAAAGTTGTTCCATATTTTAAAATGAGTATTCTATCCCACACAGTTTAACTCTGTTGACACAATGATCAAAACTTGGAGAAAAAATTGATCAGAATGGATACTTGAAAATAGAAAAAATTCTAAGTTTAGTTCCAAAATTAGTTGACCTCACTTGACCAAAGGTCTCCTGTCAAGTTAATGAGAAATGGAACAAGAATTTCATATGTGCTATCATGCTATTTGCTTAACATTTAGGAAATCACACAGTTGAGATGCTAAATTGATATTCATTAGAATATTCAATGTGAATGGAGTTTGCCTGCCTGGATTATTGTGCTAGCATTTCTCATTTGTATTCTTGATTTATCTGATTTCTGTTTGTCCTTTACAGATTTACAGGTCTATTATTACAAAGTAAAGTGCCACCATCATTAATATCTGATTAGATGAAAATCAGACCCCTATGGCAATTAGAGTTATCCTAACTCTTGGACCAGATGATAAAACCAATATCATGATGACATAAACCAATACTATGCCTGTTTATAAAAGCTTTAAAACACCAGAACTAGATACCTGTAAAGTTACAATTAAATGTTAGTGGCTTTTACTGTTTAATGAAACGGAAGACATAATGCAGCTTTTAACTTCACGGATTGATATTCACAGGATTTTAAGTCCAGTACATTTCTTTTTTCTTAGCTACATAGTTCAATTCTTATTCCAAAAATCCACTCCTGTTTTCATTCTATTATCACCTTGATTGTTCAAACACACTACATTGCTTTAAATTTGAGCTTTTGCAATTAGCTTCATTGTATTCTTTTTCAATTAAGGTAGCTTCATTTATTGCTTAGGAGAAGCAATTACTTCTTCGAAGTAAGTGGAAAAATGACATTGAATTCCTTTAAGTTTACAGTTTATTCCATGAGATAAATTACTGCACTTCCTTAAAACTTAGTCTGAAAAAACCCTTCATTGAAATGCACTTAGATTTTTATGTAAGGCTCAAAATTCTTGTATTAAAACTGTGTTTGTTATGATCACATTGTAAGGTTGAAAAGCTTTGGCAAGTGTTGGATTTTCTGTTTTATCTGAGCAAAACCATTAAAAAATCTGTTCTGTGTGAAAGTCCAGAAACAGGGATGAAGTACAGCCTGAATTGTTTTGTTTTGATGAATCACAATTTGCAACATGTGAGAGGATTATAGAGGTTCTCTGTCCAGAACTATTTCTGTCACTTGGTGAGGAAACAATATATAGAAGCAGAAAAACAAGATGTTAATTTTTTCATTCATATCCTTACTGAACATTGCACAGGGGCATAAAAATATCCAAGATGAACTAATTTTGATTGCATTTTGTAAGTATTTTATAAGAAATATATATGTACCAAACGGAAGAGTTTTTAGTGGTTGTGTCCCTTTGCTATCTTCACTATTAATATCAGTCATATGTAATCTGGGAATAATAGGAGTCTTACTAAATTTTAAGTTGTTACATTTATTCAAATTCAAAGTAGTTTCTTTCCCTTCAAGGAAGAAAAGCAGATAATAACTGTCACAGAAGATCCACTAACCTCCACTGATCCCATAGCATAACATTTGATTGGTTATCATCTGTTCCCTATCTCCTCAAATTTGTTTATGTCATACTGCTTTGATTGAGCTTATTTCTTTTTTCAAAGATTATCAGATCTCTGCTCTTCTGTGCTTAAAGACCTTACATCAGTAGCCACTGTTTCTCTAAAAATACCTAGTGGTATTCCTCTGTGTCTTCATGTTACAGGCATATTTCCTACAGCAATACTTATCATCAGTAGTTTTTTAAATATTGAAAGGTTATAACAGCAGTAAGGATCACCATGACAAAAGGATACATAACAGATAGTCTTGGCAGAGTTACTGTTGGTAAGCTCTTTTGAAAAAAGATGGTACCTAAAATAACTATACTTCCTGAATATATCCTAGAAATTAGATGAAGATAACACTAAGAAAAATACAGTGTTACCAGTGTGAAACATTTAAAAATCATGAGTGCGCTCTAAAATTATTTTAATCTTGAAATTTAGTGTATTATGTATAGGTGTGTGTGGTATACTATATACATATATATTTGTATTTGTGTGTCTGAGAGGTACAGACTATCTTTAGCTTATGGAAATTTCAATTTGCCTTCTGCTGTTGAGAAGAAGAGGTACACTTGAAACATGCTGGCAAGTATTTTTAAAGAAAAGCTAATTTTGGTAACATTATGGTTCCAAGGGTCTAGTCTTAGCACAAATACCACTATGTTTACCAATAGTGCTAACATTGCTACATGAATGAGAGATTATCTTAGTTCTGTGAAGATCAGAGTTTATTTGAATGTTCTCTAGAAAAATCTGCATTATGTATCATTATTCTGAAGTTGTGAGTGGGCAGAAAAACCTTAACAATTAGTAAACTTATTTCTGTGAGATGAATTCATATACCTCTGCTCCAGTGGTACACTGAAATACTAATTTAATTTTCCTGCAACAGAAAGGTTTTATACACATCAGAGAACTTTTTGTTCGGGGAAGTTGGCTTTTGGAATGAGAGAAAGATGAGAATTCTTTTCAGCCAGAGGCTAGAGAGGTACCCCTGGTGCATAGTGGATAAAGTCATTGACATATCTTGCAGCCGTCTTGTCACATTCTCCTAGCAGATGGCGTGTTCTGCTCTGCGTCAGATAAGCCCCTGTGGGCTATTTATAGAAAATGTGTAGGATCTTTCTGTTGTTATGTCTTTCACATGCCCTCCTAATTCTGGTAAGCTGCATCATGGGCGTAGACTGCTAATGGTGAGCAAATAAGGTGGATGAGTGGCTGTTCATCCCCAGTGGGACAGGCATGGCACACTTTCCCTGTAGTTTTGTGGGGCCCCTGCCCTTAATTCTTTCCATTGCTGAACCTGGCCCTTCCTTTAATGCACCTTTGCAGAAAGTTGTGCTTACCCATTCTTCAGTGTTTTATGGGTACAGCTGTGCATGCTGTTGGCCACTGGTGAGGTGCATACTGCTGACTTACTCACCTGGGAGATGTGATCCTGCAACCAGAGTGTCAGAGTCTCTTTGAATCTCTCTAATTTACAGGACAATGTACTCTGTGATTTAGGCTTTATTTTATGAGCTCATTAAGAAATACAACAAGAGCAAACAATGGCTCAATTCCCTTTGCCCAGACTAGTCTCTCTCATGAATTCACTTACCACTTAATTCATGGGGTTTCATAACTTATAACCCATAGCTCTTAATTCATCCACGTGTGAGGAAAAATTTGTTACCTAGCCAACACTGAGAGTGCTGATTCATCCTCCTTTGTTACAATGCAGGCGCCTCCTCACACTGGGAGGCTGGAAATATTCAGCAGTCCAGCTGCTGTTAGATCCACTTCTTAAAAAAACTTTTTTGAGTAAGTTGATATTTCGTACCTTGCAGCTTTGGAATTCGGTCTATACCATTTCTGTAAATTAGTAGATTCTGAGGAAACTGCCAGACAATAAATATGCAAAAATGGTGGCTGCAGGTGACAGCAATCTGCAGGTGATAATGGCTGCATTATGGCTTTTTAGCTCTATCAGGGCACCTGTCCTGCCTGCATGGTACTCTCAGTTTGACCTAATGGCACTGCTTCCAGCATATGTCAGCATGAGCTGCGTTAGCCAAAATCTGAGCAGTGGCTGAGTGAACAGTCACTTGGCCGTAGTTCCTTTTTTACTGATGTAAATGAAACAAAGAAATCCAGTTTCTCCAGCTCTTTGAAGTTAGGTATCTACTGTCATTTCAGACCCTCTGGATTAGCAAAGAATCCACACATGAGAGGTGACACAATTTATGGGGAATCAATTTTCTGATTGTCATTGTAAAATGATTTTACAGTACAGTTTTAGTTAGTTTTAGTTTCTTCCTCCTAAAAAAGTGCTTTTAATTTTTCTTTACCCTTGATCTCACTGACTAAAACACTTAAATATGAGCTTATGTTTAAGCATACAGTTAATTACTGCAGAAAATTAATACATGTTTCAGAAACACTGCTAGATTTTGTGGCTAGCAGTAGGAATCACATAAACACTAGAGGGAGAATTTAGTATGTGATTTTATTATTACTCAGTCACTCCCCATATCCCTCCATCTGTTTTTGAGTATCTGAACTTAACTCCTGTGTATTAGATAATGTACCCTATACTTAAGACATGTGACTGTAGAGCTTATATGGGATATATCATAGAACTAAGATATATGGCTGTTGAGTTGTCTAGATTTCTTTAGGTATGCTTTTAAAATGATCTGTTTTTCATATTTGATAGTTTTATTTTATTGCAAATAAAAATATTTTGTCGAAATGTTAGTGTACTGCATCTTTTCAGTTAGATTGATATGAAGTTTAAAATATTTTTGCTACCAATATGGAATTCGATTTAATTTTTTAATCTCATAAGATTGCATTAAGTCAAAATATCTCGCACATAGATAAAAGACAAGAATAAATAATTAAATAAAAATACCTTTATGATTAGCAGCACACTTTAAGTGATGGCAACACTTTAAGTGATGGTAAAAGTACAGTTACGATTCACATAATTGAAAAGTTTACTAAATGTTAGGACTACTGAAGGAATACAGTTAAATGTAAAAATGGGAAGTTCAGATACATATGCATATGTGTTTATATAAAATAATTGTTGGGATCAATGAAACAGTGAATGAAAATATTTGAATTTTTATTCTATGCAATTTTACATAATTAGGTTAATAAGGGCTTTATCTATAAAAGTGTAAAGAGGTGTGGATGACAATATTTTGAGAAAGATCAAATTATCATCATATGTATAAGGGATTAAGATCTTTTTATTTCACAGCTATTCAATTTGCATAATTCTATAGCTTTTAAAATGTTCTTTGTTCTCAGCATTAGTTTGTAATGTTCTTGTACTATGGTTAGGAGATAATAATTAAGGAAGCTTATTCAGAGTTCACTGCTTTGTCAGAGAATTGTGGCTTCTGTTCTATTAGAGAGGTTTGGGAGTGCTTAGCTAAACAAATCATAAGTAGCTCATAGCACTTGTTTGAAATAAAGCACCTTACCACTGTAATTACAGTATGTAAGATGTTAGTGTGATCATGGCTAAGAGAAAAGAAAGAGAATGTGTGTTTTAACAGTAGTTAGAAGAAAAGGCAGATTTCTATTTTTTATTACTTATTCACTGCAATGTAGTTAAGTACCAGCTTGATTTTTCTCTCTTCATCCTTTTATAATTAAACCTCTTGTCATTTGTTAGTGGTGGTAATAAGGATATTGTTAATTTACATGGAGTCCTGAGAAAAGAATATTTTGCATTAAAACCTTATCCTGATTTTCACTGTGAAACTTAACATTTGTCCTTTACCAGTCATAATTTTTAAAAATTATTCAAAGAAGAAACACCAAATATTTTTCATTTGTGGGAAAATTGCTGTGTTAGCAAATATAGACAAATATAGATGCAGATATTTTATACCAGAAATAGAGTGTACGCGTTGGTTTTGAGTAGGGATCTATTTTCTTTCAATTGCATCTTATTTTTAAGCAGTGTTACTTACATGCATACAAAACCCAGTCAGTACGTCCATATTGATTGGACTGAATATTCATCCTGTCATGGCATTAGTAGTGCAGTCCCACAGGATCAGCACACACAGGTTCAAGAATCTCAGGAAGCAGGACTCTGAAACAAATCCATCAGGTAGACCTTACGATAGAATACTCAGTGTTTCATCCACACTTTGGGCCCTGAGTGGATCAGTGTCCTTAACTACTGTTACTGATCTGAGCAATCAAAATGCTCTTCTTACTCAAGGCCAAGTTTTGGTCCATTTGTGTTTTTTTCCACAAAGATAATTTTGACAATAATGCTAGAATTTATAAATCCAGAGTGTTGAAAGTCCACTGACAGCAATAAAGTACAGTATGAAAAGCAACAAAATGGCAACATTATAATTAATGAGCTGAGGTAAGAAAATTTGGGTTTCTGCTTTTTCTGCTGTAGGATTTCACATTTCTAGACCATTTATCTCTGGAGAATACCACAGCTATGCAAGAGAGAGCTCGGTTTCCATTCCAAAAGTCAGAATTTTTTTTCTTTAGACCTTGGAGGAGACCACTTCCCCTACAAACTTTTGAAAATTTATTTTCTCTGATTAATAATAGATATTTTTAGTAACACTCATACTGCTCCTTTTAATGATTAATGTGAAGAAAATCAGTATTTATTGATGATTGCCATTATGTGATATGTTAGATACTTTCTTCTCTTTAAATATTGTAAGAAATTATTGGAGTTACAGCTGTGATTATACGATTCACACAGAGATTTCTAAAGACATTCTTTCCTTATGTGTGCACTATTGTACAGCTGAGCAACATGAAGCTTTGTTAATTTTAGCGTAATCTGAAACAGTTTCTGCCAAGGTTTACCACTGCTTGTTCTGACAGTTAGAATGTGCTTCCTGCTTATCAAAGACGCCTTCAGAAATATTACTATCCTCCATATAAACAGCTTTATTAAAATAAATTTAGCCAGGCTGAGAAATTGCTGGAATTAAATTTATGAATACCCTTATTTCACCTCCCCTGTGCATGTGTATTAGAGCAGTTTTTAAATACAATCCCTCTTTTTTTCTTTTTTTTTTTCTTTTTTAACAGGTGCACAATGCTATTTATGTATGAAATTATAATGATTATTTCAGGAAAAAGTGTTCATTATTCAGTTTTTGCTTTCCTTCACTACTTACACTGTGTCAAAACATCATATTTATTGTTTATTATGTAAAGAATGCTCTGAATACAAAATGGTTAATTCCCTAATAGGAGAAGTGTGGCTGTTGTCATGCAAGTTCTGGAGTACTTCATGAACACTAATAACTCTGTAATAACCATAAACATTAATAAACTCATTACTTTCAAGGCTAAGGGATAGTCTATTTGACAAGTAAAGAACAGAGAAACAGGGAAATTAAATGCAAAACCATACTCCAAATTTAGTTAATGAAACTGAACTGTATAGCATTTGCCTTTTTACATTACCTAACTTCATATATGGCTTTATTTTTTCACAGCAAACCTTCTGTTGACACTAGTTGCTCTCGTATTGCATGGCAGTTTCCCAGAAATTAAAACTCCAGGTTCCAAATGCACTGTATGTGCCCTGAACATAGGAAGTAATAAAAGAAATAGTAGTACTTAATAAATCTTTACTACTACAAATTGTTTCAATGAGGAGATGACTGTAGAGCTCAGTGGTAATCATTTTCCCACTCATGGGCACCTGCTGATAAAACTTACAATATATCACTAATCATTCATTTGTGCAGGTAGGCAACGCTGTGAAAGAGTTGAAATGTTTTTTGTAAAAGATTTGGAAATGCTCCCTAGTGGGCAGGCACCAGGACTTTATTACATTTCCTTTCTTCAATACATTTGTGTCTTGCACATGATTTGGGCTAACATTAAGTGTTCTTCATCTTCAAGCATCACATGTAGATAGTCCAGTTCTCAAAAGCCAGTAATTCAGTGCTGATACTTGAGGACTCTCAAAATTGAAAACAGTTGGCAGTTAAGACTGTGTGCAATGGAGTTTCTGCTTTCTCCTGGAAAACACAGAAATTTGCTCAGGAGTCTTGGGACAATTTGAGCAGCTCAGGTTTGACCTTGCCAGTCTTTTGAAACTGTTTGGGAAATTATTTTAGAAATCTTGCTGTGACCAGGGTATTATTTTTTTTCCCTGTACCCTATGTTGCATTATATTTACTGGAAAGAAATCACTACACTTCAGCTTTTTTTAAGTAGAAACTCTCTCTGTATATTAAATTTTGAGCTAAGAATATGATTTGAATTAAAATATTGAACCTTATTTTCTTTCTTTGATTAGCAATGAAACATTCTATTTCATCTATGAGTGGGAGGTTACATTAAAAATATGGTGATTTTTGGGTTTTGTGTTGCCATGTAAGTGACTTTATCACTATGTCCCTTTAATTACTTCAATCAGAATATAGGACTCTAAAGAATTTTCTTACACTTGTTTTAGAAAATTCTCGCTATAAATGCCGGTAGAATGTACAGTACATAAAAGTCTACCTCAGGAAGGCAATGAATAATACTTATCCATCCTGAAATTCAAAACTTAAAAAAAATAAATCATGTGCTGTGTGTATTTTAGCAAGGATATTATGCATGTTTTAGTCATTAGAGAACCACTGGGGCATTTGAGCTTAATTTCCTTCTCTTCACTGATGCAACTATTAAAACATTTTAAAAAATACCACAGGCTCTTCAGTCATGGTTGTGGGTGTCCTTTATTCCTGCTCAAGCTATTTCTTCATCTGACTTACATAGAGTGGTTGCCCTAGATCAGTTCTGTTCTACTTCTAACTACTTCTAGTGATATGAAGAGATGTCAGGTGAGAACTGGAAGATCAATCAGCTGCTTAATGGTGCTTAATTTTTATAATTTTCATTTTGTTGTAAAAATTCCTTAACATCTGCATTGCTCTGAAAGTATATATTCATGCTAGAATTTGTGAAGTATAGATGTTACATTGAAATAAATCATATTCCTGATACGTTTCTGGTAGCTCAAATTCCGTCCAGATGCCTGCAGAAAATTATGTGGTAGAAACCAAAGCAGGTTTGGTTTTTTGTTTTTTGGTTTTTTTTTCTTTTTAATTCACAGTTAAGTACTCATTTTCATGCTACTGCATTAGGTAAACAGAGTAAAAAAGTGTTGTGTATGGTTTTGAAACCTGAGATTCTGAAACATAAAGCCCATGCCAACAGAAAGCAGAAAAATTTTAGAACTGAATTCACACTTCTGAACAGGTGGATTATTTCAGATACTGTGTCAAAAGCATATAATTTATGGTGAATAAACCTTTTAATTTAATAGCACAAAGAAAATTCAAACAAAAAAATGATTATTCTAAAGAGTCTGAAACTATTACAAGTATTCTTATGTGTGTAATATAAATATGTTTTAAAATATTTTAGTTTACTTAGCCAAATGTGCCAACTTCATTTACGTTCATTTTTGTGTTAATTTTGTGGTTTCTTGAAAAGTTACAGTATCAAGACATAGTATGCATTCATCATTTAAGTAATTTATAGTGCCATATTTATAATTTGCTGTGTAACATCATAATGCAAATCATTACAAAACTCTGGTGGATAATTTATAGATAATATTTTGGTTTTTGTGACACAAGTTAAAAAACACAAGAAAAGTTAAAATAATATCAAAGCTTCAAGTCAAGCACTCCAAAATTAGAAAGTACTAAAACCGAAGCTGTTGTAGCCTCTGTGGTTCAGCTTTTTTACATGTTTCTGTGTTGGGAAATATCTATCCCTATAGGAAATTCTCTACTTAGTGAAAAGTGCAGGTTTGAGAGGGACATGGAGACCACAAAAAATCTAGTGAGAGCTGCCACCCATAGCAGCCTGAGGTCATCTTGACAGCTGAGGCTGTGACTGAGCATTTCAGTGCTGAAGAAAAGAGAGCAGCTTGATTAACTCCGGGCGATGGCGGAGTCACCATCCCTGGAGGTGTTCAAGAAATGACTGGACATGACATCTGGTTCTGTGATTCAGTTGCCAAGGTTGAATTAGATGATCTTGGAGGTCTTCTCCAATCTCAGTAATTCTATGGTTCTGTGATAGGACAAGGATGAATGGCTTTAACCTGAAAGAAATTTAGAATTAGAAAGGTTTGAATTAGGAAGAAATTCTAAACTGTCAGGGTGGTGAGGCAGTGGATCAAGTTGCTCAGAAAAGTGGATGCTCAATACCTGGAAGTGTTCAAAGCCAGGCTGGAGAGGCATTGAACCACCTGGTTTAGTGAAGGTGTCCCTGCCCATAGCAGGTAGGTTGGGACTAGAGGATCTTCAAGGTCCCCTCCAGCACAAACCATCTACAATTCTTTGATTCTTTGATTGAGAATATAAGAAAGTATAAGACATATTATGATGAGTTACATTATGAAAAACTGAGCCTATCAGTTAGGCCTCTAGGAGTTCAGAGGCATTCCTTTGTCATTAGTTCATAGAGTTAAACTTTCTCTAATCTTGTGTGAGCTGTCTTATCTGTCTCAGATACCTAGACTGAACTTTGGTTAAAAGTTACATAACTTCTGTTATTTCTGCATAAATTTCTTTCCTGATTGAACTCTGGGGTATCCGAGCAAAACTTCTCAGTTTTTCCTCTTCACACTAATCAGAACATTTATTTCTGCAGTATGTATGCACCTAGAGTGTACTCAGAGGGTATATGCCAGTCACACCCCCTCAGTTTTTCTACTCGCCATCTGTATCTGGGGAGTTGAGCCTTCTGCCTGGAACCTTACTTGTGTTACTTAAGCCTGTGTGGTATTTTTCTCAAAAGCCATCATACCTTTAGCAACACATGTCAGCTTCAACATTGGCTAAAACTCTGTGCAACCTGCTGAAGGCAAAAAGTTGCATACAGGGTACTTATCAAGGCAGTACATACGTGGCCACAGTTTCTGCTGTAGCATGCAGGCATGTATGGATAAGGGGCTCCAGGTTGCAGAACAGGGTCAGAGTCTAGAGCCAGTAATTTGCAAGCCACTTAGTTTCTTTGGAAAATTTTTTCTGCTTGAAATTATCATCTTTCCTTTCATAAATGAGCATCTTCAAGAACATCTTGTATCCAGATGTCTGTTTGGCATTTGCTATGAAAATAATATAGTTACAGATTATCTAGTGTGCCAAACTACTTCTGGCTGTTTTGAATAAATTTATTATTTATTTATGTAGAATTCTCAGTTTCTATTGTTTTGAGTCACTATGTAAAAACAAATTTCTTAACGCTGAAACAAGCACATATGCATCCATCTATACACACATATATATACACACGTATGTGTGAAAATACAAAAGTGTTTGCAATTAAACTGGAAAACCAATAAAATGAATTCTCAAGTTCTGCACTGTGGTTATAGAGCACAATTTCATTTCAGACTGAGTGAATGTATATTTGCAACTTAAAATCAATGCTAAGATATTATAGCTATTTTTAATACTATTCAGTGGGGAAAATAATGTGGATCTTATCCAGCTTCATAAACCTAAAATAATTTTAAACCTTAATACATTTCTAAAAGATGATGCTTTGAATATATATGCACATAGATTCATATTGCTAGCCCATTTTAATATGCCTATGCTAGTACCAAGGTTTTAGGAGTTTTTACTTTTGGATGTGACACAGAACAGTAACTTCCCTTTAAGACTGGTGTAACTACTTATGGAATCAATTATGCTACTTAATTTAGCTGCTTGATAATATGTACAAAGAAAATGCGTTTATTATATTATGTCTAAGAAAATAAAGGAAACCTACTGAATCATTTAAGTCATGAAACTGAAGACGGAACACACAGAATTTCTGAAGAAGTATTGTCTCAAATACATAGTTTCCCATTATTTAAATCCCTGATTAACCACTTTAATTTCTGAATTCTATGTATTAAGCATGGTTACACCCATTTTTTGTGTGCTGTGTATGCTGGGTGAATATATTACCCTAGCAGGGAGCAATGAATTCTGTAGAACCACATCTTTGGTCTTGAAGTATAAATGTAGTTATTTCTTCTACCTGATATGAATTCAGATCTTCAACAGATCTTCCAGGCTCATGCTTTTGGATATATGCTGATCTCACAATAGAAGTTTTCTTTTGTTTCACAGAAGTTGTATTTTGCCATCAAAGAGCATAATTTTAGTGAAAGAGCAGCTTTGCTCTTTGCTCAGAGCATTTACTTTAGAAAGTCTGTTGACATAACTTCATTGTGAAGTTATGACATGCATTATTATGCATTATTTCATTCTTCTGAAATGTTTTACAGAACTTTTATACAGATGTTTGCCAGAAAGTATTTTTCTGTGAAAATAATATACTTTATTTGTACCTTAGACAAAATGTCAAACTGAAAGTAGGGCCAACATAATGATTATCTTTTTATACTTTAGAAAACTGTTTTATATCCACATCAAGCTTTTCAAAGACAGTCAACAGGAATTCAAAGCCCCTGAATCAAAATAGTAACCAAAAGTGAAGCAATTCGTTATTTATCCAGCTGTACTGAAGATTCTCCAGTTCAAAACTAGTAGCATTGAACAGTTTAAATTTCTGAATGTCTTTAAGTTTGTGAAGAGGGTGATCATCAGCCAACTTCATTAACAAGAATATAAACAAAGTGTGATTTATATGTGAATACCTCAGCTTAAGTTTATGATTCAGTTTTCTTAGTTTATTACACTCCCTGTAACTGAGTCTTTTCTGTGGTAATTGTAATACTGGTCATTGTTCCTTTCAGAATCAATGGTCATTCTAAGAAATAAAATTAATAAAGTTATAGCAGTTTCATATAATGGTTCATAAAACTTGATCTTACAGTCAAAAAGAAGCTTTTGCACAAGGACAAGTAGGTTAAATAAATTCTGAACAAAAGGAGATTGTTTCCTATGGTGTTAACATAATTTCGCACTCAAATGCAGAATCTACCAAAAGGCGTTCTATTTAACTGGACTTGAACAGGATGTTGAGTAACTTAGAGTAATTAAGACTCCCAAAGTAATTTACAATAAAATACATAATTCAACAGTATTGGGCAGTCTTTACTTAGGTCTCCTTTGTGCTTCAGTCTCTTATATATATGATATCTTTTAGCTTGAGTGGTCTTCTACTTGGTCTTTGTACATCTCTGTTAGGCTTATCTGATACTGTCTATTTCACTTCCTTTCCCATGACCTCTTCTGTATGTATCTGAGTTCTTTTCGCTTTCTTTCTGCACTAAATTTTAAGTCTTTAATTGCCTACACCATCCACTAATCTGTTACAGTAGGGATGCCAGCACAGCCCACTCTTGACAACAAATGCTAAGACAAGGATGTGGGTGTGAAGGGGAACACCCGAAACTGTCTGAGGAGGTGTTTGCTTAAATGCTAACCGGGAAACTCTGAAGAGATTTCTGAAATAAAGGAGTCAGCTTTAAAAGAAATATGTAAAAAGAAAGCCTTTGGCATGCAGGGAGATACCTCGCAGTGGAACAGTGGCAGCTGAACCTCCTTCCTGCTGCAAGTCTTCCATCATGGCACTGTGAGATGAAACAAGTAGGGACTCACACCTCGGGTGTGTGTGTGTATCCTCCCTTGGTGCTTTCACACTGAAATGTGCATTAGCAGCCTGTGCGGAGGGGCACAGCTTCACACCAAGCTAAAGCTCCTCTCTCTCTCACACAGGGTGTGGGTCCACTGGCTAACCTGCCCTCCCAGGGGAGACTGTTGTGCTTGTAAGCCATATGCTCTCTGTGTTCCCATAATTCTGTCAGTGTGAGTGCCCTTAGAACTTTGTGGGATTGGGTACAGAGGGGTTTTAGAAATTAAGAGGTATTTATTAACATTTTGTGTCTGCTATTGTACTTTGTCTGTTTTAGTTAACAATGAATGCAAAATTCATTGATTGTTAGTTCATTATTTCTCATTAATAAATTAGAAAGCTGATTAAATCCTGTTTTGAGCTGTGTAAATTGAACAGTTTTTTCCTGAAAAGTTACCAATTTTTTGCATCCAAATTACATCCTAAAAGCTGTTGCAATACAATTTGCAGAGTTTTCGTGACTCAAAGTGAGATTTACATGTGAAACCCAGTGATTTTAGTCTAATTACAGGTCTTAACAATCTAAAAAGAGAAGTATTAGCCCATTCACAAAGATTCTAGATTCTTATAATACAAATTATTCAATTTTTACAGCTTATTTCTGGTAATGCCATTTTAAACTATTTTCTGGTATCTATCCAGCATCTCTGTGTTATGCTCAGGCTTCCACTGCTTTTCTTGGTCCTGAGGCTGGTGGCTTGGAGGGTCGGGGAGAGTCAAGGAGAGACTTGATTATAGGAGTAATTAGAATTTTATAACTTTAATTGTGATTGTTTTGGAAACTTCAGCTGTTCATGTAACACAAAACCTGTGGCTTGTTACAAGGGATGGTGGCACTATATTTACTGTGAAGAAACTAAACAGAGATCTAATATTGTCTTACAACATTCTCTTCATCTTGTCATCACTTTGTAATAGTGAGGTGGACCTTCAGGAGGTATTGTTATCTTTTGTGTCCAAACTTTTAAATTTAAGTTTACGCTGGGTTTTTTTGTTTGTTTTGTTGTTTTTTTTTTTTTTTTGCCCTGGCAGAAGTTTTATCCATGTAGCATTTGTGTAACCAACTTTTTTTTTTTTGGTTGTTTTCTTCTTGTTGTCAGAAAGGTTTCTGATAGTGATAGAATCAGCATTAATGGAGTCTAGTCAGATAACCTGATTGTAAACATCTTGTTTCAACAAGCAATGCTTCTGTTTTTAAATGCCTTGTCCTGTAAATTGATATTATCAAATGAGGATTCAGTTTCATCCTTAAATTTGATAGTCCATATTTTTCAGCATTGTTAAAATAATTTTGATATCATTTCCACAAAACTGTTAGATTGAAATGTAGGATAAATTCATGCTTTCTTGTAAAAAAGGAAAACTAATAAATATGAAAGCTGTGGTCATGTTATTAATATATCCAGTGAAAGACAGGTCTTTTTACAGTAGCTACATAGTATTCTCCAAAAATGCTGTGTCTGGATAGTCAGAATAATAATTGTTAGCAATCTGATTCTTCTGAAGACATAGGTAGTACCATGTCAATATCAGTCCCTGTGTGCAACTGTTCCTAGAGTATATGGTGCTTCAGCAAAACTGTCTTTTCTGTTTCTTTATTATACTATGGCATTTTCAATACTTACATTCATTATGGGTATTACTTTTTCATTTTATGTTATCTTGTCTGCTTTCCTTCACTTAGTTGTAGACTATCAGACTACTTTATAATTCATGTCCCAGCAAAATTAAGTAAAATATACCTATATATTTTCAAATTGTTATTTCAGCAGCTGAACTTGCTTTCATCAGAAAATAAAAATATTTGAACACTTTCAAAGAGGTACTATAGTTTCAGAGGATTTGGGCAGTGCCAGAGTCTTCAGCAGCTCTCATGTTCTCTACCTTACTGTCTATTCCTGTACTCCTGTGTTGGACACACTTCTAGTTTTACTTCAGCTTCTTGTATCAGGGAATATTTTGCGTGCTATTTAATGCTAAATCTAGGGTGGACAGTACATTAAAGTTGAGTTTTTACTGCAGTAGCAGGTGGTTAGGAAAGAAAAGTAAGGTGTACTTATGAATGGGGTTTCTGCGACCCAAGGGCAGGACCTGGTGCTTGGCCTTGTTGGCCTTGTTCCATTGGTTCAGCCTCCATTGGTTCCATTGGTTCATTGTCCAGATCCCTCTTTAGAGCCTTTCTACCCTCCAGCAGATCAACACTCCCACCCAGCTTGGTGTTGTCTGCGAATTTTCTTGAGGGTGTGCTTGATCCCTGCGTCCAGTTCATTGACAAAGACATTAAACAGGGCTGAGCCCTGGGGGACACCACTAATGACCAGATGGCAGCTAGATTCAGCACCATTCACCAGCACTTTCTGGATCCAGCCATCCAGCCAGTCTTTAATGTATGTCTCTTTTGATTTTTGCTGAACATACTAGCAAATAATGAAATAATACTCAGGTCTTCCAATTGCTTTCAGAAAGTAACAATTTAGATGAGTGAATTCTCTAGGGAAAAAATACTTCCTTGACTGATTCAGCAAGACTCATGTTATAGTTGAATCCTAAATCTTTTTGACAGAAGATATTCCACCATTTAGTACCTTTTTTATTTCCTACTTAAGGACTGCTGAACTAAATATTGCTCAAAGTACTAATAAAGCTGTAATAGAAAATGTGTTATGTATTTATTTATGACAAACATGTTAATTTGCAGTTTGTATAACCTGGAATTGCAGCCAATTCCTTTATTTCTTAAAAATTAGAAAGTTAGTAACAATTACCAGGGCTGATAGACAAATAGGTAACCATAGAGTGAACGACTATAACAGTCAGATTACTCCATTTATTAACTTAATATAACAATGTAATCAACAAATTTTCCAAATGTAACATCCAGTAATTAAATTAGATCTTTTTTTATAACATAGTTAAGTCTTCATTGGTGCATCATACATTTACTCTGAAGTGATGTCAGCAGTAGCTGAAGTAATTTAATTTTTTTAAAATAAAGTATTGATTATTAATTTTTGTGTAGATATACAAATCATGTAGTTAAAAAAGTTTGAGTAACTGTGTATGCAGTTGGTTTTTCTACACTTTGCTTTAGAGCTACTGTACATACGCTATGGCTGAGGTAACTCTAATCTCCCATCATATTTCTTTTCTGATTAGTCTAAGCATGATAGGCTATAGTTATCTATAATACAGCGTCAGATCAAATGGACATGGTATTCAACTCAAATAACAAAATAAATATTCTACTAATACATCTACTCAACCTGGACAGAGATAGGTATCAAGTATAAATATTTTTTATCTTTGTAATTCAGATATGATCTTAATGGGTTTGTGTGTGTGTGTAAGTTGCTCAGCTTTCTTTGACTTACCTTTCACAACATTTAATTTCCTCTATTTCACTCTCACCAGTGAGCTTACATGGGGAGAAGCTGTCGCTTAAAGGCAATGCCTACATAGACATTTTCAACTTCACTTGTCTAATTTTTCAGGCAGAAAGAAGTCCATTCTGCTTGTGCACTGAGCCATGAAACCAGATGGCTGCAATTAACCCAGCAATGAAATGAAGTATGATATCTTGGGCTCTGCAATGTGATAACACTCTGTGGTTTCCTTTGGCACAGCGTATGAATGAATACACTAGAAAAACTGTGTAAACATTCCCTTGGATGAACTGTGTTGTAAGATACTTAAATCCTTCACATCGGCTGACCATGCAGAACTCAAAAGTTCACTGAAGGGAAAAAAGGGGTTGTGTAGGACTCTGTAATTGAAAACTTACCTAGGCATTCTGGAAGCCAAGCGTGGTGAACTGAACCAAACTGAAAAAAAGAGGGACAAGTTGTCTAGATGCCTATAATCCATCTGCTTATGGGAAAGAAGTAATAGGTGAATGGTAAAACAAATAAATTTCCCCTAAATTTTCTAGTACAAGCCTCTCTATTTTGCTACTTGTTGTTTATATTCAGGATTTTGAAATAAATCCTACATCGGTGCTCTCTACTGAAGGCAGTCATCATTTAGGGTCTGATTCTTTTTAGGGGCTATCCAAGCATTAAGTATCGCATAATGTGATTATGGGGTTTGGTTTTTGGTTTCAATTTGAAATGAAAAGGTTAACTTTGTCATTTACCAACTTTCATTAGTTTTATGTTAAAAAGGTTTCTATCAGTAAGTAAATGAGGATAAACATTAAATATGTGACTCCTCTGTGCCCTCTTTTGGTAGGAAAAATTGCTTTCATGAAGGCAATAATTTATTTTAAAAAATGCATCTGGGGTTTAGGTTTTAATTATCAATCAGGGGGAAAAAAAAATCTAATAAAAGTACCACACCCAAAAACTGTCTTTTCTGGGTACAGTTCTGAGGTGTTTACTAAAAAGCTTCTGTTAGAGATCAAACAAGTTTGATTTTTTTTTTTTTTATAGAGGGTGCATTTGGATCTCTAATTACTTACCTCTCCAGATTTATGTTCCTAAGACTACAAAAAACATGGAAGTTTTTTGTTCTTTTTCTATATAAGCAATTAAATAAAGCCTCAGTTGATTACAGTTTATAAATTGACCACATGCCAATTATACTGGAGGTTTACAAAAGGTAATGAATAGCTCATTGACTGTGTCTGTTTACTGTGCACTCTGCATCGATTTCTGGTTTGTTATAACATTTCACACATCAGCACTGGAACCACTAGACCTACCATTCTCAGAGGGACCTGAGAGTGCTATGGGTCAATACCTGAACCATATACTGTACATACTCTACTTAGTTCAAATTAATCACTATGGGCCAATTTCAGTCCTAGCATAAGTGGGTAGAACAGCAGGCCTTGTTTTTGATTGAACTTTATTGACGTACTAGTACATCTTCTTAGAAATTAGTATCATATTTTACTAGAATTTCTAAAAAAATTGAAGTTGTTTTTTTGTATTCCTTACATTCTAGTATTTGATAGGGTTTTCTTTTCAATCAATAATTGATCATTTCAAGTTTACTTGTGGATTGGAGTGTTCAAATTTTGATGTACTGAAACCTTCCTGGAGGCTTACGCTTTCTGCTTATCAAACAATTTAGCCTTCCCATACAGGGTCAGCAATAAACATGATATTCTAGGCAGTCCTTAAACCACCCTATCATATGGCTGATCTGTAAAATATTTTTCTGCTCATGAGAGTATTTATTAACCTTTATGTTTAGTCCTGGAAAAAAAAAAATTGAGCATTTGTATGAGAATTAAAGTGTGTCATAGACAAGAGAGTATAATGTAAGAATAAAAGAAATATATAACTAAGTTCATGTTTCTTCTAGCTAGGTTTTGTATGTTTTATCTCAGACAGTTGCCAAAAATGCAGCCACTTAACAAATACCTTATTGAGAATGGAATTACTTTCTTTGTGGTGTCCCCTTCCACTTCCAGCAACATCAGTGAGAGATTGCCAGAGCTGGAAATTTATCTGCACCATACCTTGTAGTTCGTAATTTCCAACCAGAATGTCAAGATTTTTAGTTTTGAGAGATTATCCAGTAAAAGGGCTGATGTAACTGAAAAAGTACATCACCACAACCAAGACTGGCAGGATCAAAGTCACATGGATAATTGCTCTGAAATAACAATATTTGTGTCTGGCTCATCCACCCTCAAGTGATGAGAATCTTAGAGTTCTTGTAAAGTTCACTTCCTGTAGTTATTCAAAATACTCATCCTACATTTGATTTTTAACACTTACAGTTAAGTATAGACATTAACCATTAGCTCAATATTCATCTCTCTTCTCATTATTTTTCCACTTGCTACCTTGACTTTACTTACAACATCCACTAAGTGTAGGCTAAGCTACATCAATCTAATCATGTAACCATAACAAAGACTACAACATTTGATAGTCAGGTGTTCATGGGCAACATCAAACTTCCCTTATTTATATCTGATAAATTTTTACATAGATATTTTAAACCCCTGTGTAGTCTCTCGCTAGTACAGATATTCTGCAAGATAAGTTTTAGACTTTAAAATCATGAATTTCCATACAGTTAGGCTTTTAAAGCTGTTTATTCTTAAATTCATAACATATTGTGGCAGTTTTGCAAAAGTCTCTAACTCACTGCTTGCTTTTAATATTTCTCAACTTCATGCTGTGCTCTTGTTTTATTAAATGGTAATAGTTTCATTTTCCTCTTCCTGCCCATACTATTTATCTGGTATGTTTCTCATGCTGGGAGTATTTAGCCTAGAGAAGAGATGGTTCAGGGGGTGTCTCATTGGTGTATGTAAGTACCTGAAAGGAAGTGTTCAAAGAAGGTGGAGTCAAGTTCTTTTCATGGGTGCCCAGAGACAGACCCGGGGCCCCTGAAGCTTCCTTCCTTTGGAAGTTACCTTTCCTACTGAGGCATATAGAATTGAAAGTCAATAAAGGAATACAAAGAATATGAAGAAAAACATTATTACAGTCAATATAAAAAAAATAAAGACATGTAACTGTACCACTTACAGAAACACGTAGAAGTACCTTAGAAAATATAACAGTAAAGAAAAAACTGATATGAATACCTAAAACAAAAAGGAAAGATTGAAAAAACATGCTCTGAACTTGAGGAAAAAGAGAGAAACATGTAGTTACCAGACCTCATCTAAAACAATTAAGTGTATTCCACAGAGAAGCCATAGCAGTTATGCCATTTATGAATATGATATAGAACCCAAAACCACAGTAGACCCTGAAAGCAGAGTGAAATAGAGTTATAAAAAGTGTTCAAACTGTTTAAGAGATAAAGAAGGAATGATCATCTTATGTTATGGCATGATATTATAGAACTCTGTGAAATTATTTATAATGAGTATAAAAATCTAACCGAAACAGAGATGTTTCTGTTAGACAGCTACTTTTCTCTGAAAAATTAAAACTAACAAATCATTGGTCCCTTACTCTTTCTAATTAATTACTAGTAATAATGGTGTCTCGTGCCTTTGAGGGCATCCAGTATTATGACTGAAAACATTCAATCATTAGAAATATTTCTTTGTCCATTTTTTCTCAATGGTTACATTGACAATATAGTCAGTATTTTCTTTTTTTGATTATGCATTCAGTAAGCAGAGATGTTGGGTTCCATAATCACCCAAATTCAGTCACTTCCTTATTTATTAATTCAGAGAAAATTTACTGATGGGTGGTGAGTTTTCCTTACTGTCTCTGTGCTTGTGTGACATCCTCCCATTCTGATAAGAATTGCATCTGTCCCTTTCACTGGTAGGCTTTTGGTTGTTTCCTCAATTGTTCTTTATTTTTTGTGCATTCCTACCATGTCTGTGTTTGTAAAAGTCTTCTACTGAATTCTTCTTAAAATCTTTCCGTGATCATTCTTAGAGTTTCAATCAGCCTGATTGTCAAGCACATTTTCATTAGTACCTACAATACATTTTCTCAAGAAGTAAACTTTTTTTCTTTTTGATGTAAGGAAGGACTGTTTACTTTCTCAATTGTTTTCATGCAGTGCTTTCTTTTTACTTCCTTCTGTTTAATTAGTAAAAATAATAATAGCAAAATAATAACCAAATCATGTAAGTAAATATATTTAGAAAGTTGTTATTACTGGCTGAAACATGTGCCCGAATTAATTAAGGTTTCTAAAGTGCTTGTACTAAACTGAGTGTATCAGAAGACATTCCTTACCAGACTGCAGATCAAGAAAAAAGAGCTATAACTTTTTACATCTTTCAGCCTTAAAGTTTCAGAAGTTTCAAAATACTGAATAGTCTTTCTTCTTTCTGTTCCAGTTTGTAGTATGGTCTTTTGGTGCAGAAAATGTCCCAAAGCTTTTTCTGTCTGCTTCCTTTTTTTTTCTTTGTGAGCCACATTCACAGTCTTCATTTGTTACAGAGTTTACACGGGCAAACTTCTCTAAGCATATGGTGTTATTTAAGTTGGAAGTAGATTTTTTATGCAGTGTGTCAGATTCCACTCAGTTTTCTTGCCAAGTGAGGTGCCAAAGTGAATCACCAAGTGAGGATAACCATCACTCACCACTGAGTTGGTCCTCACTAGTGGCAGAGGAGTGCTTTCAAATGACTCACCACTTGTTCTTAAGGAAGCAAGAGAATCCCTAAATTGACAGTAGCGAATTTTTTTGGATTACCGTAGCAGAACAAAGGAAATAAAGAGTGAGATGTCCTGTCACAGAAAGAGAATGTAATACAAATTCACTCTATGACAAAAAGGCAGAAGAGTGGTTAGGTAAGATTTAAACAGACTTTATATATTTCCACAGAAGAGTCTTTCCCATATTTTTCTACTGGTGGTCCTTGCGATATTCCCTGATTTTGTGCTGTTTCCTGAAGATGTTAGTTCAGGACATTGTTTTTGGTGGTTTTGCATCTCACTGCTTTGTTATTCTTCCAGTCAGTATTAAAATCTTAGGTGCACTGTAGAAATAATTTCTTCGGTGTAATCTGGGTCTTGATGACATTGATCACAGTCAGATGCTCATTTCACCTTTCCTCCTACTTGACATAGTCTTCCAACTACCAAAATCTAGTTTTCTTCCCTACTGAGCAGGGCTTAATGCAGATAATGTATTTTATGTTACAGTGACAGATTTTCTCAGATTTCTTGTTTTCCAGTTTATTTGGTCAGATGACAGTGATTATAATATTATCTGAATAATAGTTTCTCACACTGAATATGCAAAATGGATTTGTAATTTATGATGTGCTTCAAAATTATTAAGGAATCTGCACCTAAAACAAAATAGTATTCAACTTAGGGATTTAGGTTACTATTTTAATGTTTTATTAGATGCTGATTGTACTTTTAAATTAAGACTGACAAAATAGAGTGCACAGAAAAACAGAACTCTGGAACATCTTCCAGAAATTGGAGCTGAGTATTTTCTAGCTATAAGACGTAATGTGAAGAATATATGTGAAATACAATTTTTTTCTGTTTTTTTTTTTTTTGACACAAGTCCACTTGATTTACTTGAGGAGAATTTCTAATCAGATATTTTTATTTCTTGCCTTTCTCCCCCACAGAATATCATACCCATGTTGTAGTGGTCAACACATTATAGAGAAATCAAAACTGAGATACATAGAGGACAAGTATTATCACTGTATTTTACAGGCTTGTACTGTCTGTATGACACAGGTAAATAGACCAAATTCTTTCTCTTGATTTAACCACTCATTTCTGTCTTGGCTTGTTACCATGTCTGTATGCAGTAAAGTTTTTAAGTTGTCCCAGCTTTCCTTCATTAGAGGTTTTATTTCCTCTTTTAGATCTCTTTTTTTTTTGTCTCTGTGTAGGCGAAAACTTAAATTTATAGAGAGCACTTTGGGCAATACTGCTGCCAATTAATCAGAGAGGTTTACATTTAGTTTCTGCCAGCTTCACTTAACAGATAATTTTTAGAAGGTAAAAAAGTGGGAAGAACATTGAGGTAATCCTGCCTGTTAGAATAAAAATGGCTCAGTCTGTCATTTCAAGAAGAGCTCAGTTCAAATATGGATATAGTTCTTTCTTGTAGCTACTCTTTTGGAGAAATAGTTGTTTGATACTCTAATGCAATGAAAATACACATTCAGGAGAAAGATTTTGTAAAATAACATATGAAAATATGACATGAGAAATCTGATGTCTTTATTTGCCATGAATGTAACTACAGCTTTTTCTTCAGTGAAATTTTTGAGGATATCCTTGAAAATTGAAATATCATTAGGTACTGCAATATAAAAAAAATAAACAAATAATTTTCTCTTTGGTCATTAAATGGGTATTTCTCCTACAGTTAAGCTATTCTCATTTGTTGAAATGCCAGTTCTTAATGTAGCTCATAATGTCTGCTGGAGGATGAAATTACTCACAAGAGAGAGCCCTCAGAGAAAGATCAATGTTTTTATATTAATGTAAATTACCACTGATTAATGAATGCTGTAACCAATAAGGATTTAAATCCTAACAGTGTTTCTTTTTTGGAACCTAACCTTCCTGTCAATATTTCAAGTTAGTAGTAAGATTAATTTGTCATGTACAGAAAGTAGTAATAATATAAACCTAATCAGTAGTATTTTTTCTATGAAAAGCAGTGGATTTTTGGAGCAGAGAGTATAATAGAAGTTAAGTAATGTACTTAGTTTTTACAAAAGAATGTATATATTATCATTTATCCATATCACTGAAATAAATGTTTTTATATTTATGATAAACTATACTGCATACTAGTTTTCATCAGTACCTGTCAGTGTTATATTCACTGCCATATTAGAACAGTATGAGCTGATGGAAGTTCTTACGTAATATTTGGCTGCTATGTTTATAATTTCAAAACCATAGGAAATTAAAATATTCTAGACACTAAAGGAGAAAGGAGAAAAAAATAATCATATTTACACGCACCTGTGTGTCAGTTTGGTTTTCATAGAACTCTTTGCCACCTAAACTAAGGAACACCAAGTTGTTGGTATGTGTGCACCACTGCACTGACAAATGTAATTGATGCTTGTGCACTTGAATTGAAACCAGGTGGAAACTGTGCAAGAATGTATATTTAACGGGAAACAAAGACTAATGCAGCAAGTTCCAATACTGTGAAAAAGCAAAGGAGAACAAAAGCTTAGTATCTGTCATGAAAAAAACAGTTTGACTTCCACTTTTTAGCCATCAGACTAGGAACCAAGTCCCAGAGCTCCAGGATGGAAATAGTCCTACTCATGCTCTGAGTTTGGCAGAAGAGAGAATGCTCAATGTGTGCTCCTTAGGGTATATTTTTGTACTGAATGGAATATTATTCTGAAAATCTCAACCCAGATAACGATCTCTTTTTCTGATGGCTTTTTTCTTGATCAAATCAGAAGGCGAGAACTGTGGTCTGTACTATTGAAAGCATGATTATGGGAATAATATTCTCTGAGAATTTGAGAAACCCTCATCCTTTGAGGGTCACACATGTATTCTGTAACACATACTCATCCATAATTTTTACTAACAAATTATTTTTGTGAGTGCTAAATAGATATGAATCATAAGACAGATAGGTAAAGCTTATTTTATCAGGCTATATGACAGAATGTATGTCAAGGATCAGCACCTTGGCAAAGCATATTGCTTAATTCATCAATAGGCAACTTTTAGGTTCTCTATCAGTTTGAGAAAGGATATCTATTAGTTCATAACTACTCTCAAAAGGCTCTTTCCTGTACAGCTTATTGAAGTTTCTAATTGTCAGAATTTCACACATACACTTCTGAATCGTTATCTGTGTTTTCTGTAGAGGGAAGCAATGCAAGTACTGTGTAGTTTGAGTTTATATGGTAGTCAGTTGTCTGCTTAGCATACTGGTTTTCAGTTCACTTCCTTCAAATTTATTTTCGTGCAGTACTGCAGACTGTATCTGCCTGCAGACTTCAATGGGAGATGCATAAACCTATTATCATTTTGCACCCACAGTGCATATGTGGTTACATAAACACACTCATAAAGCCAAAAGCCATAGAAATAATACAATTAGTAACAATTCATTTATCTCCTTGGGCTGTTACATTATTATATAGTATTAAGATAAGTTCCTGTGCACATGGTTGAGAGAACCCAGAAATCTGACTGATAGTATCCCAATAAGTTTTCAACAGAACTACAGGGATATATCTGTAGTGTGATCTTTCCTAAATATTCTTGTCTTAGTTGGGAAGTTGAATGTACAAGTATGGAATCATGGAATAGTTTGGTTAGAAGCAACCTTAAAGATCACCTAGTTCAGTTCAGAAAAATGGCATACTTGTAAAATGAAAAGAAGTCAATAAAAGGTTGGGCTCTAAGTATGTGAATGAAAACCAGAATGATACTCTTTTATTGCTTTACTGATTAGAATGCTACAAATTTTATTTAACCATATATTTACAAAATTATTAAATGGCCAGACTTAGATAGCTAGAGGGCATTAGTTCATATATGTATGTATGTATACATGTTGGTAATTATGTGCACTAATAAGCATAATTAAGGAAACAGAAGCTAAGATTTTTGGATGCCTTTCAATTGTATTAGGAAAGAGTCTGTAAGAAATAAGTACCCTGATCCTCAGTCGCCCTGAAAAAAGAAGCCATCTGAGAAAGAAACTAGTGAACCATACATTTTATTTTAGGTACTTATGATATTACTTGCCACAAATCTCTTGAACATTTTCCTAAATAAACCTTTGAATTGGCAGATGAGGAGAATTCTAGTGTTTTGAAGCTGATTGGACTGAAGAAGAGTGCAAAGCTATTAAAAAATTAATATTTATTGATAGCTGAGGGCAAAGCTTTTTTTCCCCTTGTATTTTTCAGTTGTCTTCTCAGTAAAGGTGTTTTGAACCTTCTGCTTCCCTTTGACACTTAGCCAGGTTTGGTTTACTCTGTAGAAAAGGCATATTTTCTATGTCATTTAAACATGCCCCAGTGCCTGCTTAGAAATCACTAAAGCAATACTTCCAGTGAAGACACAATTGTATTTTCTAATTATTCATGTGAATACTTTCTTCTTCAGTACCCCAGAATCAGTATTTGAAACTTGCTCTGTCTTTGTTTAAACACTGCCAGATACTTTGAAATTTTTTTGTTAAATTTTGTTAAGTTTGACTACTATCTCTGCCTTAGGAACAGTGGGTGGTGCTTACAATTTCTGTAGCTATTTTCCATATCCTTACCTCATAACTGTACCTGCAATGCACAGGACATTAGCTTCTGGTGATAAGAGTGGTAAATGTAGCTTCAATTCGATGAGTTTTAATATTTAAATTCTGTTTACATTAGAGTGTCAGCCTTCATCACACACTCCGACCATGCTTATGTGTAAAAGGAAATACAAGCTGTGCACTGAAATGATGAATCAATAAAGAAGAAAAGGTTTTGTCTGTTGGTTCCTTCTGTGTGCACATCTCACATGACTGATGCTCTGCGTGATCCAAAAGTAAATTTTTCAGGATATGTCCACTACAGTGCCTTTTGACTTAAAAAAAAATTTTCACCTACTGAAGGAACATAATTTCTCATGTCTTACATAATGCATAATTAATTTTTCACTGTTTTTTTTTTCTCAGATTTTCTCAAATTAAGATCTAAAGAATTACAGAGTTTCACATTTTCATATGAAACAAGATTTTTGGGAAGCAAAAATGTTTTGTCTCTTAATGGCCTGTCCATTTTTTTTCAGCTGTGTTATGACAAGTAGGAATAAACAAAATAATCACTTTGAAATATGTGTTAATCACGAGGCAGTGATCCTTTCTGACAATATAAAAAAATAGAGAAGAAATCAAACACATCAAAATACATGCACTGTATATTGTAATAGCACCTGAGAAGAAAGATACCCTTATGTCTGTTTTCCATTAAAGGAATATACCAAGTTTTATGAACTTGGAGTGTAGTTTATCTGTGGTGTATTAAGTCTACAAGCTATAGTTCAGGTTCCAAGTTTTTACCTTTTATACTGCTAATTTCATCCTTTTATGTCCTATTGTAAAAATATACTTTTACCTTAACAACGACTTTTTTTGAGGCCATGTAGATAGAGTCACTGAAAGCTGTAGTTTTTCAAGGGTGTGAGCAGTAACCTATTGAAACCAAAGTGCAAGATCAGTGGACCAACGCTCTAGAAAGAAGTTCAAGTTAGTTTCATAACTGAAATGAATGCCTCTTGCAAATCAAAAATGTTACTAAGTTTCATATGTCATTTTGACTAGAAGTTCAAAATCTTAGAAGTGCTGAGCACTTAAGCTGCATAACTAAATATGCAAACTGCCTAGTTTAGTGATGAACAGTCTTTCTTTCTTGCTTGCTTTCTTTGGTTCTTTAGTTACCTGATGGATGATTTTATCTGTAGTTAAATTTGCAGGTAGCAGCTTAAGCTGTCACTAGCCTTTGTTTTCTAATTCATGTCAGGACCTGAATTAACATGGTTTCACAGGCCATAACTAGATTTTTGCTCTGGGTAACACAGCTCTCACAAGTCAATAAAGTAAACAAAAGAGAACTAGAACAAGCTGTTCAGAAAAGTGGTGAAACCTCTGTCCTTGGCGATGCTCAAAAGCAGCCTGGCCATGGTGCTGGGCAACCTTCCTAGGTGTCTCTCATTAAATGGGGCCATAGGACAGTAATGACTTCCAGAGGTCACTGAGATCTCAGTTATCCTGTGAGTCTCTGGTTAAATATTTCTAGCAGGTTAGCAGTATTTTTTCACCACCTAGTGGGGATGAATTTATACCTCCAGTATATCGTAATTTACTTCCAAAATCCTTTGTCATTTCTTGAGCTTCTTCAATATTTAGTGCTCAATTGTCTGTGCTTTTGCCCTTCTCCAGGTTCACAGTCATGGTACTTTCCATATGGTATGAAGGAATTTTTTAGAAAAAAGATGGGAATTTCTGTCACTGGAGAAATTTGTGGGCATTGTTGTTCTGTTCTTTGTTGATCTTCTTTCATAGCAATTATTTGACTGCTATGAGCACCCGGCCTCAGTTGGGAGGCTGAAAGCAAGTAAGTTTTCACAGTGCTGATATTACTAGAAAGACATATATCATCCATATTCCAAATGACTTAAAAGCTCCCAGGACTAAGAACAGGAACTTGGTAAAATAGAATTATGTAGAAATACTATTTTAAAAGTAGTATTAGAAAACCTTTGATCTGTGGCAGATGAGGTATCTAAATCTTGTCCCTGAACTACTTTTGTTTGCATAGCAAGTCCTCTGCATCAACTCCTGAATGTTTGAACATACATTTGTGAGTAAACAGACTTGTTAATTTTTTAAGCAACAGAACTAAATTTTTCCCTTACATGTGCTGCTTTCTCAGGATGTACAAGTTTGGTTTTGCACATGCAATCCAATATTTAAAAATAAGAAGAGTTAACACACCTCTTTAGTCAAGAATGTGGGTTGGCTACTTAGAATCACTCCTCTCCTGGGAAACAGATACTTCTGCTTTGGAAGAGTATAGTTGTTGCTACACAATACATCAATATTTATTCTAGCTGTTATTATTTAATACTTGTAGTGGGAATATTTAGAGATACCTTAAGCAGCATAGAAGCATGAAGAATCCTTGCACTTTTAGGTTCTACTGCTACAGTTACAAATAAATAAATATTTTTGGGGCTCGGTGGGGCTACACACCCAGTATTCCGTAGATCTTTTGGCAGTGTAAGGACGTACAAATATTCTTACTTTTATTGTGAAATAAAATCTAAGGAGTTAAGCATCTGACCCCAGGGCAGCTGGAGACTCTCTGGTAGCTCTGGGAAAACCAACAGAGTAAACAGCCCAGTACAGACACCATTTTAAGTTTTTATGAATGGCCTGAAATTTTCCTGCAGACTTTGAGGCAGTGAGGAGGCTTGAGTGTTGGAGATTACATCCCATTCTAGAATGGATGCATACAAAAGCAAAAAGTTTCTATGTTCTCTTTTACTTTCATGCTTTCAACTTTTATATAGGATAATGTATTTTTAGTTTCACATGAATTAATTCTGGCTATCATTCATCACCGTAGTAAAAGATTTGTTATTATCATGTAGTAAAAGTCTAAAAGATGACTGACATACTTGTCCTAGAAATCTGAGCAAGCAAATATAATTTTATTAGGTTGTATTTGTTATCCTGGCAAGTTGTTGGGCTGGCAAGAGAGATGACAATAGTAAAATCCTGCTTGAGTTCTCCCTACATGTAACCTGTTATTTCAGTGCATTGAAAGTGTCATTAGTGGTTTTGTGTATAATCTATGACAGGTTTTCAGGTACTATCAAATCAGTCTGTTCTGTCGTGTAAGGTAGTATATCATTTTCTCCTGTTCTTCATACAGCTAATGAAGAAATCCATCCTTCCTGTGTTGAAAGTAATTTATCTTTTGTACATCCTAGTACAATTAATTTTGCTCATACCAAGCTAACTTCATTCAAAATTCCAATCTCACTGTCACTCGGCCCCGTCATAAATACCTTACATATTTGTATTCTATTTTTTGGGTTTTTTGTTGATTCTGAGATTCTTTGCTAGGTCGAGGGCAGTATGTGCATCAGATGCTAAGCATCTACCTAGGCTCCTGAAATTACTGGTTAAAATTTACTGGCTTTTCACTGTATACTAAGTTATAGAGAAGAAAAGAAGTAACAATAATACAAAAGAGTACATTTTTATTGAAAATGTAAATTTTGTATAACTTTATGACATAGAAATCTATCTTTCCTTTAAGGCAGGCAATTAAATGGGCTACAAATATTGAAGATTAAAAAGAAAGTAACATTATTTTTAATAGATACTGGAATGCTCAAATTTCATGGTAAGTAGCTAGTGTTGTATTAATAAAAGACATTTAAGCTGAACTGTTAATTGTATTGCTATATGTAATGGTATGCATTCATTCATACAGAATTAACCAACTGAGAGAATTTATCTTATTATTCACAAAAAATTAGATTCAAATTTCCAGAAGAAATGGCAACTAATTATCAGCATGTTACCAATAAATATACTGGGAATATGAAACTTACCTATCATGGACATAAATCTGTCTCTCAAGGGAAATATTGAGGACTTTGAATTACTAAACAGCCACATCAGAACACAGACTGCCTAAAAACTGGAAGTCTTTGTGCCAAAGGATATTTTGTCAGTCTCTGAAGTACATATTAGCAAAAAAAAGTGTAAATTATTTCTGTAGGCCACATTGTTGGAACACTAAAAAAAAATCTGCTAATACCTTTCTTAATAAAGAATGAATTATTATACAGCTATATAAATCCATCCAGATATCTCCAGATTTAAGAATTAAATTCAAAAATACTTTTCATTATGTGTAGATTTCAGAAAAAATGCCTTCACCTCAAATATAAGTGGAAAACATTTCTTGTGTGTCTCTGTTAAAGTACTGCTTTAATTACTATGCACAAGGTAATAAACAAACCTACCATATGCTGCAAAATTAGTCAAATGCCAAGAAAAGCTAAATATAAAAATTGAGACAAACTTTTAATTACACTCTCTGAAAACCTTTGCCAGTAAGTAATATTCTTTTCTTGGCATTCTGCTTCAGTGTGAAAGGGCAGAAAATATGACCAAGCTAATATACTAAATGGCAATAAGAGAACTTTCCAAAAAGGAAGGAAAGAAAAATCTAAGTACAAAACCCCCACACAACTAAGCTGCTATCAAATTTTAAAATTATTTAAATAAGAATTGACTCCCAGAATTATAAATTAATAATCCACAAAAAAATAAAAATAGGGAAATGAGTTTTAAACAAAAGAATTACTTACTCCAAATCATACTGGGAAAAAGCATTAAGTTAGTTTTGGACTCTACAGAGACAGTGTTGGTACTTTAAGCAAAAAAAAAAACCTGAAAAAATAAAACATTAAAAGCATAAATTCTTTCCCTCTCAAATGGAAATAGAGGCTACTCCTACCCTAGAAATAGTGTCAGTGAGGTGAAGAGATCTGACCTAAACCCACTTCTGCCTTTCTAATTGTACTGTATTCCACAGGAAAAATGGATTATATATCCATTCCACAATACCACTAGACCAGTAGTTAGCATTGTCTTACAGGTAACAAGAACCAAACTCCTTCACACAAATGAAAGAACTGTAGATTTCCCACAGTTGCTAGATATTCAGATGACCACTTTATTGTATTACAGAGAATAGTGTGTCACTTCCCTTATCTTTTTCCACATTTATAGAGGAAGGCTCAGTATTAGCTAAATGTTTAAATCAGACCTCAGTGGATCTAGTGATCTGCTTTACAGCCTGCTCCCTGAAATTGTATTTATTTTTCTTTTAATGTAAATGTGCTCTAAATGACTGTGATATTTAGAAATAATTACATATATGCCATATTACATCATAATCTACATCTAGTACAGAACTCTTCAGTGGACTACCTTGATTTTTTATACTAGTAAATTTTAAAGACTGCTTTGGCAATGAGATCAACAGTGAAGAAGAGCTTGCAATACAATTAAAAGATAGCTGTGTGTAACCTGTCTGCTTGGAACGGTTTTGCACCCACGTTACCCTGTACTGTCCCCAGGAAAGGCTGAAAGATTAGGTCTGGCTGGTCCAGGGTTCCAGTGCCTACAAAAATTTACAGATGTACCCTATTTGCTCATGGTTATGAGTGTTGCTTATTAGATTAAAGTTAGAATAAAAATTACATTCCTGATGTATTTACATTAATGATGTAAGTCCTGTTGGCATCATTAAAACAAGTCTTTCACAGCACAAAGAGAAACTTACAGAAAAAAACTGTCTTCTAACGTAACAGGTTAAAGAAATTGTATGTGTTATCTTAAAAGTATTTCTCTGCACTGATATGCAAGCTGTCTATCAACACAATATTTAAAAAGGTAACACCTTTGAAAAATTCCCTCCTGTAGAAATAGCTTCAATTGTGAACTCCTAGTCCTTTAGAAAATTTGGAGACAAGTTCTGCAAAACTTTAAGAGTAACTTTTAATATTATTTCACCAAAGACAAGTCACTCAAACGGAAGTTTGCACAGTTGGATAGCTGAATTTTTTCTTTGGAGAAAGTGGTATGCCTGAATCCTGGGATTCTTACAACATATTCATTCTTTATTCAGATAGATTCTCAGTGAAAGAAGCACTTTGTTCAGTCCTGATTACATTAAGTCAATGGAAACGAAGACTTGGTAAAGTTAAGTAACTCTCAAAATACTACCTAGTAAATGTAATTTGGTTTGTCCACATAAATGTAACTTTAAACTCAAATAGTAGAGAAGCTGTATTGTAGGTAAGTAAACATCATGAGAAAATTTATCGCTTTGGACTTTTTTAAACATTATTTTATGGAACATAAAAATGCGGTGTAATCATCATACACCAAGAGATGCAAAAATGAATAATAGAATTGTTTCCTTGAATGCCCTTCAATGCTACATTATTTGAAATGAAGAAAATTATTGCTCCTTCATTGCTGTCTAAAACCCATTAAGATTATAAACAATACTGCAGCTGACTGGGCTGTTATCTTAATAGGGTATTCATCAAAGTCTTTGCAGATTCGCAGTACAATGTTTCTCAAACTGAAACCAGAGTATTATCATGCAAAATTTTAATTTAATTCATGCTTTATAAGAACTATATTGATAGCATAGAGTGTTACTTCGATTTTTTAATTGCTTTGTCAGTGTGATGACTTGGAGACACATTATGTGTGCACTGTATCCTTTTCCTGTCTGTAATGTTACCTACAGATAAAAATTACTGTTTATTTTTTCAACCAGGGAAAATGTTTCATACAATTATAATATCTACAATTGATTGTTGTTATACATACAGAATTCTCTCTATTATAGTTCTCTTACCTACTACAATAGACTTGCACTTGATATTCATTTGGACTATAAGGAGATGCTCTGAAAATATTTATTCTATAAGCGTATGGATTTTGTAGGTGAGCTGAAGTACTTCATCTATGGTGTAGTCAGTGGAGATGGATCAATCAAGTTTATGGGCAAAATTACCTTGTTAGATAGATGTGTGTGATTCTTACTGATTTCCCTCGTAAGCTAGTGGTCTGGATGAGCAGGACAGTTATTTACCCAGAGAGAAGCCTACCCTGAACCTGGAGTTTTGCTAACTATTTTTTTTCCCCAACACAAGTGTTTCTGCATCAGGGCAAAATTTCCCCTTCAGTGTTTTAGCAAAACTGTTCCACACACTGAATATTGTATTTTTTTTTTTTACCAATAGATGTTAATTATTTTGATAAGCTACTATGTACAGAATAGATTTGACTGATACTGATTTATTTTGCATAAGACATTTCTGGATATCAAGTAGTCAGTAGACACTAAGCAAAGAACACTGGGGTAGTTTAGGCCCACTTAAAACAGCTTTGCTAATGCAATTGGGAGCAGAATCAAATCTGGGAATCTCATTTTTCAGATTCATGTGCATGCTTTCCTGTAGTTTAGTAGCCTGTTGTTACAGTGTTTTGCAGCTATATTTATCAAATTTTATCTTAAATTACAGCTTTAAATGAAGGCCATAAATAAAAGGTTTGTTATCATTTTTAGCCTTAGGAACAGTCTTTGTATCAGTGATAACATTGACACTATTATTACTTTTCTGCTCTTGTCCTGTATGTATTCATCTGTAGAGGAAAATACAATTTTTACATCTTAAATTCCGTAATTATGAATTCTGTTGCTGTTATTATGTCACAGAGTTTTAGCAAACCTAAATTGTCAGTTTAATACTGTATATGTAGAATTTGAGGTTATATCTATTCAGATCTCTGGAAAAGTTATTTTTTAGACAATACATGTATTTACTTTGATTTTATCACTGGATAATTTAGAAAACTTACTCCTAAATATTTGCAATTAATCTCTACAGCATATATCTGCATGCCATACTGCATATTATCCCTGCAATGATGGAACAGGATCATAAACCCATGTAGTCTGCATTAATATTGGCTATTGACTGGTTGCAACTCTTTGACTAAAGTCATTATGATTGTGTATTTTCTTAATATGTTAAAATAAACCCAGGGGTTTTAGGTTAACCAGCAATTTTCTGTTGTGATTAACAGTTCTCATATCACTTTTTGCAAGGATATAGTATAATCTTGAGACCAAAAAAAACCCCTGTTCTAAAATTTCTAGTTGATTATTCTTGCCGACCTAACCAAATGTTATGTACACAGCTAAATGATTAGTTACTTTACAAGAAATGGCAGTATCCCCCTGTGCTCTGGGGGGATATGACACTGTTGCAATATGTTTTAATATGTAGTATTGAAATACTAATAAACCTCCTGCATGTAATTTAGCTGTTACTCAAAAGTATGAAACAGCAACTTAGGAAAGAAAGCAAATCAGTTTCAGTCATTCATAATTTTTCTTCAGTATGATGTGACATGCAAAGTAAGTGCAGACACAAAGAATGCTGATTGTGGTCTTAAATTTAATATATGTAAAATCTTTTGCAGTCTATTAAAAAAAAAAAAATCACTCCACGTATTTAGCAAAGAGAAGGGATCCTTCCAAGGGCAAAAATAGCTGTTATCTACTTCAGAACAGCTGCTTTATCCATAGTTTTGGAATTTCTTATATTACATTCTTGAGGTGAATGTATCTTCAAAAACTCCTCCTTCATACTTCTCAAAAAAACAAAACCAACCAAACAATAGGAAATGGGGTTTAAAAATCCTCCAATGTGGTAACGAATCACCTTTTCCCAAGAAGTGCTAGGTATAACTCAAGAATCTGTAGTTTATATGACATAGTAATATTAATAATTTGCGTGTTTTTAGTTTATTTTTTATTTAACTGCTCCTGTGCCAGTGTTAGAGTTTGGGCTTGTTTAGCAATGCTGAGATGGGGTTTCTTTTGTTTAGAAGTCTGTGAGTTTTTATAAAATTGAGGTTTTAAATATGTTATATAGATTGAGTAATGACTCAATGTTTTCTAACCAGAAATCACTTACATCACCTCAAAGCATGTAGAAACATCTGATTATCACAATGCTTTCAGGTGCATAGAATGCACTTGAATGCATAGAATAAAAACAATTTATATGGATGTGAATTTAAGGATAAATATATCTTTCTTTTTTCTCAAAGGGGATACATTTTAAATCTTAGCAAAGATCAGTATTACTCAGGCAGATTCACTTTGATTTCTTTTCCTACATCTTAATGAATACAAGCCCTTCTTCTTGTGAGGCATAAGGGAAGATTATTTTCCTTACATAAAAAAAGAAAACAACCTGAATTTTATCATTTAACTTTATCATCTTGTTTTTATTCCAGCACAACATTGCAATTGAATTTTATTTTTCTTAACATAATCTCTGTAAAAATGTGTGAACTACAATAATTATACATTAAAGAATACCCAATTATTATTTGGTTCGATATTATCAAAGCTGCAAACTAAACTGATCTTAGTAGCAATTGTTTATTGCAGAAAAATTGAATGTGCTTCTCTTATCCTGAAAAAAACATATGGAGAGTCACATGTTAAAAATCATTCAGTATCTTTCCTGACTTGTAATTGCAGAGATAAATGATTTACTTGAAGCTGGAAAATATATGTATTATTCATCAGCATTCAGTCTCTCCATGTGTGTTGAGATGTATTTGAGAGCTACCCTCATCAGGAGACTGGAATTGAAATTAATATGCTTACATTGATTTCTCTGTATTCCTTTTCTTTTTTTCAAGACGGTGTTACTGGATTAAGCATGGATTTCTTTTTTTTATTTTCAGATAGTAAGAACCATGACTTCTTGATGTGGATGGACTATTAGAAAAGTATTTTGAGCATAAAATCAATTTATTTTTTCTTTTGTAGTTCTGGTACCACATATTTTTGCATGGTTTTTGTAACAGGTCATAAGATCAGACTGGAGGACTTCAGTTTTCCTCTCATGTCTCCTCTCAGTTTCCTCTTTATTTTTCTTTATTGTTTTAATTTTCACCTTTTACAAAGCAGGAATGTCACTGTCTTTCTCCTTTTTTATATTGAACATGTTTTCTGATCTAAATGCCTTGATAATGGTTGTCACTTATTCCCATACACTGTCGTCTGGAAGAGTGTGGCAAAACCTATTTTCTTAGGAGGATACTAGAAGGCAAAGAGTGTCTCCTGGAATGAGGCAGAGGGTGGTACATATGTGTGTGTAGTCTCTCCAGAAGCTCCATTAACAGTAACATTGGTGGCTTGGTTCCAGAACCATGGGATGTCCAGCTACTACCTGCCTTTTTGTATAGAAGGACAGAATAGGTAATGACAGGTTTTTGTTTTGGCTTTTCATTTGTTTTTCCAGCAGTTAGTGGTGCTAGTTCCCAAATTGACTTTTGCAGCCCCCAGTGTCTGAAATCCTTCAGCTTTGTCATTTCCAGGGTGACTTGGATGGTCTGTAGCAAGGAAGCCATAGGCCTGTGAGATTAGCACAAGTCTGTTGTAAATATTACGCCGGCATGAAAGGAAAAGTTTGAGGCTGTAAAACTGGAGAGAGAGTGCCATGAGAGAAAACCATAAATAAGAGCCTGTACACTTAAAATGTAGCTGACTTTTGCTTTTAACTCTATTAGTCACTTCAGGAATAATTCTCAGACTAAAGCACCCAGAGGTTAGACTGCCTCAAAGCAGACAAGTCCTAAACAGACAAAGTGATCACTTTCATTCTAATTAGGCATAAAGATCATCAGAATCCATCTAAGCATATTTAATCTTCAAAGCTGTACCAAACTTCCTTGTGTTTGTAAAATTTAATTGTTGCCATAGGTTAGACAATGATATAATGTTCTTGATTTTAAAGCAGATCAAGTGTACAGATTTTGTGATCTTTTTTACTAGAATTCTCTGTTCTTTATATGATACTTAATTGCTGACTTTCTTTTTCGTGTTGGAGAGTATAAAAAATGTTCTGAAATATTTTGTGGCTTGATTGCAATTTACCAATTCCATATCACTTAAAGAACTTCCTATATTTTTGCCGAGAAAATACATGAAAAGCAATTTCTGTGTCACACTACAGTACAGCAAAAGGCTAAACTACTACTGCAAAAGAACACACTCTGAACAGATTAAAGGCTTTTGACAATGGCCATCTTTTAATCTGTTTTTGTTTTCTTTTGCTTGTGATCTATATATTGAGTCATAACAATTTTACAAAACAAAGGAATTTTTTTTTTCATTTCATCAGTCCAGAAAGTGGATATATGTTTGTTCTGTGGTCACTTTTAGATATGTGATAACTATCCTTTATAAAATAGGAGAAAGTAATTTCTCTTGCATACCCTCATCCACTTCAGGAGACATCAAAGTTCCTTTAATGTGGAAAACTTAACAATTAAATCCGTAAAAGTGATTTTATGTAGAAGTCAAGGAATGCCTCCCAAACCTAAAGGCAGCTGTAAAGACTTCTCATAGAAATGAGGCAATGGTCTTGTTAATTTCCAGACACTCAGTCATTCAAGAGTGCCTGATAATTGGGTTCACTGCTGGTAAGATTTTTGTGAGAAGACTGGATGGAAAGGGAGTTTACTGCTAGCAGGTCTAATGTGAAGCACTCTGGCTAAAGAGATTTGATACATTATGGAAAAAGAGTTGAACATGTTTTTTAGAGGACAGGGTGTAAGAATTTCAAATGTTTTTAAATCATAATTGTGTGATTTAAAAAAAAAAATCATAAAATTATATCAGGAAAAGGAAGAAATTCTCCATTAATGTTATTTCTGTCCTATCACTATCTTCATGTTCTTCCTACTCTCTCATAAACTCTGCATATCAGAGAAGCAAATTCCAAACCCTTAATTATTTCCACATGTTTATCAACAATATTTGTTTTTATTTTTCTTTCATATTCTAATACAACTGAACTATATTTAATGCATTAATAGCCTTGAACTAAGTTTTGTGACACAATATTATTTTTTAGAATGTAGCTATACTTACAACAGATCGTGTGAAATTTTTTATCACAGTTTCTTGTGACCGATTTATCACAAGATCTTGTGATTTTTATTCACCATCTGAAGAAAGGATGCAATTTCTGTAGTCCTTAACAAATGTGAAAAAGGTATCTGGGTAGGCAATACAACTGCTGCAATAATGTTTTAATATTTTGTGACAGTAGTACATTTGTTCTTGTTTGTGTTCCCAACAAGGAACGTGGCTGGCTATCTGTCAGGGTAGTTGTATCATTTGACTATGACGGCCATTTTGCCTACTTTGCTAGGTATTAGTTTTCTTATTTCTTTTGTTGACTGTATTTAAGTCAGCATTTTCAATGTTTGCTTTCAATAATACATCTTATAATGTGGTACACAATGTGCCTTGATAGCATTCTGTGATCCATCTTTTGGCTTCATGTTTCTGCTTTCTTTGTGTAATTGTTGCTTATCGATTTGTGACAAAATAGTTCTGTCCTAATTGTCTTCCTCTGTTGTTTCAAAAAGCTTCTTAGCTACAAAGAACCCTTTGTTTAGAAAATAAAACTTCAGACACAGACTTTTAAACTGTGTATGCGCTTATATCATCCTTAGTGAATGTTCTTGGAATCTTGTGTACAAGATTTTGCTTCTGACAGCCTTGTCAGCCATCAGCCATCAGCATTCATTTCTTAACTCTCTGTAAATGCTAAATTTCAGAAAGACATAAAAGTTTATTATCTGCTTATTATATTTTTATTCTGGTGAAAGGGAAATGCACTGTTAACAATCTTTACCACAAGCTTCTTGTTATACTAGATTACACAAGAGGTCAAGGTTCGCAGTGCTAAGCAGTTACTGCTCAGGACTAGATTTTTACATGCCTGATTGTAAAGCAGAATTTGATATTTAATACAGAATCTTGTCAGGTTGAGGACAGCAGTTGCTTTTCTCATTAAAATTCGTTCATTTCTAGCCTAGTTACAAGCTGTAGAAGATCACGTGGACAGTTAGCCTCATTTCTTCCCTGAAAATGACATAAAATGAGGAAAAAATGCGTGGAGTTGACGAGTTGTTCAACAGCAATAATGAAGGTGTCACCTTTTTGCTTCTTGTTGAATGAGGTTTTATGGCCTTAGTAGAGAGGCAAAGGCAATATGCATGCCTTTTATGAAGACTGCATAAGAGAGAAATATTTTCAGTACCTGGAGTGTGTATTGGTATTATGTCCTATGGAAAAGTCCAATAGTATTAGTAGCTCCTTTCTAAAATTTATTTTTAATAACAGACTGGGAAATGTATATACAATAAGTGTCCAGCCAAACAGTTCCATATTATAGTAAGAAGAAAAAAAAACTGCACCACAGACATAATGCCAGAAATAAATTCTAATAAACAATGTCAACAATAATGGATCACTAAATTTTTCAGAAAATACCACTAAGTAAAGCTTTTTTAGAATATGATACCTAGGCCACACAAAAACTATAAAGCAACCATATGGACTCTATTCCACTCTGTAGAAAAGAGATATTCCTGATACTAAGTAGTCTTAGTGTTTACTAAATACTTCTGATACCTCTTTCTTTTCCCCCAGGTATTTTTTACTTTATTAAAATGTTAAAGGAAGAGATAAATAAAGCAGTAATTAAGCAGCAATGCCAAAAGGACAAACAAAAATAAAAATAACCGCAACTGGTGTAATATTATAGCTATATTTTATTATAGTGAGTTTAGTATGACTTCAAAGCATTCAAGATGTCTGCATGAAGATTACATTGCAGTAAATAATTTATTTCCTTCACCCTTCACTTTACAATTGGTTTCTTAAAACACATTCATTGTAAGCATATTTCTGGTGTAGTAGTAGTTTGTAGCAATTAAGTCTGCAAACTGGTTACTTTGTATTGCATGTTAATATCTAGTCCATTCAAGATCAGATTCGCTTACTAAGCTGGTCAGTGAGTTTCAGCAATGGCTCAATTATTTGTATTCCATTCCATTTATCTTAGGAGCATAATGGAGATATGATTGGAATAAATACTGAGTATGCCAATTTACTAGAATGATAAATCAGGGGAAAATAATGTTATAAACATGCAGTTAATTTTAAATGTAGTCCTAAAAGCATACTATATAATACTTTTTCTGCATTCTTAGGCTATTAGCATTGAATTTTTTGCAATTTGTCAAATTGAAATAAGATGTAAAATTATTTTTATTTAAATCTCACTTTATATGTGATATATAAATTAACATTTGCTTATTCTCCAAAAGAAAATAAGTGGAATAGTGTTGCTTCTAATGTAAGGTATATGCCTCTGTGAAAGAATTACATTATTACCTATTCCTGTCATATTCTGAGCTACACCTGCTACTTCTAAATTCATGTTAAAAGATTGTCCTCTGTGTGTGTGTTATCTGAGAATTTCTTTTTTCTCACCTTCCTACCTGTCTCTGTGTAATCTTAATTTTAAGACTGATAACATCTGAGGGCCACTAACTTAAGAAAACAGATGAGAAAGAAACAGTTGAGAGAAAAGTTGAAAATCAGTGAAAAGATACAAAAAAATCATTTGGGGTTGCAAATGAACAAAAGAAATGTGCTAAGATCAATAGACTGGAACTAGTGAACAGCAAACATAAATTAACCATAAAGAAACACAGGAAGGAAGAACACATTGTGTCTACATAGAATACATAGAATATAGCAGCAGCACTTTAAACTCTGCTGCAGAGAAATTAAATCCAACTGATATTTCTCGAATCATAACTTCTATCACTGCAAAAATGAAAAAAGATGGGAAGGTTGTCAGTGAGTGAAATACAGAATCTACTTCAGAAGCATCAACAAATTTACCAGCAGGTTAAAAACAATCAAGAAGGCTTAAAATGAAAAGGTGGCATTTATTGAGCCTTTACATATTTCTACAAGTCTAAGCTAGGCAAGTCTATAGCAATTAATCCTGAATTTGCTTTTCCTTTTTTTTTCCACAAATAAGAACCTCCTCGAAACCTGATTACGTTCTTTGCTTTTGTCCTTCCAATGTCAGAATTCGATTCAGTCCTCTGTTGATGTAATCCCGCAAAAAATAATCTAGTAACCAGTTAATGAGATTCATAAATTTTACAACAGGTAAAATCATTCAGAAGAGATTTTTTTTTTTTTTTAATTTAAAATAAGGCACTTCATATTACCTAGCAAATTTTTGTCCTAGTATTTAATCACTGGGCTGAGGCAGAAATTTTTGGAAGCTATCTGAAGTTTGTGAGTGGCTTTTTTCTAGGCCCAGCTTTTCAAAGCTATCAAACATCCCCAGTTGTAACTGATTCAACATAAATTCTGAAAAATTTGGTTGCTAATTACCAAATCAGGAAAGACCAAAGCAAATTACACAAAAATATATACAAAACTGTTCCTTTAAACACCATAGTAATATTAAAAAATATATTGTATATATTAATGCATATATAATTTATAGATCTACATATGTATCTATTGTTGTATATATGTGGTACATATATCGTGTATATGTGACATATATTGTATACATTTAAATTTCAGAAAGTCTACAAAGTTGAAACTATAGTTTATTGTGATTCTGTGACGGTTTAGTGATTCAGGATATGTTCTGTCTTGCTTGTGTTTTGTAGTAAGAGTCTGGTCAGTTTTGAGGTATTTTTTGAAGGAGTTTGAATAAGCATTCTGCTTTAGTTTGTTGCCTAACAGTAGAAGATCACTTGTGGAAGGTCACTTGTCCTATCCCATTAAGCATTGGCGCAGAGGTGTTCAGTGGTTGTAATGCATACTGAACTGCTTTTATGCCACTCACAGTCTATTTCTTGATGATCTGTTGCTAGTAATTTTCCTCCTGTCCAAAATTGCCTTAATTTGACCTGGTGCACTTTGATATTCAGCAAATGATCTTTTGGACTTAATGTGAGACCTTGACAGCAGCAAAGTTTCCTGACAAGGAAAACCAACTGATATAGTTTAGAGGTACTGTAGCCAGTTCCGTGGAACTATATGGAAAGGAGTACTCCATACTTGAGGCTTACATTACCTGGTCTTCTGGGAGGTATGGGCTGAAGAGCGTGGTGGATTGAGAAATGTTTGAATGGCAGATCCTACAGGGTTGTAATCAGTGGCATAGGGTCTAGTTGGAGGCCTTTCACTGGGGGTGTTCCCCAGGGTTCAAGGTTTCCTGAATCACTAAATGTTTAGCTTGTTCATCAGTGACTTGGATGAAGAGACAGATGCCTCCTCAGTAAGTTGACTGATGACACAAAGCAGGGAGGAGTGGCCAGTACCCCAGAGGGCTGTGCAGCCCTTCAGAGGGACCTTGGCAGGTTGGAGAGATGGGCAGAGAGGAACTGTCTAAAGTTCAGCAAAGAGAAATGCAGGGTCCTGCAGCTGGGGAGGGAAAAACCCCTGGTACCAGACAGGCTGGGGGCAGAGCTGTTAGGAAGCAGCCTGTGGAGAAAGTCCTGGGGGTTCTGGTGGACACCAAGCTGTCCATGAGCCAGCAGTGTGACCTTGTAGCCAAGAAGTTAAGTGGTATGCTGGGGTGCATTAGGAAGAGCATTCCAGCGGGTCAAGGAATGTGATCCTGCCCCTCTGCTCAGCCCTAGTGAGGCCACACCTGGAGTGCTGTGTCCAGTTCTGGGCTCCTCAGGACAAGAGAGACATGGAGAACCTGGAGTGAGTCCAGCCTAGGATGACGAAGGGACTGGACCATCTCTCTTACAAGGATAGGCTGAGAGAGGTGGGCCTGTTCAGCCTCAAGAAGAAAAGTCTGAGGTGATCATCAGTGTCTGTCAGTATCTGAAGGGAGGGTGTTAAGAGGGTGGATCCAGGTTCTGCTCATTGGTGCTGAGCAAAAGGACAAGAGGCAACAGGCAGAAACTGATGCACAGAAAGTTCCACCTGAATAGGAGGAAGAACTTATCTATTGTGTAAATGACTGAGCACTGGAACAGATTGTCCTGAGAGGCTGGGGAGTGTCCCTCACTGGAGATATTCAAGAAATGTCCATGCCATGTGCTCTAGGATGACACTTCTTGAGCGGGGGGGTTGGACTGGATGACCCACTGTGGTCCCTTCCAACCTGACCCATTCTGCGATTCTGTGATATAACTTCTGGCTACCTTTATGGTTACTAAACACATTCATTAACTAAAACCAGAGATTAGCAGCTGGAAAAAGGGTATTTTACAAAAGATGTCCAGTTTACAGAGATATTTAGTATTACCAGGATGCATACACATTTCTTAAAAAAAGCTTTTTCAAATTAGAGTCCTTGTAAATATGCTACTGATGTGCCATTGTTAAACAGCTCTGCAGGAGCTGATGATAAATGTCATTTTGGAATAAACATCAGTGATTGCTATCCTAATCATTAAGAAAGAGACAAATATTTATCTATAAAAGTTTAATCACTGAAACCTGAACACATTATAACATTCTAAGTAAATGCCTGTCATAAATAAGTAATAAATAACATTATAATTTAAAGGACAATATTAAACAGAACCAATTAGCACAGAAATGTCTGCCCTCTCATCTTTATATATAGTTCTTCATTATATGACATTTAAAGTTTCTGTAACTTGACTCTCAAGTATAATACGTCATGACCATTCTCATTAAAATCAGCTTCTCTTATAGCACTTACAATGTTGGACTCCTACGGATAACATAATGAGGGTAGAATGCATTTTGATTGAGTTACCACTAGGGAGAAATTTAATTTAATTAAACTGGTCTTCATTAAAGTATTACATTGAAGTAAAGTAATTATAAAAGCATGTACAGTATTAGAGAAATCCTGCTGTTTAAAAGAAAGAGAGGGTTCATTTTAGAATGATCATAATTTAAAAAAATCTTTGTTCCAGTAATTATCTCAAGACTTCCAAAGCATTCATACTTTTAAAATCCGGTGATACGTATATATCATTTAAAGCTAATGCTATTCCATCTGCTTGTAATTTCTGCCAGTCTACCTCTGAAAACAAACTTCTGGAGCACCATTCTGCTTTGTACAAACATCTACTAAAACATCAACATAAAAATGTGGGATTTAATGTATTTAGATGTTTAAAAATAGATAAAAACAGAAGGAAACACGTCTTTGAAGATTAATTGTCTCAGCCTTTAAAAATACACTCCAACACATATTCTCTCATAGGACTTATTTTCTCTTGTGCTTTCATGTACCATAAATAAAATACCCCTGTGCAGTTGTCACCCAACTAATGTATGCTTAAAGTGCAAAGCCAGCACATGCAAATCTCCTTATGAACTTCATAAGGAGATTTGGTCATTGGCTTCATCCTGGAATCCAGGTACAGTAGGCACCAATTCCATCTTTGAATGGAAGCTAATATTTTTTCTATTTAATTAATTTTTACTTTGAGTAATCCATATTAATTTATTGCATCCTTTTCCCAGTGCAGCATATTACATTTTATTCCAACCTATTGTGTATAGATCTGGAGATTTCTTTTTTCTTCTTTATCTGTTGTAACAATTTCATCTTTTTGCACAGCTTAAATATAATCCAACAAACTTCACAAAACTAAAGGCAGAATTGGTACTGCTGATCCTTTTGCTAACTGCTTCATGTCAATCCAATGTCTGTCACATATTTGACCTTCCTGCTTAGTCTAATAGGATGGAGTTGGAGATTTTATTATAGTCTCATCAAGTAGCAATCATTCAAAATAACACATTTTGTCCTTTTGCCGGATTCATTACCTTGAAACCCATTCCTTATATTTTATATTCTACATAACTCTCAAATTGCCTAAAGGATTTACTGCATTCCCTAAATAAGGTACTTCTAAAATATTTCCTGATTCTGGATTTAGAGTCTGATCCTTCGTTGGCTTGCAGTCTCTGCAGTAATATTACATGTCCTGTGTCATTTTGTGTAGACAGACTGGATATACAATGTTATCAAATCAGAATATGACCCTAAGGTTTGGGTGGTAAGAACGTGCCTGTATATATTTGCTAAATTCTGACAACAGGGGGGCAGGAGGCAGGTGCTGAGCTGCTACCAGGCCTTCTCACAGTGACCACTCCTTCATTTTGGGAATTTCTTATGCACGATTTCTGATTACATCTTTGATGGTAAAGTAAACAATTACAGGAATGTTCCTGGGCATTGGTTTTTATCACAAATACTTCTGAATTGTTATGATGCCCTCTGGAGTATTTTCAAATTACGGCTTTTGGCTTGCACCCTTGTACTTGCTCCAGGTGCTGTACCACAGGCATAAGGCTCTGACTGTGGTTCTACCCCAAGGGCCGGTGCTTGTTGTCACTCACTCAGGTCTGCCTGGTCACTGGGATCCAGTCTGCCGTACTCCTCTTCTCCTCTGGATGTGGAGACAGGCCTTTGCTGGTGATGGGCCTTGGAGGAGCTCCTCTGACTTCTCAGTACCTTCCTGCTCTCATTTGTGCGTGTGCAGATGAGCTTTTACACATAACCTAATGATATTTTTGAATGGTAGAGAGCTTTTGGTGTGTAAATTGTTTCAGAGATATATATGTGTGCAGCATATAAAAGGTTGAAGGGACACACAAATTAATATGATTTTTTGAATATGAATTTGAATATTTTGAAAGTCGTTTGAATTTGACTCAAACACGTGATCTGATTTAACAGTTTTCTTTGGTTCTTTGTACCAGTGGCTGCTGACATTGCTAGATTCAGGATACAATCTCCGCACGATGTGAACTTTTCTCCTGAGTGTAGAAAATTACTTTCTCAACCTACAGCTGTACAGTATTTTTTCACACAGGTTAAAAACTTCTTGTCATGCCTCTGCTGGTGCCAGATTCACAGTGGGGACTTGGTTAGAGTCTGAAAGTCCTATATCTGAACTATGTACCCCATTGGCTTCTCTGTAACAAGAATTACTTGCTTTCATTTTGTTATTCGAACAACAGAAAACAAAATCATTATAGCGTGTATAGAAATACACACACAAGCATTTATTCTCTCTGTCAAACCAAGACTGCAAATTTCATTTGAACTTTCAAAACCCTTCATTTCCTTGCCCCTTATTTTTCTTTTCTTTCCTATAAGGCTTTCTGGCGGTTTTACTTCTAATGCATGTTTCCAAATATCTCTGTTGGTCAACATGAGTGATACTTATGCTGGCAAATCTTAATTATATAGTTACAGATAGTACATAATGTAGAAGTCAAAATAATTGACTGTGAAAAACTAGTAGAAACCTCATATAGCTGCTCTTTTATGATGCTGCTGTGATCCCATAGTGAGTGTCTGAATTTTATGGCTGAAAAAAATGTCAACTCAAATGATGCAATGTTTTAATATAAAATAATGTCGGTGGTCATGCGCATTACTCTAGAGAAAAGTATATATTGCATCTTCTAGACTGACACACCTGAGGATCCTGGTTTAGTAAATTCTTCCTCATTTAGAAATTTCCGAGATGTTCCTGTCATCTTCTGTTGGCATTCCTGAGGATTCACACTCTTTTCACATCAAAAATTAAATGTTTTCTCATTTTTCCCTGGTTCTTCCACCATGTGTTATCTGCATTCAAACTAAACTCTATAGGGAATGTACTGAAACATGAGCTGGAAAGGATATAGTGTTAGTTAGTTTCACTAACAGATAAAAAAATTGCTTCCATCAGAGAACTTCCAGTGCTTTGAATGACTTCATTTAGCAAACATTTTCAAATAAGTGTATTGCAGTTCCAGTGGAAGAAGCTCTATGTGACTTGCTGCCACTCATGATTTGGTTTTTGGGTATTTTGTTGAAATCAAACAGGATTCTGCCTACAGATGTGCACATTTGCTGAAAGTTTAGATCTCATTTGCTGTAAGCTTTTAAAATAATCAAATTCTGGTAAATAAAATACAGGTAGACATAACTCAACTGAACTCTGATGCAAGAGTGAGGAAAAATATTTTAAATAAGTGATGCAAATTATTTTTGCCTGTGAGATGCACAATAATAACCAGTATCTATCTGGACTTGTCAAGGACCCACCAGGTGCCTGATATTCTGCAAAAGTTTCAGTAACTGTAGAGTTATTACTACATTTTACGTGTAATTTTAAATTGTCATTTACTATGAAAGAAAGCTTATTTATGCTTTCATGTTCCATTTTCATGTAAAGAACCTTAAGACAGTTAGCTTCCCTCATAGTACAATAGGAAAATGATCCCTTCAATTAGCTCAAATTACATGACAGAAAAACAATATGAGAAAGCTTCCATAGCGTTGCAATATCATTAGTACATCTTCATGGTTCTCAGCTGTTACTTATGGTGTATCCTGTCTGTTCTCCAGACAAAACAGAGTAGTGTCTCTTCTTTCTTCCTGTTTCCAGAGGAGTAAAAGTCTCCCTGTGCTATACTATTGTCTCTCATGTTAGCACATATGGGAATTGTTAATCCTTATTTATAAGACTTCTGAACGTGCCTTAGAACAAACCAACCAAACTAAAGTACCAAAGCACAAAGTAAGAACCAAAGCAACAGTTGCTAACTGAAGTATTTCAATATTGAATGGATCTGGGATATTAAGCCTATGCAAGACAAGCAATTTGAAGTCTGAAATTAAGTCTGGTCCAGAGTTTTTTTAACCTCTATTTCACCTGCTTTCAGGGTACTGACCCTTTGTCATTTCATAGAAGACTCTTATATCTGACAACTTCCTGTTGTATGGTTGCGTATGGTTTCTCTTTGGTTTGGTTTGATTTTTTCCAGAGTGACATCACATTTTTGTTTGGTTGCTTCAGTGACTGCTTGTTTTCTCTTTCTTGATGCAATCAGCATTACGTGTCTCTCAGCTTGTTGCTTCAATTAACTTCTCAATGGACCCCCTGGTAATTTGCATTGTCTCCTGTTTCCTATTTCCCTGCTGCTTTTTATCATTTTGCTTGTATTTCAGTGATCACTCACCAGCTGCTTAGGCAGTTGTTTGGAGCAGTAGTGATTCTCTGTTGATTTTAGCACTTACTCTGTACAGATCTTTTCTTAAACTTGTGTTTTGTTCTTTATCCAATTTTGATATTGGGTTTCTGTCCGTGGGACTATATAAACCAAATCCAAAGTACCCTTCCCAGAAAAGATCAATCTATTTAGAAGAAGATTAATTTTCTTTGAATTTCAAACATGCTTCATGAAAATGCTTATATGAGACAGAAAAAATATCCAGTTAGAAGAAATAAGACTGACAATTAATTTTTTACTTTTTGGCTATATTCTTCCTGTGGTTCTTTTTTGTATTTTATTGTCAGTTAATTGTGAATTGTATGAAGTAAACTAGTAAACAGCATTGTATGACTTCTCTGTTTCGTATTCAAGACATATAAAGTATCTGTCCCAGCTTGTAAACTCACTTAATCCTTTACAACTTTAATACTCTATTTATTATTTCCAAAATTTTTCAGGGTAATTTATGGTCTCATGGGAAATTCAGAAAAATACTATGCCCAAGTCAGAAACCAGAAGTGAATTGTATATATATCTCAAATATTTTAGCATAAATTAAATAAAACTATCACTTTTAGCTGTATGGGTATATACACAGAATCAGGTGTATTCAAGAGCCCAACTTAATTTTTCTGGTAAATTACTGTAAAAACTAACATATTTTATATTTCATTGGTGAAAGAATGTTTCATAATTCTATCACAAATCACTCCTTATTATAGCCAGACATTCAGAAAAAAAAAAAATAATTTGGGAACATAATTTAAACACATAAGGTTCACATCTATAACATCTAGTGAATATCAATGATCTACTTGGCCTGCACAGGACACCATTCAATGATATTTTGTATTTACACAAAGACATATGGCAGTATACAGTCTGCTTTAACAGTCTAAGTAAGAAAAGAAAATTAGGGAATATTTTCTTTCAGTATGGGACATAAATAAAATTCTGCACTTTTTCTTAGCAAAACATATAGAATCTGCACTGTACAAGTGAAATCTCACAGAAAATAGTTAGAGAACTGCAAACCTCAAGATTAAATCTCAAGATACTTTAAAGACTTCATCTGACAATATGTTTGTAATGTGCCAGAGATGTATAATGCTACCATGTTTTTATTGTTGACGTTAATAGGGACTTTCTAAGGTGAAGTGTTTTTTAAACTGTATGAGTCTAGATTGTCAGATCAGATTAAAATAATAGCAGATGATGGTTATAGAGTTCTAGACAGTGGATTAATTTTGTATCAATGCCAATACCCAGTTCTTTTGTTAAGTATTACCATAAGCTTCTTCCAGAGAAGAAGGAAGTCCTTTCCTGTACTTCATTGTAAATATTGAGAATGAGCATGAAATCTGAAGTCAGGGGTGAAAATAGGTAATAATTTGTGCACTTCCCATGTTCTACATGAGTTTGCAATGACAACAGTTTGGATCTGAAAGTGTTCAGTGAATGTAAATGGAAGTGGTTTCAGTGATTTCAGTCTCCTACCAGTTGAAGATGCTCATAAAATATGAGCTAGGCAGTTTGCAGAGTTCTCCAGTGTAGTTCTGATGTGCTAGTCTGTCTGAAATTTCAGCAGGATTTTATTGATTGTTTGTCAGCCAGTATTCACAAAAATACCGCTGGATTCTATGATCATGACATGAGAGGTTGACTGTTTGTTTTTTTTAATTAAAAAATAATAAAGGAACAACACACCTATGGAATGAAGAAAGTTCAGATTGAGAATTAACAGCCAGTTTGGGTTCTGTCAATAGAACAACACATGAAGATGAGAAGCAATTTTGTATGTATATCAAAGTGACTCCAACAGTTTTAGCAAACAATAATCTTAATTACTCTCGGCATCTGTTTTCCAATCTGGAAAATAAAAATATTTCATCTTCTGTAAAATGTCTATGTACTAAAACTCTCTCCCCAAGTTAGTGACTTAGAACTTATTCTGTATTTTTGAATTTAGTTTATAATAATTGCATTTATAAGTACCTGTCAAAAAGAAGCTATTGCATACACAGTACTTTTGTATGAAATTAGTACATGTTGATAGATACAGTTGCCCCTATTTTCAATATTATGAATGGTAAAAGATATAATTCAAGTACATTTTATTCAAAGCAGAAGGCTTTTCATAAAATTGGATAGGGTTTTATCTTTTTCTGTGAAGCAAAAATATTTTAAAACCATCAAAAAGATAAAATTCCATTGTTTTTTATTTTATAGATAGCTTGAAAATATTAATTAAATGTGAAATCCAAGATTATGGTAGTTATGTGGCTATTTAATTACTATGCTCATATTAAGGAAAACTGAGTTGCCACGTTAAACAGGACTCACTTATTTCCATATGCAGTTATGAAACCTAGTGCTCCAGTAGAAGATCTGAGTCTAAGCTATGATTTCTGTTATTTCTTGGTTAAATGTAGAGAGTGAAGAATAGGGAAATTACTCAGAGCTTGCAGAAACATAAATTATCTTGTCTACACATGCTGCTACAATATGATCAACATTAGTGGCTCAAGTCTAGATACAGCCACAGTAGTAAAACCTCGAGGCTAAGCATGTACTTCTCATATAATCTAGCAATAGATCAATGCAGCCAGTTTGCATCCAGCCCTAACAGATTGTATATGAGGTTGTGCTCAGCTAAACAGATTTACTGTCAGTTCAGTGCATTTCTGTGCAGATACTCATACATCAATAATGATCCCTGTCTAAAACAAGTAAATGTCAATGTGTTTAAGGTATATTTTCTATCATCTACTACTATCAACGATTTCTGTTGTTACTTGTTATACTTCATTTTGATTTAAGCTTGTTTGAGAGTAGACTCTACACTGTAGTATGCATATTCACAACACTGAGGAGTCTCAGAATTCAGACCCACAAAATTACTCAGAGCTCAGTTTGGTGAAATTTATTTTCCTTCCTATTTGCAGTAGTGAAAAATGCTCTTTTTCTTCCTGTAACTGAAATTAATTCTCCATCATACATTTCCTATTTGCATTTGTTCTCCTTGTTCCTCTCTGAGCTTTTCCCAACATCCAATTTTTATTGCAAGTTAGAAGAGTGGTGAACAATTCAAAGAAACAGAAGCCACAGTTAACAGGGACTCAAAGAGTCCTACAGTTATGACTAATTGTTTAGTTAGAGCTGGGTTTGAGATTTCACTGTTTGTTCTTCTTGAAGCTATGAAAATGGATATTAGAGGAATAGCTTTAGTGTGAATGTCAGCCTTCATTGAGTGCATTAACACAGCTACAGTGATAATTGTTCAGATTTTAGTTTCACAATAAATAATAATAAAATTGGAGTGAATCCTCTAATAGGAAATGAACTCAATATAGGTTTACACTGTTGCTGAATGTGAGGTTAGAATACTTACTATATTAACTTATTAAATCAGGCTGAACATAAAATAGGTAAGCATTTGGAACGGGAGAATTACAGATTTTCTCCATCTAGCTTGAATATGTCAAAAGATGTGTCATAGGACTTACAAATTGCATTAATGCTGTTGGTGCACTTTACATTCTAACTTTACCATAAGAAGCATGCTTACATTCCTGTAGGTTTTTCTTTAAAATTAACCATGTAAGCATATACTTCATAATAGCAATATTTGCATTAAAACATGCTGGTTTCATAGAACAAATTTCACTCATCACAAAAAGAAAATAAATGTTAACAGAATTCTGATACAGAACATTATATAGGATACAACTTGAACTTTAAATTGTACATCTCATTTTTTATGTCATGGATTGTAATGATTTGGGAGTAGAAAAGGATTTCAATGAATACCTGTCACAGCATGGATTCTATCAACTTAAACATCAGTTGCACAATGCATCTTTTCTAATTTTGAATTTTGTATATATTAGGCTGAAAAAATGTTCATACAGCAGTTTTTAATAGAAATAAAATAGAACAGCAGATGTTGAATCACTTTCTTATACTGAAATATAAGGAGGAGTTAAAAATAGTGATCACAACGAAACTTCACTGTGAAGGTATGCCATTGTAACTTGAGTAGGTTCATGTATTTAATGAATACTGTGGATTAATTTGGAAATGGTTATAATTGCAGAAATAAGTTCATGCTTAAATAAAAATAGGTTCTAATTGGTAAGTAGTAGAGGTCCTATTCAATCTTTAAATTTGCTGTGTTTGTGTAAGTGTTGTAGAACTGTTGCCAGGAATGTGCTAAGTTATATTTTAGTCATGATTCTTTGTGTCTTGTCCTAGAAAATACAGTTTTGTCAAATAATAGCCACTCACTCCAGAATTGCTGATTTCCCCCCATAGTTGCAAAATAAAAATCTAAGATTCTTACTCTGGTTTTCCAGACTAAGAATTTTGCAGCTTTTCCAACATAAGTACAGTGTATGTTGCAGGAAGAAAAACAGAAGGTGAGGTGCAGGCAGGTGCCACTTCTCTTAAGGAAAACAGACCCAAGGCCTCTAGTGTGAATTGAAATCCAAAAAATGAGAACTCTTTTTTTTTTTTCTTTTTATTGAGTAAATGTATATAGAAACTTGAAGAACAAAGGCATGATACTCAAATTGTTCTTTTATTACAGTGAGAGTAGATGTTTGCATAACCCTAAAGAAAGATCAAACTTAGGCACTTAAGAATTCTTTTGTCTGTGGAATAGAACATGCAGAGAAGCTTCTGGTTCTCTTCTCCTTGAGCTTCTACTCCTGCCAAGACATTTTCCTACATACTCTGAGATAAATCTCATCACTTAGCCAAATCCGAAATTTGTCTAACTCAACAGGTAGGGTTTTCCCTTTTCTTTTAAATTGAAAAGCATTTTCTTTAGCATCACCTGCTTTCTCAGATAGTCTCATTACTGAGGAAAAGACTCTCCTCACTGGAGATGGTACAAATGCCTCATCAGAACCAAGCTGAGTTGAAGATATAGACATCCTTCAACAATCAAGCTCTTCTTAAAAAGCAACAGCCATTTGAAAGCCTCTGTTTTTCATGGAGGGATATAGCTCTGGCTCAAATATTGTAACTTGCAAAGAGGATGTGAGGAAAAAAGTACTAATTTATGTACTTCTGGAGTTTCCCTCAGTGCTTTGGTGAATGCTGTAGGAATATCTTTGAACTTAATCTGAACAAAGTACATAGTCAATCTTCATAAATGTTCATAATCAAAATTCTGTGGAACTGCATTGTTCTTTTAGGTATATGGTTGCACAGTAAATAGTAATACAACACACAGTTAAATGATTTCGACAGAATGTCTTTTCCTTATCATTTTTGTATCTAGAAATTAAATAATCACAGAACACTTCATTATTTTGCTTCACAGACATAAGCAAAGTATAAGCTTTAGACATTCTTTCTTTTTTCTTCATTTAATTCAAGTCACTCTGTCCAAAGATGCTTCTCATTTTTATAGCTTGTAGATAGACAGAAATAATCTTACTACCGCAAACCTTTAAGAATGTATGGAATATAACTAATACTCAGTTTTGATGGTAGAAATTGCTATGGCAGATCTAAGGGAAGATTCCAGCTTTTATTACAGACAATCTTACAGTATAGACAAATCCTCCACTACTAGTTGCATTATTATTATATAGTTAACACTGTGTTAATTCTTTCACAGTTTCATTAAAAAGTTTTAATCCTACTTACTAGGTGAATATATCCTTTGAAACTCCTGTCAGGTCTAAGGAAAAAATCCCAAGTCATCTTTATTTAAACAATCCAGTAGTAATAAGGTTTACTACTATTTATCACAAATAAATATTATATTTATCATTAGATAACCTTAAAATCATTGTAAATTGTATAAATACCTCACAGCAACCCACTGATGTGATTACAAATTCATTTGACTTGTAGGTCTTTCCTGTGGTTCCAAATACAGATCCGGTGTATATTTTATTAGGATATTTGGAGAAGAATTAATGAATGAGGATGAGACCTTACTGTAATACCTACTATGTGCAGTTGTAGGTTATTAACTTTTGTGAATAAAAAGTATGTGAGAAGGAAATTGAAGCAGTGTGAGTTTGTGAGGGAGAAGACTAAGCATGATGGAACAAAGGTAGGTGTTTGGTGGGAAAAGAGGAATGCTGCCCCAAGAAGTTCATATGCCTTGCCTCACAATCACAGTTCCATGTGTAATCAGCTTGATCTACCTTAAGCCTCCCTCATTGTTCTGGAGTCCTTCCTCCACTTCCCTAATTCCCTTTGTTCCCTTTCTACATCTCTTAACCACTTCATTTGTCCTCAGCAACCCTTTTGAGGCTGCTGTCAATCCAGGTTTGCCAAGATCTGCTCACATCACTTCTATAAGGTGTTTTCCTCCTTTTGCTTCTATTAGATATCCTTGCTTATCCTTCTACTGTGACTTTTGCCTGCAAGAGGTTTGACTGCAGAGATCAACTTTGAGGCATTTCTGGAGCTGGCTGTCTTCTAAGTCTCAAAAAAAAAAAAAAAAGAAAGCTTCTTAAAGCACTGATCTAATTTTCCCTCGTGACTCCCAGAGTAATACTTCTGTGCTGTTGTTCTGTTGTTTCTCTTAAACTGTCAACTTGTATTCATGGGGTCATGTGGTCAATTATGTGATTAGGCTGAAAATTAAGTTTAAACAACAACAAAGAAATCTTGGGTGAATCAGCCTCTCAGACACAGGCATGAAAGTGCTTACCATGGGAGTAGCTAGAAATTCACAATTCATCTTACGCATGAAGGAAAGAAGAAAGACTGTTTTATACTTAGTGTCTTCATGATTTTAAGAAAATAAATTTGATTAATTTAGGCCTAACAATTTATTTTAGCCTTGATACTTTCCTATGAGAAATTATGCTTAATAAAATGAAGAATCTGCAATTCCCACAGGGCTTCAAGCACAGGGATTTGGTAAATAAATTAAGCCTTCCTGCCATCTCTAAAAGAGCACTCACAAGAGTGTAGCATATTTAACATACAGGAGTGTTTTTTCTGTTTTTACTAAATTGTCTTTGATCGAGGAAGCTTGTCAGGAGAACTATTGTACTACTACAAGTGACATTTTCCTAACTTAAATTTTAAAGTTGTTGAAAATAACATATTTTTGCTGCCTGTTAAGAAATTCAACCAGATTCAGAGAAAAAAAAATCTCTGTTGAGAGTCTCTTATCTAGAGTCCAAGAGATGCTTAAACAAATTTAAAAGAAATAAAAACTACAGAATAAGTACATTTGTGTTGCAGTATAATCTATGGAAAATCAGCAGAAACACTTGTGAGACTAATGTGTTAAAGTCATAACATGGGAAATAAAACTTCATGTCAACATCAAAGACTAAAAATAATGATCTAAGTAATACATAATTGGTGTCATAGTGCTACTAGCAATTGAAAATGATGAAGGAACACAGGCTTCTGACTAACTTGGCTGCAGTTTTGCATTAAATATATTTCTTTCATATTTAGCAAAAGGATTACTATACAGCTCAATGTGATCACGACTCAAATTAATCTAAGCAGTTATATTCTCTGTGTATGTATTGGGTACTACACTGTTGCAGGGGAAGAGTATGAGGAGTCCTCCCCCTGAGTAAGAAGGAGCAAAAGAGCCAGCTTGTAATGACTGACCACAGCCCCCATTCCCTGTTCCCCTGTGCCACTGGCAGGGAGGTGGTGGAGAAAACTGAGAGTAGGAGAACCCAAGAAGAAGGGAGGGGTGGAGGAAAGGTGTTTTTAAGATTTACTTTTATTTCTTATTATCCTACTCTGATTTGATTGGTAATAAATTAAATTAATTTAATAATTAAATTAATTTTCCCAAGTCAAGTCTGTTATGCCCATTTTGGCAATTGCTGACTATCTCTCCTTGTCCTTATTTCAACCCACAAGCTTTTCATTCTGTTTTCTCTTCTCTGTCCAGCTGAGGAGGGGAGTGATAGAGCAGCTTTGGTGGGTACCTGGTGTCCCCAGGGTCAACCCACCACAGTGTAATTACACTGTTTAAACAGGTGATGAGCACTATACTGAAAACGAAGTCAGGAAACAAATATATATGTTTTGCTGAAGAAACAACATTTTATGTTGCTACTATTCATATTAATAATAATAATAATCATTCATTCACTCATTCATTCAGAATTAATTAATTCATTAATCTACCTGTTTTTTAAAGTAGTTAAAATATTTTTATGTTACTGGAATTAAAATGATGTCAATTATTGATTGAATGTATCTTTGTACTTTGAGTTTGTCAGCAACAATGCAGATTTGAGTTGTAAATTGCTTTTTCCAGTTTGAAATTTTGCCCATGAATTCACTTTCTGCTTCTATTTCTGATCTTACATTTAACCTTTGAAGCTATTCAATCCACTCCTGATATCTGTGCTCTTATTTTCTGAATCCAGACGTTTTTTCCTCAAATTACACTTAAGTCTTTGAAGAATAATACTTTTATACCTTCAGTTGCCATTCATCTTATGCATTTTGTCCTCCAATTTCTTTCTGAGAAAACCATATCTAGTGTTAGTTAGATGTTACTAACAGTAAAAATGTATTTACTTCTGTATTTTTTATATAATACAGTGGGACACTGGTATAATTTTCTTGTAGTTTAGAAGAGAGATGCAGAAACCTCTGAACAGTAGAGTGAGGAGCAGACTCCCTTCTTTGCACAGGAACCATGGCAACTGCATTATCCCACCGATATTCCTCCTGTAATGGGTAACTGAAGGTATTATAAAACTGGAAAGGGCTGATGTAAAACTCAAGAGACATCAACTGAAGTGTTCAAGAAGATTTCAAACCATCACTGGAATAATGTGATGCATTTTAGAGCATGAAGCAATTATTTGTTACCAAAAAATTTGGAAAAGTGTTCGCACTGTTAGGATATAAGAAACTGATAATTGTGTTTAGATTATCTATATCTGGAAATGTTGTTTGTCTGTCTTGATTGTGTGTAAGCTACTTAAGAATCTCTGATAATGAAATTTCAAGTACATTAAACACATCAGGATGATTCCTATCATACTCATATCCATTGCACTCTATTACAGACATTATCAGACAATTTAACAGATCCATTAATTTTGAATTTAAATACGAATCATCAGTTTTCATAGAATCATAGAATATTCTTAGTTAGAAGGGACCCACAGGGGTGATTGAAATCCAATTCCTGGCCTTGCACAGGACAGGCACAAGTGTCACACCATGTGCCTGAAAGCATTGTCCAGACACTTCTTGGACCCTGTCAGGCTTCATGCTGTGACCACCCCACTGGGGAGTCTGTTCCAGTGCTCAGACTCTGAGTAAAGAACATTTTCTTCATATCCAACTTTAACCACCCCTGACACAGCTTCAGGTCATTCTCTTAGGTCTTGTCACTGGTCACCACAGAGAAGAGATCTGTGCCTGCCCCTCCACTTACTCTCATGAGAAAGTTGTAGATTCTATTAGGGTTTCCACTCCTCTTTTCTATTCCTTTTTTCCACTCCTCCATCTCCTCCAGACAGAACAAGGCAAGTGACCTCAGTTGCTCCTGGCATGGCTGCCCCTCTAGTCCCTTCACCATCTTCATAGTCCACCTTTGAATGCTCTCTAATGGCTTAATATCCTTCTTACATTGTGGCATCCAAAACCGCCTACAGTACTTTGAGCACATTGGGCCAATCTTCTTCCACTGGCTGGCGATGCTGTGCCTGGTGCCCCCCAGGACATGGCTGGCCTTCCTGGCTGCCAGGGCACTTCTGACTCAGATTCAACTTGCTGTCAACCAGAACCCCCAGGTCCCTTTCTATGGTGCTTCTCTCCAGCATCTCATTGCCCAATTTGTGTGTACATCCATTCCCCAGTTTGTGTATACACCCTTACCCAGAGGCTCCCATCTGTGCTTTTGCCAGCTGTAACCTCCATAAATTCCAGCCCTTCCATTACATTCAACACCACCCCCTGTCTCACCTCCTCTGCCTATCCCTCCTGAAGGGCTAGTAACCATCCAACATGGCACTCGTGTCACAGGATTCATCCCACCAGGTTTCTCTTATGCCAGTGAGTGGGCTCTGGGGCTGAGCCAAAGCTTCGAGCTTCTCTTGTTTGTTCCTCATGCTGCTTACATTAGTATAGAAACATCTCAGATGAGATTCTTTCTAGCCAATACCTCCTGGAACAGATTGAAGGATCTCAGTAGAGCTCAATTCTTCAAGCTTTGGTGGTCTCCTTTTGTCTATCACTAGCAAGCCTGGTTTTGTCCCTTTGCACCTTTCAGTCTAGTTTAAAGCTATCTCAACAAGCCCTGCTAATTCTTCAGCTAAAATCCTTTTTCTGCTTTAAGACAGGTGGACTCTGTTGCCAGCAAACTTGGTGTTGTGTACACTGACCCATTATAAAAAACATAACATGCTGGCAATGCCAGTGTTGAAACCAGATGTTCATCTGCACTATCTTTGTGTTTCTTGCCACATCATTCCCTGCAACTGGCAAGACAGAGGAGAACACATCCCTTTACCAGTTGTTCCAAGGCCCTGAGGTCCCTCTTGGTTGTTTGCAGCCTTCTTGTTGGGATCTCTCTGCTGCCTACCTGGAAGACCACAGAGGATAATAATCAGTGGGCTGTACCAGGCTGGGAAGCTCCTTTGTGATGTCCCTTCCCTGGGCTCCAGGGAGCTAACACACCTCCTGTGTGCTGGGTTCAGTGAGCATATCAGACCCCTCAAAAGGGAATCTCCATTTACTACTACTCTTCTTCTTTTCTTGTTAATTGAGAAGATTGTGATGACTGATTCTACCAGTCAGTTTCCTCCTTAGAGGCTCCAGTACTACTTAGTTGTTCCACTTCATCTCTCAGCTCCACCACTAGGATGAGCAGAGCATCAGCCTGATGGCACCTCACGTTGTTGTTGGTGTTGTCCCTGCTGCCCTCTGGGAGCAGCACCAGGCTCTGTCACTCCCTAGAGCCTGAGACCTGGACCACTGCATGCTTTTGTGGGTGCTCCATCTGGGTCACCAGATCCTTTCTGGTGTGCGCAGAGGAAGGAGCTGTCTGAGCGGACAGCATACCTGGGGGTGTCTTGGTGAGGGCAATGACCACCAGCTGACACTCCTGGCCCTTCCTGTTCACCCTGCAGCACGAACTGTGAGTGTCACTCACACTGTTGGAGGCAGTTCTTGTACAGGTGTTGGTGGGCTCAGTCCCTGCTGGCACCACCCTCACTGGGTCAGAGCTGCCTCTCGAGTCAGGGCTCCACTGCCTCCCTTCAGCATGGGGGGCTGGGGAGCTTCTTTCTTCTCTAATACCAAGGTCTTGCTAGGTGGGAAGGCTTGCCTCTTCCTCAGTGGGATCCTTGGCGCCAGAGCACTTCTGTCGGTGCAGTTTCCCTTGGAGTGTTCACTGATACTTTCTATCAGAATGTCAAGCTATTATCAAGACTGATATTTCTATCTTGCAAATATCTGTCTTGTCACCTATTAATACTCCTATGAAGTCATCTCTGGCATTCCTTAATTTCTCTTTTTAATGTTTTGTTTTATTTCCCTGTGTGAGCAGTTCAATAAATTTTCTTACTGTCTTATGCAAAAAAGTACAGTTCATTATTTTGTGTCTTTGCCTACAAAATTGTTTGTGTACAGCAGAAATATATTTTAAAGTTTGTATGGCCTGTCTATGACACCGCACCCTGGAAAATTAGATGCAAATACTAAAAAGCTCATTTTCAGAAGCATGTGAAGTTTTCAAGTTTACATAGCATCCATTCCTTGGGTGAGAAAATATGGACATACAGGTGCTTTCATTTATTGCAATTTAAATGACTTATGTGCATTGAAGTCTTTGTTTTTTCACTCTGATTTTGTGGTTTATATTTTCTTAAGCCTACTACTTTCTTTACAGTAATTATTCCTCCTTATGTGGTAAATATTTAACAAAATTAAAAATTAACATTACAAGCTGTGAGAACAACAAAAATGGATCATGTCCAAGTCTTCTGTTATTAAATGCTTTTTGAAAGTCCTTGCTGAGAAGCACAATTATGCATCATGTCCAGGCCATTGACTCAACATACAGTTGACAATTGTAAAGACAAAATAAATGCACTTTCATTTTCAGTAATAATCTGGCATTCACAAAAGGTACATGTTCTAACGAAAACAATACAGAAAAGTAAATGTTCTTATGGAGTCAGACACCTTCTGTTTGCTAAGTCTCTTGGATTCTGCTGTCCTAAATATTGTGTACAAATCGACACAGTAAACATGCTAGTCAAAAATATAAACTGGCCGCTTATTTTTCTCCACAGTCAATTCAGACATAATAGTAGGTTAAGGAAGTCCAAAGTCAAAATGCAAAAAATCACTTCATTAGCTCTGGGCAAAAATAAAGTTTTGTTAGTTTTCACTAATACTCTCAGTGAGACTGTTTTTACATAAAACCAAAATAAAATAATTTTGTTTTAAGGATGCTGTAAACATTGACTGTTGGTGCAAATACACCACAAAACTGGAAAAGAATGTACATAAACATGTGACATGCACCTTTACAGATTTTTTTTTCTGTTTTTAAATAATTGTTTTGTTAGAATAAGAATTTGATTTTTAACTCTTTCCCCAGATAGAGATCCGGTGTAGAGTCCCAAGGAAGAATAAAGGGAGTTTTATGATCTTCTACACCTTATACTTTTAGAGAAAAACTGTTATAAAATTTAAGGCTGCAATATAAAGTTAAAATCTATAGAGAAAATTTACATTAGTATCTCCATCCATTCAACCATCCATTGTCTATTATCTTTATCCTCACATTCTTTAACTCAAGTAGAACTACAAATCTTCCTGTAAGTTGCAACTTCACCGATTAAAATACTGCCTTTTGTTCGTACAGTTTTTAATACTGCTTCTGGAAATAGAAGAAATTGCTGTTATCAATGGCTTGGATTTACACAGCTGTGTAAAATTTCAGATTTCTCCTGATAATGTCTAGACTTTTTTTTTAAATAGTTTCATGGGTATTGCCTTCTTGAAAAATGCAACTCATACGAAGTTAACCTACTGCATTGTTTTGATCAACTTTTTCATTCTGCAGTGCACAAAACGTGTTTTCAAGAAAATTACAGGGTGCAAATTGCAAGTAAACATTGAATTCCTAATTCAGCAATTCTTCAGAAATTCAATGCAGTAATTGTATCCATGACTTTTTTTATGGATCTGGTCTTACTTGTGCTGAGAAATTTTACAGTCATTTCTGCATTTAAGACTTTGCATTTCAGACCCTTGCTGAAATATTTTTTGCTTTATTTTCTTGATTGACACTTGTACTTACTGCTCTTTAGCACCATTTTCCTGGTGGGTACATATCTATTCACGCAGTAAAGAAGCTAAATTAATTTCCTGATATGAAATTTCACTAAAGCAATGTTGTTGCCCTGTCAAAACCCCATGGTTATCTATGAATTTTCTGAACTTCAATAACACGAATAAATTTGATGATTGGATTTTTATTTGTTATGAGTTTTAAAGATTGAATGAGAAAAATCAATTTAACAAGACATTTCAAATGTTTAACCTATATTTATTCTTTCTGAACACTCTGTAGAGTTTTTTAAACATAGTTCTAGGTTTTCTGTGGAGACTTTGAAATATGTATGCAGAAAGATGTTTGGTATCTAATGTTTTCCTAACAGCTGTTTAGAGATTCAAATAGCTAGATTTCAATTTGCACTCAGTTTTGTGGCTAGAAACAAAGGAAGCTATCTTTGTATATTTATCATACTGCCTTCAAACCCAAACTTTCCTTTTGAGTAATTCCCACAGAACAACTTGTTTAGCAAAGATTCAATGTGCATTAGCAGGTAAGTGATGACAGAAGTTTCATTTTCTGCAAGTATAGCCTTCACTTGGTAGCGTGCTGAAAAGTGAAGGAATTTGCTTCTTCATATTCATAACTGTCCATTTATTCCTTCAAAACTATCAAAACCAAAAGCAAGTTATTACAGGCATATGTGAATGGCCAAAAGTTTGATTAAAGTGGGAAATAAAGCTATGCTTGTCCAAAACATCGTCCTCCTAATTTATTTAAAAATGAGATTAATAGACACAGAAAGCATTTTAAAAGTGCATTAGAGTGATGCTGTATCCAAATATATGTTGTTGCTCAGATCACCTTGCTGAAATGGCTGTTAAGATTTTTCTTCTGATGTACCTAATATCTGAATGTTTTAGGACAGCTGAAGATTTAAATCACAGGGACACAGGGGCATACAGGGACACAGCCATGTATGAATTGCAGATATCCATGATGCTTTTGCCCAAAGAGAGAATCACATAACTGGAAACAGGTTGGACTTTCTTTTTTTCATGTGAGGCAGCTATCATGCTATGAAACTAAGAAGGAATAGCAAAGCTATCACTTGGAAGGGAAGTTTCTTTTGAACATGAGAGTGTTTCTGGGAATGATAATTGCCATTCTGGCCTTAAATCAGTAAAGCACTTAGAGGAACTAAACTGAAAACTTATGTTTACAGTGCAGTATTTGTTGAGTTGGGGCTTCAGCAGGTGGCACTATTCATTCAGGATAGTTCAGTGGGAAATGACATCGTTTTGATCCTTGTGTTCGTTCAGTGCAAATATGTAAAGTTCAGTGCAGATTCTCAGCCGGTGAGGCTGGCAGTCACCATTAACTAGGGCTCTGACACAAACTGCCAAAGAGTGTGCCTGGTCTTTGATTTTGGAAACTGGCTGGATTCCATACTAAAATCAAAGTGCTGAATCTGGAAATCTCATATTGAAACAACCTTCCCTGTTAGTTTTAAGGGAAAAAAACACATTTTTAAAAGACAGAGAAACTCCTCTTAATAAAGTATATCATATTTAGGAGTATGTCATTAGAAGAAATATTTTAATCACCATGGAATTTTCTGTTTAAAGTATCATTAACCCTAAATAGTTGGGTTTGTGTCCTGGAATTAGTGTTATTGATGCCTTGAGAGTCTACCGAGAAGGCATCACTATAACTACTACATTTGTTTTCAAAGCCCCTGGGTTTGCAATAGTTATGTTTTTTTATATGTGCTCCTATTATATTAATGTCTATCTAACCTTTTATAAATATCTGTATACTGTAATTTTGAATCACTATTTATATACAACCTGCCCTCACTTCCAAAAAAGAAATGATATTTTAAAAATTCACCTAGACATAACAAAGAAGTGTGAATATATAATTGAAAAAATAGCATTTGCTTCATTAAAAAGGATTAGGTTTTTATTATTATTTTATATAAATACGAAGATCTGGGGTTTGGGTGTGCTATGGCACTTCAATTTGTACGTCTCTTAATAATAATAATAATCTCTGCATATACTTACTAGCTCATCTGAAGAAGCAGCTTAAAATATATTTCTCCATTTGAGCTAACACAGCATGGATCAAAATAGAGACATTTAGTATATTGACCTAATATTGAAATTTTGCATGAGTGCTTTCTAAGTCAGTAATTGCAATGTCTTTGTAAAGTATATGGCACTGTATTGATTCAGAGCCCATCACTTGCATCTAGTCTGGCATTTGAGCCTGCTGGTGATAACACTGACATCTACAGCAGGTAAAAAGCATTAGAGAATATACAGTTTCCTTCCTTCTGGTTTCTCACTTCTTGATCTCTTGATAAGTATTTTAGTTGTGTGCATTTCTGAACTGTCTTGAGACACAGAGGACTGTTTCAGTTGCATAGTAGTTTGTTAAAATTGTTCTCATTGAGATTGCTAGGCTGACATGACACTAAACAGAAAAGTTTTGTTTAAGATACACTGTGGAGAATAACTCTGGAATTGTACTTAATGGTTGAAATGCAGCGTTGTAACATAAAAAGAAAATAGCAAAGTCATTGTTTAAGGATTTTATGCATATTCAGTTCAGCTTCTCAATTCATTAATTAGGTGAAATATTACTACAATTATTACTGTCTAAAAAAGCTTTTCATCTTTTTATTACTTCATTAGCACAATTAGGTTAATGTCATCATTCTCACATGAAATTGTGTTTTACCTGTATGCAGTTTATAGCCTTATGATAGGGTGGTCACCATTTCCTTGGCAACAGACTCTGCCTACTTATAGAAAGGTAAAAGGTTTCTACATATGCCATATTTTGTATAGCTGCAATGAAATAATTTAAAAGAAATTGTCTTTTTGAATTTGTGCCATTGAATGCAAGAGAAAATATGTTTTTGTATCTAGAAACTAGAATATTCTAGAAGAGGATTTTAAAGAAGTTGAAGGAAAAAAATTGAAGAATTATTACAGCATCTTTAAGAAGCACGCATAGGCACTCTTATTTTTCAGTCTATTATCAGATATCTTGTGGTCAGGTTTCACTAGGTTTTCTATGGTACTTGATAAGAAGCCTTTGAATGTTTTTGAAAAAATTCTCAGAAGAGTTTGTAATGTCATCTGACCTACATTGATCTGTGCAAATTCTTTTGTGTTGCTCTTTTCATTTTCCTGAATGTCACTTATTTTAGTCAGATCAATAGTGAAATGAATTAGTAAATTAGAATATATTTTAGAAAATAGGATGGTATTATAGCTAAGTTCAAAATATGGCAAAGTTCTGCTTCTAATAATAAAATCTAAATGACAGATACTTATAAATAGATTTGTGTATCTGTTGAAGTCACTGTTGAAGTATGCCTTAAAAGTAAGTTTTGGATATTTTTCAGCACAGTTGGATTTTCAGACCAAAATTGTCTTGTCATGAGTGAGTAAAAAGGTTCATTCATAAAATTATATTAATTTATATGTTTATATTCAGTATTTTATGATTGTGATTTTTTATGGTTGTGAACTTAGTTCACAACCTTATGTGAACAGAGATACTTCATACTGAAAGATATACAGAAAGAAATTGTAATATTTACAGAGTCAAGGAATCATTAATAGTTGAGTACAGTAAATGGCACTTAGTCTTCCATACTTACACTTGCAGAAAGATGATTATCCACTGGTGTAGAACTCCTTCTAAATATCTAAGGAAGAAATAAGGTTTGAGGAGACTACATGTATCTGATTCCCTCACAACTGAAGCAAAAAGAAATCTATGAAACAGTTGGCTACTTAGCTATTCTATTCAGGGAAATGCAACCAGAAATGAGAAACAAACTGGAAAATAGATTCTTTGAGAGTGGGAGTCAGGAATTCTGCAGGTTGCCAAATACTGGAGCAAGAGGTACCTCTGCAAGTGTTGTAAAAGTGTGATCTTTCATCATTGTATGTAATAATTTGCTTTTAAACAAACACTTGGTTTGCATATTACTTTCGTTGGCTTGTGTTAAAAATGATGTCAAGATAAATGGCCATTCTTTCCCAAAGATCAAAGATTAGGAGAGAAATTGTGTGGAAAATTTCTGTGGGAGCACATATTAAACCAAGATCCTGCAGAAAGGCTTACACTTGCAATACTGAAGCTTTCCCTAATACATGGAGGATTTCTGCATCTTACTGCCTTTTTGGTTTTGGGTTGTTTTTTTTCTTATGGCAGCCTAACTGTTGTGGGAGTTACCATCACCCTGGGCTTTCTGCTTACATAAAATCTCCATGGCAGCAGTGTTCCATAATAGGGAAAGGGATTGCAGGAAAATTCCCCGTAGTCTGAAATAGAAGGTGCCCTTCTGCTGGATTGCAAGTCTCATCTTCCCAAGCTCTGTTTTCTAAAAACAATTCAGACTTTTTCTCATTAAATATTTTTTTATAATGAAAAGCGCTTGTGTTTTTTCTACTGTTGCTGCATGTGTCAGTCATATATTATAATAAATCTTGCAGTTATCTCTAGCTAGCCTACTTGACATCTAAAACTGCTGTTATATTATAGTTCTTACTGCCCTGCGAATGTAGCATGTAACTCTTGAGTTTGTCATTGGACTATAAATAGAGTCATAAAAGTGAAAAAAAAAAAGAAATAGTTAAAATTACGTATATAGACTTTAACTATCTTCTTTCCTTTTCTTTATTTGTTTTCTCTTGCTTTCATAGCTGCTGTAAGAAAGAAGTAAACTTCAAGTTCATGTGAAGGGACAACAGAAAAAAGAGATTATAGTTTGATATTGGATGATATGAAATTTGAAGCTTTTCCTTGGTCAATAGCATGCCAAGAACAAGTCATAGTTCTATGTGTCACCGCATGACAAGAACAAATCATAGTTTCCCTGTCTCTCAATTTAGTTCAGACTAACATTACAGCTAGAATGTCTGCCTACCTCTTAGAAGGGCTTTAAAGCCAAATAAAAACCCTATTATATTTTGATATATTTATATAAAGTGTATCAAAGTATCTTTTAATTTTTTTTTTTTTGAGAAATGATAAACTACTTTAATACGAATTCTATTTTAACTAAGACTACCTAATTAATTTTGGCTGAGGAAGAACACAATACTCTAGATGAAAACATTTAGGTATCCATTTAGTGCAATAAGAATTTCTATTATCCTGTCACTCACAGAATTTAAATCAGGATCATGACCTTAGAACTCATTAACTGCTATAAATAAACATGTTATCATCACGTACTTTTCTTTTGAGGATGAGATTATTTTCACCTGCTTAAGGACATAGACCTAAAGTCAGTAACCACATTCCTTTTCTCCTAATATAGCTTACTTTTATAAAATCACCTACTATCCAATCTCAATGACTGTTGCTAGATATTATAATAGCATTGAAACTTCTGTCAAAATGAACAGGTTTTTTCTCCCAATAAAAAAGTTGCCTTTGTTTTACATTTTTACTCTTCTGACTTCTACCTGTATTTTAAAAAAGCAGACACGTTACCTCAAAAGCCCTACTACTGCAGTTATGATATGAATCACAACACTGTTTTCTTCACTCATATGGGATATATCAGTGTATTTACTAACTATTTCCATGCAAATATTTAGAAAAACTCAATAGGCACTAGTGTACCCTAAGTTTTAGAAAAGAGTTTCCACTCACTACAGTTTTCCCTTTTTCTAAATCTTCAAAAGAGTAATAGTTCAACCATGCTTCCCCCATTAGCTGCCCTCCTTGTAGGTGCTGGAAAAAAGCAAAATATTTTCATCTGAACTATCAGTGTCCTTTCCACTGTTTGATATTCCTCTTCTAAATCATGTTCTTTGGAAGGACTTTTGGAGCAAATAGGTTTTCTATCCTCTGTAAGAAATCCACTAAACCTCCTATACTGGTAAGATTTTATGAGATTTCTCTTGGCTCATGATGGTTCTTCAGTTTTGAAGTGTGACATTTGCAATTGATCTTCTATTCACTACCATTTCACCTGTATGTGGAACAGAGTTGAAGTAAGGGTAATTGAGGAATCAAAGGGAGCAAACAGGCAGGAGAGTATTTTATTTCAGCCATCCTCCACTGTTTTGCTGCCCCTCTAACCTTCCCCACACCAATCCTCTCTTCCCTCTCAGTCTATCCAATTTCTCCAGTCCTCCTTTTAAAATACCTTCCTGCTTAAAATCCTAATCGTATCAACATTTCTCACAAGAAAAGTTACCTAATAAGGATTTTCTACAGAATGATGTGTATCTTTACTGAGCTGACTTTATGTAAGCACTGTTGTGCAAGCCAGCTTGCCCTATAGTCTCTCTAGCAAGTAGTACCTGGAAGTAGTAACAACCCTCAGTCCACTTCATGAAGGAAGTGAGACTCATCTCTTGAGTCAGTTTCATGCATGTTTTTGATAAATGCTCTGAAAAAGTACTCCATGTCTTAACCAGCAAAGTCAGTCTCCTATCTAGATAATGCAAAAATCATGGCCACGAAAAAAACCCTAAAAATATGAATATGTGGGGTTATGAGTTTTTGTGCTATAAAAAATGAAGATTTTTTTGCAATAATACATGTTATAGCAAAACATTGCAGGATTATTATAATTTTAAAATATGTAGTATTTAAAGAAGCATCATAATTCCAACTGGAGAGAGAAATTGTTTTGCTGCAAAAATAACTTCTGGGATAAACTTATATTGTAAAACATCTTTTGTAAAAAAAAAAAAAAAATTGCTAATTTTAGTAGCTAATATTCCCAGTAGTTGATCAATTAAATTTTAGTCAGGACTGCTCCACATATTGATCAAATTTAGCTTAGCTGAGACATTAAACCAATATCATATCCTTATATTTTACTGTTGCTGATATATCTGTATTAGCAAGTACAAAGATAATGCTTAAATCTTGGTAAATCAATACTGTATAGTTGCTTTAGACAAGTATGTCCACCACAAGAACTGAACACAAAAGATGTAAACAACACTTTCATTTACTATATCCATAGTACTTATCTAAAAATAGTTTTATTGTTTCTTATAATGTAGTTATGCAAATTAATAAAAAAGAATGGATAACATTTTAAAATATGTCATACCCTGAAAGTAACAGTATCTACTCCTTTTGAAAGTATCAATTGCTGGTTCTGTTGCAGAATTTATAAAACACTTTTTAAAGCTTCTATTTTGCTGAGAGGAGAAATTTATAGTATAATTAATGGCTTTGGGGGAAAAAATTACTATCTGCTTTCATTCCTCACAGCCCAGGAGATAAAGGTGGCAAACCATTTTTTTAAATGTTTTTTGTAAAACTGATGCTGCTCTGCCACAAGGCATTTCTTTATCATAACATGAAATTAAAACAAAAGAGGGGAAACTTTAATTCATTTTGGAATTGTATTGAGTTGTTAAAACAGTGCAAGTGATCCATTCTTTCTCCAGTCATTGCAGTATTAGGGTGAGCTACTACCTGGCCTCCCAACCTGCCCCAGCTTATTAATAGGGCTCCAGACCACTACATCTGACTTGTGGAAGATAATTAAAAAAAAAAAAAAAAAATTATGACAGAACTTGTAAACATTCCCCTCTCATGTAAAGCTTAAGAGGATATTAGCAAAGGGATTCTTCTTCACTATCAATGGGCAGAAAACTGACAAAGTATTCCCAGCTTTCTTCAGAGCCTTCCCTTTCCTCCATTTGTAACTCTAGGTTATTAAGGAGCTGGTTTCTGTGGGAAAAGTACTAGGAATGAACACCTGCCAGAAGGACAATCCCAAATTACCTTGTTAGACTCTAATCTCAACCTAAAATTAATTTAGATCTTGGACACTTAATAAATCTCTCTTTCAAACCATCTGTTTGTTGCTCCCAAACAACTAGGGGTATGCCTGCACTGCAAAAATAGAGGTCCCAAAGCATTTAACCTAGGAGAGCTTTAGTGAAGAGCTTTAGGCAGAGTCGTATAGTTCTTTTTTCTCAAAAGCTGGTACAAGAATTTACTGAAAACTCTGGCTCACTGATATCAGCCCTGAAACCAGTTGAAATATATATTCAAATTATCATTTGTTTACATTCCTTCTTCACTGCCCCCCATCAAAGAGGACTAGTTAGTTTTTAAACACCACCACAGTTTTCGATTGCTGGAGCTGCTTTGTCATCCAATACTGATTTTAATAATGTTGTGCCAGTTGTAATCCCCATTGTTTTTTCCAAACCTTTGCCTTCACCCATTTCAAAATCACAATGAAATTACTTACGTTGTCACTCTAAGACTAATATTGCAGGAATGCACATTCCTTAACCCAGCTTTTGACAAGAATAGTCCACTGATTATTTCCTATGTATGTATACATGTATATAATCATACAGAAATATTTACATACATATGTACATCTTTTAAATATGATTACATGTTCAAAAATGGATGTTAAAATTGTATATGCATTATGTGCCCTTTTTTTATTCTTTCCCTTGTTGAGAGCTCCTTTATCTAAGTGATCTGACCTCTTTCTTTAACTATGGAGAGCAGGAATTGCAGCTATGATGTACCCTGTAATAAATCTCATTTGTGTACTCGGTTCTCCTCTGTAGAAGAGAACAATGCATAATCTGGAATTAAACATCCTCAGGGACCACTGACATTTTTCCCAGGAGGCATATTGCTGTATGACCCACCAGTGTTTGGAGCACAGACTCAGCATTCTTTCTGCAGCCAGATGTACAGAAATGTCTTTGCCATTAATAAAGCACTGTTCATAATTTTGTGTTCCATCACTGATAATGTGCGAGAACCATAAGCAAATATGTTTCATTCTTCACAGCTTGTTCACCAGGTAGCTGCTACACCTTGAGACTGCCATTAGTCTTTTTAGAATATCTGATGTTCATGTTTTTCCTCTGTGATTCAAGCTACATGTGGTTCCTTGAAAGTATACCCTTTTTACTAATTCCTTCTAACCCTAAAAGTTATCTGTATCCTGGCTATTTTTTTTTATACTGGAATATATGTGTTAGCTCAAAAAGGGTGCTAATACTGAGCAACTGTGCTGATGCTTAAATTGGTACACCTTCACAGACTGATTTATACTGGTTTACACAGCTGAGGCTCGGTTCTATTATTTTTGAAATTGGGTAATGATTAGCAAGAACTCATCCAAAAAATAATTATTGAATGTCAGGTTGGGAATGAAGCTGAAATAAAAGTTTCTTCTCTCTTACCAGTTTGAAAATACCTGCATCTTTGAAAGCTTTATTCTGATATTGTTACAGTAGAGAAAAGTGCAAGTTAATTGTAGGTGAAAGATTTACTGTTATTATTAAATAGTGTCATTAAAAGATGTCATTTCTCTTAATAAAATCAGGCTGTATATAGGATTCTGTTAAAGGCTCAGAACACAAGTGAAAATATGCTCTGCTTGCTCTTGGCCTGGTAGTTTGTAACACTTGTTTCATATGAAGTGGTGTCAAACTTAATAATGTTTTCAGGTACAACTTGTGGGAACTCAGCTAAAATATCTAAATATTTTAACAGGAATTAACTGAACATCTTCAATATGTTTTTTAGAATTTTTTTTTTTTTTTGGCAAGATAAATTACTGCTTTCAGTACTTCTTTCTATGAAAATAAATAATTTCATATTGAAAGAAGGCCTATTTCATAATAGAAAAAAAAAAAAGTTGAGAAACAGTGTATTAAAATTGGGGGGTTTTTTCCCCTTGGAAGGAAGAGGTGATTGTTAACTTAAACTAGGTAAACAATTTACATGTTATCATTAATGTGGTTGTTTTGTAAGCCCCTAAATAATATAAATTATAGTGTATTTTAAGTTAATTATTTAAGAGCAAAAAAGTAAAAACTGCAAGCAATAAAATATTAAATTCAATCTTAAAGCAATTTCCTTTAATCTTAGTCCACTGAGATTAGACTTGCTTGGAAAAGGCGTTTTTTCCTATGTCAGATGTATATTAAAGTATGAATGTTGGCAAGATTTGGATCCTTTGTCAGCATACCTATTTGATGTAGAAAAGAGCCTACTGGGCCCCATGACTGGGACCTATTAGTCATCAGCCTGTCTTGTAAAAACAAGAAACTTGTTTTTACAAAGGTTAACCAGGTGTGATTGGAATTAAATTCAAGTTGACAATGCTCTAAGGCACTTCATTTGATTTTGCCCTTCATCAGCCCGCGAATCCTGTTTAGACAACAGCAACACATTGCAGAGTGCTGTAAATGTGGAAACACCCAATAGCGAGTACTCAAATTGACAGTTGTGACAAAGAGCTTCTAAGTAGTACACAGATGAAATGGATTTAAATGAATTGTTTGCCAAATAATTTTTAAAAGGGAACACTTTTGGGAATATGGAACATTTCATGGACAATTGATAAAGAGAAGAAACACATTCTAACAATTTGCATTGCTTCTGAGTGGATACTTTGAGCCATGAAAAATTTATGTTTGGTACCCTTGCGGACAAAGTATTTTTTAAATAGGAATTTCTAGTGTTCCAAAAGATAGAAGAATATGCTTGTTTAGTATACAGGACTGTTATTTCTCAGGCTCTGTTTTAAACTAAAGTTTGCTAGCTTTTCTGTGGCAGTGCTTGTGCATCATTCATTGTGTACATTAACCACATCTATATTTTATTTCTGTTTCACTTGCACTTTTTGACAGCTTGAAAATTTCTACCTTATCTTCAAGTTTCATTAGGAAATATCTGCAGGCTACAGGCTGATAGTCAGAAATAAGAGGAGCCCTATCATTCTGACCTTATCAGGCTGCTATGGACATTTTTTTCTTCTACCAGCAGTACTTGATACTTTTAATCTGATGGTTTTTATATTAAAATTTAGCATATCTACTGAAAAAGAAAAGCTGTCTTGAAATAAGAAATGTCAAACTAAATAAAAATTTTCTTTTATTGTATAGCATGTGTTTAAGGGTTAGCAAGATAATAATTGAGATATCCTCAGCTGCCCTATGGGTACTCTTAAAGAATTTCTAGTTATTGGCATGCCTTTTTTACTCTAGTGATAATAGAGCAATATATGCAGTACAAATGAGTTCTTTTCATAGAATTGTGTGGTGGTTGGTCAGTAGAATGAAATGCATAAAACACCGCCCCGTTCCTAGAACGGAAGGACAACTGTATGGGAATGTATGTTAACTGAGGTGTACATTTGCAAGAGCATATTCTCAAATTACTGGGTTCGTTTCACTTAAATACTGAAAATTAACACGCAAGGGTTGTTTTGGGTTTTTTTAATACATTAAACACATGTAAACCCATTTAATACATTTTAAAGCAAAAGCAATAAAAAACATGAGTTTTTCTTTTTGTACAAAATTAATTTCCATTAAATTCACAAGCATCAAGATATTTCAAAGTTCTGTTCATAATTTTTTTTTTCTAATTCACATTTCAGCAAACACCACATGCTTTGGAAGCAGCATAGATTCTAACTGTTCTGATAACAGTGTTGATAACAGGTGCCTGTGTCAAGGACATAGATATTTCAGATGCAATTGAGTAAGAAGCATGAATGCATCTAAAATGCATTCTGTGTGGCATTTCCTTTATGCAACATACCTTTATACCCCGCTCCTCCATGGTCATTAGAAGAAATTGTCAATAAACAGTGTCATAGGACTAGAAAGAGGAAGGAAAACATCATGCTGCTGTTGCTTACTGAAGTTTTTAGTGAGTAACTTTAGCTGAAAGCTAAAAAACTGACTCGTACATTTCAGTATGTATGACTGAGGAAAATTTTTTGTATGTGAGAAGCTTGAACATGGATTTTATTGTCAGTGTGATGCCACTGATTTCAGAAATATTCATATTAGTAAAAAAGACTGGTTCAAAACATTTCTTCCAAAGGATTAAAACACTTTGATATCATTTATTATTTAATTATTAACATTTTAATATCAAGATTTACTGTCTTCTTTGTAGGAGTTTGATTTTCTTTGTCGTTTTTGTGTGCTAGTTGTTTTCCACAGTCAACAGAAAACTAAGTAGAGAATCCCAAAATGTGATTTCACAAATATAATATACTAATAAATCTTTACTAGACAAGAATTTTACATCACAGTGAGTACAATAGCATTTTGTTGAAAAATATAAAACTTTATATCTTATTAAAAAAACATGTAAATGTATATTGGTCAGTATCAAATTTTAAAAATCCTGAAAATATAACCAAAGAGGCTGATATAGTACAAAGAATAAAGTGATGTGACATTTACAAAATAATTTTTGTTTCTTCAATACTGAAAAGAAGATGTAACTGAATTTGTTTTGTATTTTTTATAAGCTTTGTATTTATTCTTCCTTTTGGTATGCTATCTCCAAATATACGGTGTTTTTTTAATGCACTAATGACTTCTGAGACTTCAATTTTGAGGTGCTGTTCCATGACATACCTGTAGTTAGCCTGCAAATACTTGAGTAATCCTTCAGTTCGGTTCAGGAGAGCTCTGCTTTGAAGTTCATTCAGTCCTGCATCTGTTGTACACTGATTTTCTAAATTTCTTACCAGACAAAACTGAAATTTTGTAGCAGAAATATCTTGGTCTGATGGATAACAGAAAATGTTTTCTAATTGGATTAATATTTTTTTGATTTGTCTGCATAAGAGGGTTTTGAATAAGGGAATTTAGGAACAGGAAAGCTTTGTGCTGTGCTGCTGAAGTAGTGAGTAGGAGCAAGTATTGGTAAGACATGTGAATGGAAGTGATGTATTTTGTCCAGTAATCCATGCTGGACATCTTATCTGTATTGTATAACTACATTTTACATGGAAGGATGGCTGGTAAATTCATTTAATAATGGACAAAACACCTCAAAACTATCAGTCACATTCATTTTGGTATTCAAGTGGTGATGTCATGCCAGACACAGTGAAGTTAATTTTTAAATACAGGTTGTCATTTTTTTAAATAACTAATACCCAGATTAGGAAGGAAGAAACTCTGAACCTTTTTAATGTGATTGATATAATAAATATATGTTCTGTAATTTATTTTCCACAGTAAAATTTTTGCTTTTGTTATCATCATTACTTACCTCAGAATACTACCCATGACAGTCTCGAATTCTGAATTAATGACCTTACAGGAAGGCAGTAGTTTTGTTACACAGACAACAGGCAGAAAACAATCCTACAGCAACACATAATAAAGCACAAAAAATATCATATTTACCTTAATGTATCATATACTGTCTTAAATTATCTGTTTATCTTAAAACTACTAGAGCTTTGCTGTATCAGAAAATGATGAATAAAATTACGTTGCAGCAATTACTGTAGGAAATTAACAACCCCCTCCACCATACCTGTCCTTTACTAACAGAACCTTTATTTTTCAATATATTACTTTAAATGGAATATTTAGGCATTTTCTCTAGCCAATTTTCTCAGTGCCAGAACTTCAGTCTTTATAGTTTATTCCAACACTTGCTCTGGATTTTTTTTTTCATATTTCATGCACTACATTATATCTTTTTCTGTTTCAACAGCTTTTTTTTATGAGTGCCAATTTTTAATTTAGGTTAGAATAATTCAGCACTGTACCAAAGATTTAAGTTCAAGACTTAATATTAGGCTAACTTTATATTAATATTTCTAATAATATTTCTGTCATTCAGAAATACATCAGGTCACCATTATCTGCTGGCCCACAGATGTAAGTTTTATGTATTTTACATAAAATTTATGAAACAATAAGTTAGGGGAAGGTCATTCTGCTGTGTGGGACTGTAATATTACACTTGATGTGCTGTGTGAACTCCAAACAAATAATCAGATTTTCCATAATAATTAATAAAACCTTTAAAAAAAGGATGGCAACCGAAGGCACTGAGATTACAGACATATTTTTTCATGTCTTGTATCTGTGTAGTTATTTCCAAATAGTGCAGTAAGAGCACAGAGGAACTACACAAGTCATAGAAGAAGCTGGGTGCACTTCAAGCATGCGTTGCTGTCATTGGTTTACTCTGTACACACAGGAGTAAGAGAAGCAGCTTACGTCTTCGTCTCTTACCTCACTGCCTTCCCCACATGCTTTACAAACCTTACCATCCCTCTGTGCCTTGTGTCACTTTCTCTCCACTCTTTCAGCACTCCCACTGTCTCGTAACCTAGTGGAGCTGAAGAGGAACACGGGTGATCCTTAGGGATTGTGTGCCTCACTGAGTTTCTCTGGTTCCGTCCCTCCTGGTGTCTTTGTACAGTCATCTGCGCTGGGGCTGTAGGGGAAGGGAGCCAGGAGAGCAACTGGCGTTGTGGAAACCAACTGCTGGTCCCACCCCTTAAATTAGAGACTGCATTTCCCATAGATCACATTTCAAAAAGTCCATGTTTGCAAAAGCTATCTGCTAGATTTAGGCTTTACAGAATGCCTCATCCCTGGAGAAAAATGCAAACTTCATTTTCCATGTAGATAATAGAACTAATATATCCTGTCAGGCTTATTCTTTTTGAACACTGGAATCAGTCACCATCTGATTCCACTATTCAGCTGGATCAACATTGAGAGAACAGAAATGCATCTTTCCTATCAAGAGACAAAGGACATTCATACTGTAGAAGTTGTAATTCTGGATCAACTCCTTAATGCTAGACAGACCCAGGTGCAGTATTGCCTATCTCTGTGCACATTTTATATCTGAAGATTAAAAAAATTATACTCAGGATTACCCATAGATATTTTCTCATGTAATTGCTTTTGGGGTAACTGTAATCAGTTTTGTAAAGTGATTTAATATTTCTGCATGGAATAACTGCACAGGATGGAAAACACCCTAATAGCAATGAGATTATGACTACAAATGTGGTTTTTAGAATAGATTACTCTTGTTATCAAATATGAATGAAGGATTGAGACCATTATTGTTTGCATCATTTATCTGCATAGCATCTCTCAAGCCAAACCTTATGATTTGGGAGCTCAAGCTTCAGATTATGGCAGTGGCAATGTTCTTTCATAATGGTGTGAGTGAGGAAGAGCAATACTGTAGGCATTCCAATGGCAGCGCAAGTCAATCATTCTGAAAGTGTCCTTTCAGAAAGAAGCACTCAAATCAACCAAATCAACTGATCTCTGGGTTTCTTGGCTGTTGTTTATTCAAATAATATGTTGATTTCATACTTGTTTTTCTGTTACATCACTTATTTAAGCTGAAAGGGCTTTACTGTTGTGAAGTTTTGAGTGTTGACTCTGGCCTGGAACTAGGAACCCACCAGCTGCTCACTTATTCCAACAGTTTGGGGAAGAGAATTGCAAAGGCAAAAGTGAGAAAAATTAGTGGGTCACGACAAATACCATTTAATAAGTGATAGGAATCAAATAAGGGGGAAAAAAGGGTGATGCAAAAGCAATTGCTCACCACTTCTGATCTGCAGACCAGTGCCCATTTCTGTATCCTCTGCAAAGGGGTATTCTGTCAATCAACATGGCATGTTTCATGAATTGCATTTCTGAAAGAAAATGTCAGTGCCAACTTTCTCATTGCACTTTAAGCTGTATATACAAACCTTCTCTCACAATACTTTAAGCTGTATATACAAACCTTCTCTCACAATACTACTAATACATTTAATTTTCAATTCCAATGACCTACCAGGTCTTTTGATGGTCTTGTTTCTTCTGGCTTATGTACTAAGACCAGTAACTTCTAAATATCTGGCCTATTCTAGAAGCAGTATAGACTGCCATGCTGCCTTTGTACTCTCTCCTGAATATGTTGCTGCTTAGTGAATTTAGCATTTAAGATATCAGTAAATTTCTTTCAGTATATTAGGCAAATTTTTCACTTCATCTCCAGGGTCAATGTGGAGATCATACCTGCTCACTGGAAAACATTAAAATCTTTCCATTTCTGAAAATGTTACAATAGCTGACCTCAATGTTTTTTTTGTTTTATGAATTAGAAGACTGTGATTTTCCAGTTTTATTTCTACATATTAACATTTTTCTTTTTGTTTTTTCAAAAGAGAAGATCTTGCAACCTAAAAAATTAATTCATAAGTACCTGCATATCATTTACTGAATTGTTTGTACTGCTCTGGCTATCACCCTGTTATTTTAGCATGTTATTGCTGCTGTGAAATAGATGTGAAACACAGGTTAGATGCTTTTCCAGTTAGACTACTTTGCCTTCCATAAACATTCAATCAGTGTCAGAGAATGCTATAAAGGTTATATGAAGCCACAAGAAAGAGTTTGAAATCGCATTGAATCAAATTAGTCAAAGCATTAATAGGGTGAGAATGATTAGATTTATACCCTAGCTGTATTTTGAGACTCATATTAAAACTGGTATGTACTATCACATTAAATCTTTGAAGAATTGCACTCCAATGTGCAAAAAAATTTCTTGAAATAATGTCACACTGTATTGCCTCTTAAGCCTCCTGAATCCACGAGGTTTAAGATAACTTCATGATAACTTTGAGCTACTCCCAGTAGCTCAAAATTTTAAGGATGTTAGATTGTCTACTCAAGGTTGAGAGCATTATGAAAGATATTTCCAATGCTACTTTACCAGACAATTCAAGTCTCTCTTATATTTATTTAGAATCCTGTACAACAATCCTACACAATTTGAGGAGAACCAATTTAACCAGGTGGAAGCCAGCCATTTGATAATAACTCAGCAGTCATAGCAACAGTCTCCCAGCCATGGCAGAGAATCTGTCTTTTTTATCTTGCCTCAAAATACAGCCTAAGAATCGTTAGCTGACCTCAGCCTCTGTATGAAATAACTAATAGAGAAATGAAATATTTTCTGTTTTTTTTTTTTTCCAAGATCTACAACAGTATTAAAAATAAGTATGTAATACAAGTCCAGATGCAGAACAATTGTTTAGGCTGTAATTGTTTGCAAGGGCAGAAGTCCTTCTTCTGGAATTATTTCAAATTTTATTTTAAGAAAGATTTTTCCATTTACAAATGCTGTAAAAAACAACCCATTTAGTTTAGGCCTGTTTGTGTATGTAGTTATGTATGGGTATATATGTATGCATATATTTTAATTTATCTTTTTTTCTTTTTTTGGACTTGAATAATAATTTTTCACCAGTTCCCATTTGAAGCAAGTACTTTATTTTCACTGATTTCGAGTGTTGGGTGTCCTGTTAGTTGATACCTGTAATTCCTAAGCACAGGCATATGATCCACTTTTAAAAAGATTGATCAGACTGGTTCAGACTGGTTCAGACTGGTCGTCTGCCACTGCTGAAACAGATGATCATTTTTTGAGTCCCAATATGAGCAAAAGGGAGGGAATAACCATAATATATATTCTAAAGAGGATTTTTAAAATAGATTTGCTTTAAATTTGGAGTCTCCAAAATAGTGCTTGGTGATATATTGCCAAGATGCTCATTCAAGTTACTGAACTTGTTTCTGAAACATTTATGATAAACAGTATCAACTGTTGTGAATCCTCATTGAATAAAAATGAGTTTCTGTGCTTAAAAAAAATACCTTCTTGTAAGACAGGAATAATTTTAAAGACCATAAAGTTTAATTCGGGTTCTTTAGTTTTATTTGTTTGAATGCACCAAGCATTTTCAATGTTCTGGTAAACTGTGAGCTATAATTTTATGGGTTTGCATAGCAAGTATTTGGTAGCAGCGGGGGCGGGGGGCGATGAGGAGGACTTGCGAGAGAAGCTGCCAGAAGCTTCTGCAGTGCTCCGTGGAGACAATGTCAGCCGACACCGGCATGGATCTGCTGCTGCACAAAGCTGAGCCCGTCAGCAACATCGTTAGCACCTCTGTGATAACAGAGTGAGAAAGGGAAAAAAAAAAAAAAACCTCTACAATTACAGCTGTAGACAGGAGTGAGAATAAGTGCGAGCAGCGCCTCGGCAGACACCAAGGTCAGTGCAGAAGCAGGGGAGGAGATGCTCCGGGCGCCAGAGCTGACTCCCCGCAGCCCGTGGTGACGGTCATGGGCGGGCAGCTGTGCCCCTGCAGCCCACGGAGGGCCCCGCAGCAGAGCAGGGGATGCCGGAAAGATGCTGTGGCCCCGTGGGAAGGCCCTGGCAGAACCTGCAGACCCGCGGAGAGAGCGGCCCACGCTGGAGCAGGCTCCTGGCAGGACTGGGACCGCGCGGGGGACCCACGCTGTAGCAGCCAGTTCCTGGAAAACTGCAGCCTGTGGGAAGGACTCAATGGAAAAGTTGTGGAGGAGTGTCTCCCATGGGAGGGACCCCACGCTGAAGCAGGGGAAGATTGAGAGTTCTACCTCTGAGGAGGAGGGAGCAGCAGAGACAACGTGTGGTGACCTGACAGCAGCACCCATCCCCTGTCCCGGGTGTGGCTGAGCAGGGAGGAGTCGGAGAATTTGGGAGTACAGTTTAGCCTGGAAGAAAGTAGGAGTGGGAGAAAGCGTGGCTTTTATTATTTGGTTTTGTTTCTCATATCCTACTTTTATTTGCTTGGTTATAAACTAAATTAATTTCCCTAAGTCAAGTCATTTTTTCCCATGACAGTGAGGGCTGAGTGATCTCTCCCCACCCTTACCTTGATTCATGAGCCTTTCATGATATTATCTCTTCCCTGTCCCGCTGAGGAGTGAAGTGATAGAGTGGTTTTGGTGGGCAGCAGGTATGTAGCCAGGGTCCACCCACCATGCAATTATATCATATTATTTTAACAATTTCTTAAAGCAATTTTTAAGTAAACTTTTTTTTTTCTGATAGGTGAATCATTAATCTTCAATTATTTACACATCTTACATTTTCACTAAATCTTAAAGATGTTATTTTGATTTTTACGCACTCCATTTTGTTAAACTAGCACCAGAACTAGCATACTAGAAGATTCTGTTGCAAAAATTATTTACCTACATCAAAGTAAGATTAAAGAATTTTTCCCAGATTAGAAACATCCATCGGTGATTTATTTAGGAATAAGATAAAAAAGTGAACAAAAGGCCAAAATATATACCTTGTAGAGCAGAAACCTTGTTCTAATAACTAGGTATTTAACTAATTAGCATTGTTCCAGTAAGTGCTTTATCAAGTTACTACGCTTTCACCAAATTTCATTGAAATCATGGCTCCATTTCCAACGTGATCACCAGCTATGAGATTACAACTGTGCTCTGTAAATTCCTCTCTGATACAATAAGGGGTACACCAAAGTTGGTAAGCTTCTATATAAAGGAACCAGAGAACATTGTTTCAAAATCCACAAACCAATGCTTGAAATGTTCAGAGGTAACTGGATTCCTGTCTGCTCATTTCACGTAAAGCCCTGAAGCCTGGTTTCTTTCATAGATTTTCTGAATAGGTAGGATTTCAGTGAGTTTCACGTGTTTGGTCTCTACTCTTGCCTGGACTTATAAAAATCCAAATACAAGGCAGTTAGAGTCAATGTTTTTGCTGGAGTATCAAGCCATACATGTCTGATTGTGTGTGGAATATCCTGAGTTTTTTGTCCTGCCCATGTATTTAACCTGCTGGTCTAGGGAAACTGATGTGCCAGTGCTTCCAGGGACACTTTTTATT